>MU574796.1:1193909-1263544 GCA_024362625.1 Silurus asotus
TTTTTTTTTTTTGTGTGTGTCGTGACGTCATTCCGATGTGTGACGCACTCAGACACGCCCCTCGCTCTGCACCCCGTGATGTGAACATAAAGCTGAACCCTATGCCTGTTCAACACACACCCTTTTTTCTTACTTTACTTATGTTTTTATTTACTTAATGTTATTGACTAAGGAACTCTTCAATTTTCCTGTGAGGACATTTAATGTGTCCTGGGAGGCGATGAGGTTTTAGTGTTGGCAGGCTGAGCATTGTCCTGGCCAGCTGTTATTTTTAATCAGGATGGGCTGGGAAAACTGTCACTGGGGAATAAGTGGTGTGCCGAATAAAACACGCCGGGGCTCGTTGTTCTGGGAAAAATAATCCGGAGCAGAGTGGTGGTTTGGGCTGTTTCTGCGTCAACTGGTTTTTAAGAATACAACTCTTTTTGTAATTTAAAATAATTTTTTATTTATTTATTTTTTCACTCACATGTGCAACTTTTTGAAAAAGTAAATGAACCATGCACAGTTGCATATAGTATTGTAGAAACGTCTACGAGACAAGCTCAGGGCTTTTTATCGCTTACACTATTGCAACTAGTTGTTCCAGTCGTTCCATCACCAGCTTCTGTTTTTTTTTTTTCCTCTCTTGAAGTGCAAGACAAAAATGCAGCTTGTTATGTCCTGTTAGAAACTGTAAATCTATATTTTCCCTGTCCTAAAGACTTTCCCATACAGTAAATTTACTCAGTGTTTCAAATCACTGACACTGCAAACTCAATCCATATACATAAACATCTCCCTACAGAAAGCTTCACCGTTTCAACAAACTCTATTGTTTGCCATTACATAAAAACACATTGTTCTGAAATCTGTCTATTGTCATATATAAATATATATGACATAAATATATGTAAATATGTCTATTGACTTTGATTATTATTGCCGTTCACCAAGTCTATGTGAACGAGCTTTTACTGTAGAAACGCTAATATTATGTATATTAATAAATAAGTGTCATGTGAATTATAGCCAGACTTTAGTTAAGAGCCATGCACTTGTTTGTTTTTAATCTGTTTGATCTCACTTGTTAAATACACACACACACACACACACACACACACACACACACACACACACACACACACACACACACACACAGAGTACACATCTTAATAGCAGCGCCAACTTTTTTTTTTTTCAAAACATGGCAACAGAAGTGTTCAGCGGGTCGGGTTAATCACAGTGAAGATATCTGTATCAGGTGCTGGGTGTTATTTAAAGCTTTAATATCTGCATCGTCTTATAAAATAGAAAATGGAACACCCTTATAAAAAAACAGGTCTACATTTATTATTTTCATTCAAATGATTTGTATTCTCAATTTTTGTTTTTTTAGAATAAAAGCAAAAGTTGGTACAAACAAAGATGCTTATTGGTTCTAATTGGCTCTGGGTTTTTTTTTTTCAGCCAGTCAGGGTTTTTAAAGAATGCACAATTTCTTTGATTTTACTTTATATAAAGTGTACAATGATTGTTTTTATATCACATTATTTAAATCATATATTGGGTCACCCTCTATAAACGGCTTTGTTGCTGTGACATTTAATTAATAAAGCTACTGTTCAGGTTGGATTATACAGAAATTGGCAGAAACTGTTACGGATTCACCAGAATTTATAGTTTAGCCATATTTGTTATGGTTTCTGTAAAGAGATGAAGGAAAACCTATGCACACTTTGTTTTGCTTCCTGCCTACATTATGTATTTCGAGCTTGGAATTCAAATTCCTTGGTCTGTGGTATGTTTGGTTGTAAAAAATTGGAAGCTGGACATCATATGGGTCTGCCTTTTATTATGTAGCAGACAGATACTGTATGAAGCGTGGCTGTTTGTTTTTTTTTTTTTAAATAAAAAACATATGGCAACCAACATACGCTAGCATTTCTTTCATTTGCCATGCTGGCACGTCTGCAGTTAAACTAACGTGGCAAGCCTGCATGGGTGTTTGTACTGTACGATCATTTTCCCTTTGTGTGCAGGGGAGTTGTTTTTCATCACCCATCCCTATCAAAGCAACCAGTGCAGAACCAATTTTGTTTAAACTCGTATCAATTGACACATTCGCAGTGCAGGGCACCAGAGGTGGAAGTGTCATCACCTTATCTCATCACCTCATCAGATTACATTTACAGACATCAAAAATCCTGTACCCATGTCTAAATCTGTTCTCTAGCATTTAGCTCACCATAAAATATGTTTTTAAACCATTTGCAGGACTATAGTGCTATGTCTTTGCAGCCCTGGTACTGTTTACACATATATATACACACACAAGCTCATAAGTATAACCGTTCTCCATTCCTCATGCTTGAAGGTTGTGGGCACTCTGTATTGTGGGTGTAGTGTGCATCTGGCTCGCTCACCAGTGAAGGTTGGCTGGAGGCTACAGTAGATTCGGTTGGCTTGCTTCTCCAAACACACTAATCTGTCCACTTAACCCCGTTTTCCCCACAGCAAAATCCTTCGTTCAGCTCCCCAGTTCCCCCATCTTTTCCCCCATCTGATTTGCCGCCTTTCTTATTTATTTGAAGTATTCTAAATACAACACGGTGCACAACCCAAAAAGCAAAACACTACATCTAAAGCGAGATGTGTAACTTAATGGATATGTTTACATGTCACACCTAGGTGTGCAGTGACCTTTGAAAGTTAAACTAGTTGTTTTATGCTCCGGCAGTGGAGGAGCGAATCTCTGCACATGTTTGTGTTTTCCGTCTTTTAACATGAATATTAGCCCTGGAAGGCCACGGGAATTAGCCGAGGTTTATTAGATGGTAGACTCAGCAGTGGTCTGAGATTTTTCATCCCTGCGTTACACTTTTTGTAATGGGAAAAAAATAATTTTAATACAGTTGTGATATACACTGTAAGAAAGGATAACCTGGTAAATGCAACCATATTTAATACAATAAATATTTTAAGCATTTTCTTTATTACACAGGGTTCCAATTTTCAAAAGAGTCTGTGCTCACTGTAATTTCTAGATCCCTGTTCTTAGGCTGACAGCAGTGAGGTCTAGCATATTTACCTTAAGTTTTGAGGACTTTGCACATACTGAGCTACTTTTCAGATCACCTCGGCTGTAAAGAGTGATTATTTGACTTCACCATACCCTTCGTGTCAGGTCACACCAATCTAGACATTCTAATCTGAAAGCTCTCATTCTGCACCCTGAATGCTTTTTTTCCCAGCAGCTTCTGAAACAGTTAAACCAGTCCACCATATACTATAGCTGCAACAACCACGCCATGGGAAAAGCAACCGAGATCACATTAATCCCATTCTAGTGTTCAATATAAACATTACCCAAAGTGCCGATCTGTATATGCATGTTTTATGCATTGTGCTGTTGCCACAAGATTAGAGAAAATATTTCATTATGACGTGACTGTGCAAATCATGCAAGTGTATAGTGAGTTTATATAACAGTTATATTAATTGCTTGTAGTTTATATTGTATAATTTGGAAAAAAAAAAAGAACATAAACATTTCTCTAGCAGCATCTCAGAGATGACCGAACTGCCAGCTGGACAAACTATGTTCAGGATGTGCATAGTTAAAATGTAGTTTTTAGTTATGATATAAAGCAGATGTATCTGATGTGTCTGATGTATGGAAATTTCCACTGTGTAAATGACTCCTTTCTTCCATCTTTATAGAGGTTTTTACAGATAATTATGATTCCATGAAAACCACAAGCTGAAAATGATTAGCCTCTTGCTTACTTTAATCATGGAAATAGACTTGCTTGTGAACTTTGAATCAATCAGGTGTCTGGTTTATTTCTTTGTTAGAATATTTCAGTTTGTGGATTTGAGGCTCTTAGGGATGCATAAGATCTGATCTAATTAAAGTTGATCATTCTAGTAGTCAGTATGTGTTTTTAATTTCTTTTATCTGTATAGGGCTGGTTTGGTTGTTGGCTTTCTTCTGTCCTGACTCAGCACCTTGAACCAGTTGTTCTTGGTGTGGCTTCTATTTGGATGAAATGAAAATCCGTTGCCACAGCAGGCTTTTGTGGATACAATTGCTGACCTCTGCTCTAAAGAATGCAAAAAAACTTAGATCTGAATACGAAAAGGGAATGTCAACACTTTCTGGAGAGCATGTTAAAGTTACAGTGTGTATAGAGTACAGCACGCTACTGTGTATAACCAGGAATCTGGTGTAGCAGGGGTTAATCAGTTACCTTAATGTCCAACTTATAAACACTAAATCTAAAAGCACATTCCCTCTGGTTTCATGTCTCTGACTTGTTTATAATAATACAAGGTTGAAGGGTGAATGGTGTTCTTGGAATGAACGAGATGAAATGATTTTAGCTTTGCTTGCACCGCTGTAAATCACTCGGATAATCGAGAGGTAAGGGATTAAAGTTAGAATTAATAAATTGAGTTTAGAGATTCATGAATATAATGTAATATGTGGTTCTTCGTGTTACAGTTGCCTTTTGACCGCTTGAACACTGCACGACTGACAAAATTCTCTTCTTTGTACAAATATTTTTTATTTGCTTCTCTTTGTTTCACTTTTTCTTTCTCGCTATGCTCTCCTCTGTCTCCAGCATAAACAGCCCTTTCTCTGTCTCTCTGTAAGTAGATGACCCTCCTGACCTCTGTGGCTTCATCACTCATCACCATAGTAACTGTCTTGTCCACTACCAGTAAAAGGCCGCATACTCATACTGTGCTGTGAAAAAAAGTGTTTGCTCCCATCTGCTTTATAGCCAGTAGTACGCAGTAGAAAGCTGAAGGAAAGGCTTTATGGCGAGTGTTTTAGTGTTAAACAAGTCATGCACGTGCTTCAGAGCATAAAAATCACCCATGCTTCCTTCGCAACAATATCATGAATGTATCGATGGCCACATGTGACTGTTCTTGTGCACACAGCATTTCCTGGGATGCTTATGCCTTATGTACGCTTGAATCACTTTCATTTCATGTGCTGTGGTTATGGGAGCTTGTGTTTGATAATGGCACCAGGAAATGCAAATTTCTTTCTTTTAATGAGTTTATGTCACTGAGCTTTATATGTAGTGGATATATTATATTCTGTTAAAATGTTACACAGATATTCTCCCTCACAGCAATTAATTGCATTTGATATGTGCTCAATCTTATACATAGCTTGGGATTTGCAGATTGATAATATAGATCAGTTTCTGACCAGTACGAGGGTGTGCACACTGACCAAAAGAATGTAAATGCATGACCATCCCAGCCAGAAGAGCATTTTAAACCTCCCTTTCCAAACCATGGGCATTGTTCTTGGAAGACCCTTTAGATTTTGGGAATTTGTCTGTGTGGATTTGTCGGTTCCACCACATTAGTGAGGTCAGGCACCAACGTTGGACAGAACGGCCTGGTGGTGTTCCAATCCATCCCATAGTTTTTCAATGAGGTTGAGGTCAGGGCTCTTGCATGCATTCAAACTAATCTTGGTATGTTTTCATAGAGCACACTTTATGCACAGGTGCATTTCGATGATGGAACAGGTTTGGTCTAGGCCCCTTTGTTTTTGCAAAAGGAGATGCACTATAGTCATGGTTGAGTCATGTTCCTCCAACTTTGGGACAAATGTTTGGAGAAGGCCCACATATGGGGGGGGGGTCATACTCAAGCGTCCATATACTTTAAGCGAAATGGTGTTTTTATTGATAAACACTTGAACACATGAACATCTGTACACCGCTTTAAAAAATGGCAAAATGCTGTAAATGTACATTTAAATGTAATGTCAATTATTTTCAGAGTCCAGTGTTGTGTAGCAATTTGTCAGTATAAAAGTCTGCTATTGACTTTTGTGATTCTCGTCTGTATGAAAAGCTAATCTATTGCCAAATGTATTACACTGCATATGTAAGTAAAGTTTTTTTGAGCTCCGTCGTCTAGAATAATAAACCGCAAGCTTCAGATTATGCTCACATTTTGTCACAAGAGCCCTGACTTTCGCAACTCCTGGATCTTGCAGAAATATTTCAGTGTGAGCTAAGATCAAAAATTTTTTTGCTTCTGTATTGATTTGGGTCAACACTGCATTTTTGCACAATACCAATAACTCGGCAGCTGTTGTGTCATAAATATTGTCTGTGTGTCTTTTTTTTCACATCTAGGCAATAACAGCCAGTCTGTAAAAAGATTGGACAGTCATTTTCCACACCACACATGACAGGAAGTTCTGAGAGGATAATGAAAAAAAAAGAATCAGGACACATGTCAGGAGACTCGACCTCTAGTGTGGTCCAGATATAACGCTGTTACCTTAGCTAGTCGAGCATGCACAGTGTTAGAATGGCCTGGAATAAGGTTTGTAGCACTGGTGTTGATGCAGTTGTGTGAATGCAGATAACGTGAGGAAAACTTGTGTGAGCACGAAAGCTGCTCTCTAATTTTTTTTAATACATGTATGAGTTAGATATGTGGAAACGGTTTACAGTGGTTTAAAAAAATCAGGCAACATCACCATGTTTTAATGTGTGAAGATTTATATAGTGTATTTTGCTCAGCTTGTGTTAAATGGTGTGCAGTGTGTAGGCTGCGGATGCGAGTGTGTTGCACTAATGTTATACTCAAACCCAGAGATTTGTCCCAAAAGTATTGGGACACCCAACGTTTCTAGCCATGTCTCTTTTTTTTTTTTTTTTTTTTTTTTTTTTTTTTTTTTTTTTTTTCTTTATTTATTTTTTTTACCAAAAAGTTGGAGGCAAACATTTGTCTCTGGATCTGGTAGTATTTAATTTTCCCTTTTTTTGAACTAGGCGACCCAAACCTGTTCCAGCATGACAATGCCCCTGTGTACAAAGCAAACTCCATAAAGATATGGTTTACATGGGTTGGAGTGGAAGATCTTGATCTTAGTAGCTATCATATTAAACATCTTTGAGATGAATTGGAATGCAGACTGCACTCCAGGCCTCCTCACCTTACATCAGTACCTGACTTTACTAATGCCCTTGTGAGTGAATGAGCACAAATCTTCAAAAGCACATTCCAAAATCTAGTGGCACATCTTCCCAGAAGTGGTTATTATAAGAGCAAATGAGGACAATTGGACAATACCTTGAAAAATGTAATTGTTCTGCTTTCCCCAAGTGTCCACGATAAATCTCCCTTAAAAACTATATTTAACTGCGAAAAAAAAGTATCAATTAAAAAGGATTAATGACACCATTAAAAGTATTTAGGGAAAAAATAAGCGCACAATACAAAGCAATTCGTAAGCAACATAGTTCACTAACTAGCTTCATAATATCACTTGTTTCTTTCTGTTTTTTACGTGCGTCTTTTGATCATCTGATGAAGCAGTGACGTGTAAATGAGTTCCTGGTTCCAATTATTTACGGAAAAAAATGGACTAAAAAGTCCCCTAGGTTTTTACTAAGATTATTAGGACTTTAGGTTTTTGAGTCATCAGTCTCTGTCTGATCTTTCTTGATGGTTTTCTTTATAAGTTTTCTGCCCACATCTTGATTCAGAATCTTGATTACAGAATTGCACTAGCATTCTCCATAGATAGAGAAGGTTTGGTCTTTTAGTGACTCACTTGATTGCAAAAAGGTCACATCTTTTACAGGGTTGGAGTGTTTAGTCTAAAGCTTGTCGCCACGAGTAAACAAGTCTATTTTGCATGTTTTGAATCCGAGACTGAGCACTAAGATTTTCATGGTGCTCATTGGCAATTTTAGTCACTTGGCACTTTTCTGTGGAAGTAGGTGGTTCTGGGGGCATAATTATTGCTTATAGAGTTCCATTGAAAGCCAAAGTCTGCCTTGCAATGCAATTAATCATTCATTTTACACAATGAAATCCACTAGTTGTTGTGATCCGGGTTTATATTTTGATATAAACCCGCAGACTGCTGAAGTGTTCAAGGGTTAATTTAGCAGCCTCGTTTTTTTTTCACAACGAACAGTCCAGTAGACGGTCACAAGGTACATGATCTCAACTCTGTTTGTTTTATGAGCTTTGTGTAAAATCTTAAGCTGAATACGTGTTGTGGTGAGATCGTTCTTCTTAATGAATTGAAGCCACTGCAAAGCCTTTAAACACACACCGATCAACAACTACAGGAAGTGTTCAAGTGCAGGACTTGTAATGATTGTTCTTCTACAGGGCCACATGTAGTGTGGCATAACTTCCTTTTGTTAAACCTGCTGAACTGAATAATAAACCAGTTTTGCTCAGTCAGGTCCCCGGTGCTTTTTTTTTTTCACTGACGGGTATGTATAGGAGAATGCATTTCTGCAGCAGTGTGTTCTACGTCAGCAGCAAAGCGACTCACTTCATATGCTTGTGTGCTGTATTACATAACTCATCATTTGTGATTGGCCTGGCCAATTTCGAGTCTTGCTGCATCAGTGAAGGTATGTGTGTGTGTGAGCGCGCACTTAGACATAAACATCTGGTTTTATGAATCTGTATTGTTACGACAGAGGTTGGTGCATCTTTAGGATCTATTTGTATACATCAGTGGACACTTGCCTTGTGTAGCTCTTTTTGTAAAAATTACTTCCTATTTACTCTTTAGTGTGATGAGACGTTTTGATAGTGGCACAAGCTGAAAATAGTAAATAGTGTCTAAGTCTGGAAGGTTAATTCTCACATTATGGAAAGCAGAAGCCCAAAAGAATGACTCTTTTAGAAATATTTGCCCACAATGGGAAGCAGCGATGGAAAAACCCATTTATCAGCACAGCACATCACTGACGTAAAAGATTTGTTGCTAAGGAGAAAAGGTTTTTAAGTTGCAGCAAGTCAGATAAAAGCACAGATGAAAGGGCTGACGTTTTTACAGGTAGTTTGCAGTTTTTAGCTCTCGTGCCTGAACACTGGGGTTTTATTCAAATGTGAGAAAATGAAGTGTTTGGTTAGATTTTTGCACAGAGCAGCATTAGGTCATGGGGTGAAAGTGGACTCCTGAGAGATGCTCACACACTGGTGATGTATGTAAGGTACATGTGCTTGGAAGAAGAACAGTTCTGTTGCTAGGGGCAACGCAGGATTTTGTATGCGTTTTTATGTATAATGGTGATAAGTGATAATAAAAAGAGATGTGTAATGAGACAGAAACTAGAGATAGATATGTGATTTGAGTATTTAGACTACAGCAACAGTGTAACAAGTGATATGTGAGTTCCGATTTTCTTAACTTTATGCACTTGGGATTCAAACGATTGGCTTAATGATTCTGACCAATCATATGCAACACATTCCACATATGTTTCTCTGGGTCAGCTTTAGGTTCTTCCTGTTTTTACTTCCTGTGTACAACTTAACAAAAAAAAAGAAAGAAATATAACTATATATAAACTATAACATGTTTCATCTTATTCTGTCATACACACAGTATATGACCTCTCATTAAATGTGTGCAGAGACGTTATGAAAAAAAATTGGGCTGTCGAGTAAAGACCATTGGGTTATCTGAAGAGTGTTTGTGGGATTTTTTAGTCCCGCCTCAAACCGTTCCCAACAGATTCTCTATTAAAGAAAAATATTAGTAATTTAATTTTTAATGCACTGACTGCTACTTCCCGCTACTCTGCTTTTTAAAAAATGTGGTTTCTCTTGCTTCCCTTTTGAATATAAATATAAAAGAAACAGAATATAAACAAACGTTTCGTTAAATTTTTTTGTTTGACTTTTTGTGTAAATAATGAACATGGACATGAACAAGGAAATTTACAGCAACTGAAACGTTATAAAAAACAGTCAAAGGTTTTGTTGTGTTGTATGTTCCTTTATTAAATAATGAATAATATCTGTAGCACTTAAAGATTCTCCTCTGTCTAGCGCTTCAGACATTTTGTGCTCTAGTAGTTACCGCACATAAACCACGCGAGAGTTAGAGTCCGACCCTGTGCCTGTAAATCCTTTTATTGTATTTTAGTTACCATTGTTGCTTTTGTGCAGAAGATAGAAAACAGTTTATTTGTTTTCAGTAATTTATCAAAAAATATATATTTTCAAGACCATTTTGCGGGAGTCAACCCTCAACCCGCACACAGGAGTACTTTTCCCACCCGCACCCACATTCACTCACCAAATCCTGTCCCGAGCTGCACTCGTTTGTAGCTAGGACCGGTAACTTTGTTTTGCTAACATCTAAACAGTAAATTGTTCAAAATTTTCACTTTTTTTAATGATTAAAATTCCATTTAGTGCCAAAGAA
The DNA here is from genome assembly GCA_024362625.1 of Silurus asotus. Lineage (NCBI taxonomy): Eukaryota > Metazoa > Chordata > Actinopteri > Siluriformes > Siluridae > Silurus > Silurus asotus. Next base: position 1,204,123 of record MU574796.1, read on the forward strand.
AATGTGTACTGTGGTAAATCATGTGCTATAGGCTACAATTTGGCCTTTACTCTATTTCATCAGAGCTGGATGTGTTGTACACAGACCTGCGCAACAACAGCAGCGCTCTTTCTACACCCACAAGAGACAAGCAATACAAGCGACTTGTTGCTTGCTAGCATGTATGTAGAAGCAAGTAGATCATACACTGTAACAGGACAGAATCTCTGGGGTGTAACGGTACACAAAATTTACGGTTTAATATGTACCTCGGTTTTTAAGTCACGCTTCAGTTTATTTCCGGTACAGTTAGGGAAAAGAAATGCAAAACATAAAATTGCTTGTTGTTATTAATTAACAAAGAAAATTGTTATTAATTTAAGAAAATTTTAACAATTGTCATTTTTTTTATAAAATGCATGCTTGGTTAAATAATATATAAAATAATAATTTATATTTTATACAAATAAAATTGAATAAATCTATTGAATGCAATACACTTTATTATATTGATTAAATTGAGTAAACAATTAAATTGGAACAAATTAAATTGATTACATAAAATTAAATAAATAAAAAAGAATAATATGTTTAATATTAATAATTTGTTAGACCCCCATTTGTGTAATAGAGGTGTGTGTGTGTGTGTGTGTGTGTGTGTGTGTGTGTGTGTGTGTGTTTGTTTAGATTTAATTTTACATTTTTTAAAGATATTATCTAATTACTGTAATTTCCGGACTATAAAGCGCACCCACTGAATTTGACAAAGATTTTTATTTTGAACATAAATACGCCGCACCTGTCTATAAGCCGCAGGTGTCTACATTAAAACTAATAACCTTCACACAGGCTTTAATGAAAGACAGTGACTGTAACACGGCTTGTATCTAAACAGTAGCCTACCAAGAAAGTCATTGTTCACTGTCTTCCTCCTTCCTTTCACAACAATTTCTCTCAGAGTTTTTTCTTTTGGCATCGTCATGCATTTAAAAATCACCATCAGTGAAGCTTTTCTCCTGATGCCGTGCAGCTCAGAACACAGGTAAAGTGCGTTTTTTTCATGCCCGGTTGTTTTCAGCGTGACGAATGATTCGCATTTCCTGTAGACAGTCCGAGTGAGCGGCAGGTCAAACGTCAGAGGAACATCACCCATATTTATGATGTGGTGCGGCCCGAGTCAGTGGGAGCGCATCTGATTTAATATAAAGAGTTTCATTGGTTCACCTGAACACGTTCTGCAATTTCATTGGTTTAATGTTACGGGGCTCAGTTTTTTGGTTTGAAGCTTGTGAAACTGGGAAAACCTCAGGAAAAATTCAGAAACTAGCCGCTTTGTTGTTTAGCCGCGGGGTTCAAATCGTGTTATAGTCCGGAAAATAGTGAGTAGTCACAGTGACACAGTGCTAACTCTCTAGTTTCTTTTTTATTTTTATTTTTATACCCCTGGCATTGTGTATGTTTTCAAGTTAATAATAAAAAAAAAATGTGCTCGAAGTGCAAGGCGTAGACTAAACAAACTTGTGGTTTGCCACTTAATACGTTCCAAAGGGAACTCAAGGTTTGTACATCGTTCTACATGTAAAAAGGATTGCATTTGGTACCGGAAATTTTCAGTTCGAATGCTTGTACCGTTACACCCCAGCACTGTGAACTACTAACACTAGATTTTTTTGAAAACATATCTGATTCCTCTGATACCTACCAAAGCCACAACCTATAATTAGTAGTTCCGTATCTTAATCAGAGATATTAGCTTAGAAGCTTGAGAGAATGAGAGCTGGCCTGATCTGATTGAGACCAGTTACAAACTTGATTGCAACAGTAAGTTTGAGCAAATGTAGAATGTTAGTATCTGATTTATTTGTCATGTCTACTTCTATGTAAAATCCAAACGGATAGAGATCATTTGTGCACTAAACAGATACCGATAATAGCATTGTGTCACATTTGTTTTATTGGAAATGTTTTACAGAGGAATAAACATTTTATCTTTCCGAAGCCCAGTGATGGTTCTGAGTGTATTTAACACAGATATAATTCCAAGCTTTTCTCCTCCCTGACCTACCTTTATGCTAATTTTCAACTATTGTTCTTCTTGCAAATTTCTGACGTCAAGCAGCGTCACGCACAGAATGACAAAGTAAACACACGGCATCTGATTTTAATCGGATTTGAAGCCACACAAGGTGTTGATTGCAGATTTCAGGGGGACAAGGATTTCATGTTCTTCCAGTTCTAACTGTAGAAAATCCTGTCTTTTCAAATGAGTTATCTCCAAAAAATGTGATTTGAGACCAGCCCAATCGCCTGTTTTCTTTCTGAAGAACTCTCATCTGTCTTCCTTATTAGAGCGAGGGGGAAACTTTTTTGTTTGCCTTGTGGCTTGCTGAAATTTGCATGCAGTGTGACTCTACATCTCTATTAGATGCTTTTATGGTCTTATTTGACTAAATGTAGTTCTACAGGATCCAGTGGTTATGGAGAGAGTTTTTTCCTCTCTCTTTCTTTCTCTTGTAGTTCCGCTTGTACTACATGCCCATACAGACATTAACACAATATTCTGTTAATTATCCTGTTAATATATCTTCTGGGAAGATGTTCCACTAGGTTTTAGAGTGTGGTCAGGTACTGATATTGGGTAAAGCCTGGGGTACAGTCAGCATTCTATTTCATCCTAAAGGTGTTTATTAGGCTTGAGGTTAGAGCTTCATAGAAAGCCACTTAAGATCAACCTATGTGAAACATTTCTTCTTTAAGTTCATTTTGTACACCGAGGCATTGTCATGCTGGAACAGATTTGGGTCTCCAAGCTCAAGTGAAGAGAAATTATAATGCTAAAGCCTAAAGTGTGTGCCTCCAACTTTGTGGTAACAGTTTGAGGAAGAACCACATTTGGCTGAAAAAGACAGGTGTCCCAATATATTTGTCCATTTATTGCATGTCCTCCTTGTGCTCATATAGGTTTCCTGGGGGTCCTTCAGCTACTTTCTCCCTCCCCCTTAAAAACATGATGGTGGGCAGATTGTTGAGTGAATGTGCATAGTGTTCCATTCAAGTTGTATTCCATTCTTATATCTAGTGTACTTAGAATAAACTCTGATCCACTGTGACCCTGACCAGGACAAGCACTTACTGAAGACGAAGTAATTGTATGTCGTATCACATTAAGTCACTGTTAATGTGCAAATTTGTGCAGAAATCTTCCACTTCCATCAAAAAACAATTCTTGCAGCCTGCCAAAAACCGACAGTGTGGGGTCAAGAGGACATTTGATTTTGTTGCATCAAAGGACTATGGAAGTTTGGTTTAAAAAGCGGTGCTTCATGTGTACCAAATTGGATGTTCTTCTACAGGACTGAATGTAGTGTTGAACGTTCCATTGTAAAATCTTGGAGTGTTTTAGCCTATATTTTTTTTTAGCCGAGGATTTCCACTAGATTCTGAAAGAGCCACAGTAGAGCAAGATTTTGGTGGAACCAAAAGAGTATTAGATATTTGGAAGAGCCAATATGGCCTGGTGTAAATTTCATGTTCCAGGTAATCAGTTCAAGGTGTTGTATGGGGTTGAAGTCAAGGCTCTGTGGAGACCATTCGTTTTTCCAAACCAGCCTTGGCGATCCATGTCTTCATGGACCCTGCTTTGTGCACAGGGACATTGTCCTTCTGGAACAATGTTTAGCCCTCTTACTGTAGTTCCATCAGCACACAGTGACATTCTAGACAATTTATACACATTTGTGGGAACACTTTGTAGTGTATATCAACATCAGAGCAAGGATTTGATAAAAAGTTTAATTCAGGGCATAACCCAAAGCAACCTTCTTAGGACGTGAAAACCTCTGATGAGTCGAATTAGAGAAAGAGAAGCATAAAATACATAGCACAAAGCTGGAAAGCTTTAAGCCCAAAGTGCTGAATGTGTTTAAATGAATGAGCATATGGGTGTGGACAGCTGAAGGTGTGCTGCTTAGTGATTCAAAGGTATCATACAACTGGATTATACAAGTTTAAAAAAGTGTTTATGTAAGGTGTTGATGTAAAATGAGCTGTCAGAAATGGATTATGTCACGTTATTTTGTTAATCGATTATTTGAACGATTATTTTTCTTTCTTTTGATTAATCGGATTTTAATTATTAAATAATTAGATGTTTTCCTATTATAACTATAAAAACCCTAATTCAGGGTATTTACGTATAAAAGTGTTCTTCAAAAAATGCAAAAGACATAAGCACTGATGACATTTATCATCACCCCTTTAACTTCCAGCTTCACATTCATCACCCTATCAGAAACTGTCTTTACCTCCACTACACACTTACTGTACTCTTCCTTCAGAATCACCCCTACACCATTTCTCTTTCCATCCACACCATGATAAAACAGTTTAAACCCTCCCACCTCCAATGTTCCTGGCCTTACTCCCTTTCCACTTGGTCTCCTGAAAACACAGCATATCTACCTTTCTCCTCTCCATCATATCAGCTGCCTTTCTCACTTTACCAGTCATAGTACCAACATTTAAAGTACCAACCCGAACCTCCACTCTCCTACACTTTTCCTTTCCTGCTGTCTCTGTAGACGTCTTCCTCCTCTCCTTCTCCTCCTTCGGCCAACAGTAGCCCAATTTACACCAGTACAATTTTGGCTAATAATACCTGTGGTGGTTGTTGGTAACCCGGGCCTCAACCAATCCGGTATGAAATTCTGATTAGTGTTCAGCACGTTTGATTTGGCACATGTTTTACGCTGGATGCCATTCCTAACGCAACCCTCTCCATTATCCAGGCTTGGGACCGACACCAATGCACACCAGTGCACTAGCTTGTGCCTCCCTAATGGCTGGGTTATATTGAGTTTAACTATCTTTAATTTAGACATTTTAAAGCTTATATTGGCTGCTTGTTGAGGAGTGCATGGGGGATTTCTCCTTTGAACAAATTCACTAATGCTGGGTTGTTTCTTTCTGTAAAAACCCCCCCACAGCATTTTAGTATGCAAGGTGAAGCAATTTGTGAAAATAAACATTTATATAGTATTGTGCAGATGGAAAATTGACAAATATGCTTAAAATAATCAATATAAAATATACAACATTGTTTTGATTTTTATTTCTTTTTATTTTTTTTAAATACAGACAGCTGTATTTAAATGTGAAGCTTTAAGCATCTTGGATATATAATTAATTAAATTTTGTATAATAATTAAATATTATATGCATAAATTAAATATACGAACGAAGTATTTAAATGAAGTGAAGTAGTAGTAGTAAATCACGTTTAAAAACAGAAGTCAGCTGTTGTAGTAGACAAACGCTATAAAAAGACAATGGAACGGAGAAACGCAGCAAGGTAACAGGCCTGATAAAAAATAAAAAGGAAAAAAAAATGCATTGGTGTATAAATGCATAAGCATTCGCTTAAAATTTAATCGTTTGCTGCTGCGGTTATTCGCTGCTTTTAGATTTAGGTTTGTTCGCACTGTTATAATTGAATCCATCATGTCGCGAGCGAGCAGATTGTGCACCCTGACGCTCACGAGTCGCAACAGAGCAGATCCAGTGCGACTGTCCTGAAGTTAACAAACAGTTTACACAACAGCACTTCATTAACCTACACCATTTTCACATGATTAAGATTATACTGTTTTTGCTCACCGTGCTGATGTTTTGCCTTCATTTGTGACACCAGTGTGTTCGCTTTATGTGTGTATCACTTTTGTAGTTCCAGGTACAGCGTACTGTGTTGTGTTTAATATAAAATGCTCCCATGCCTTGAATGACTTGGGACGCACGGTTGTTAATACTGCCGGTTGACCCTGTACTTAATATATAGATCATTTATTTATTTATTATATTTAACTTGGCACATCTCGAGTCGTCACATCTTTTATTTTGTTGTGCTCTACTTTGCACTATTGCTCCAGATATAACAGATTAGCAAAAATATATTCTGTACACAGCCCATGTGTATCTATGTGACCACTTTTTGCAGTTAAAATGCTTTTATTTATTTTTTACTTATTGATTGCAATAGTACATTTAAAGGTGGAAAAAGCTTTGACCTGTTTATTTATTTTTTTTTTTTTGCAGTTTGTTTTATTTATTTATTTATTTTAAGTCATAAATCCTACCATTTTAACAGGGGTGTGCAGGCTTTTTATACATACTATATAATATTTACATACAAATGAAAACATTCAGCGAGCTCTCATGCTCTGTGGGTGGAGCTGAATCATCCTGAATGAGACTACTTCCATTAGGACTGAAGCATTTCATTATAGAGCTGCAAACTGATTTGAAGTACCAAATACCTCTAAGGGGACAAGTGGCCACAAAACATGCCACAGGCTTTTTATACATACTATATAATATTTACATACAAATGAAACCATTCAGCGAGCTCTCATGCTCTGTGGGTGGAGCTGAATCATCCTGAATGAGACTACTTCCATTAGGACTGAAGCATTTCATTATAGAGCTGCAAACTGATTTGAAGTACCAAATACCTCTAAGGGGACAAGTGGCCACAAAACATGCCAGAACATTTCCTCACGACTTCACAGACCTAGAGGTTTTTTTATTCACCCATTTGTATTTTTGGTGGCAGTGAATGTATTTTCATGTGTGTGTCTGCCTTTTCTGTCTCACAATATAGAACGTATAGTGGCCCTTTCTGTATATCATCATGCCTACACACTCACACACACACACACACACACACACACACACACACACACACACACACACAACAGGGAACAGGAACACACACACAGCTTTGGTGACGCAGGCTGCGTATTTGGAAAGGAAGGCAACGGATGGCTGACCTGACCTCCCCCCCGCCATGTTCACAGTACCAGTGTGCTTTTATTGCTGTCCATATGTGTGTTCATGTGCGTGTCTGCCTGTGCACTTGCCTCTTTAATTGACCCCTAACCCAATCTATTCCATCTTCCAATTTGTTTGTGTTCTCAGACGTTAGTTTTTATGATGTGTGCTTCCCTCTATGTCTTTCTGCCCGTGTTTTCTGCATGTCAGTTATATGTACGGTATAAACGAGTTATGACTGAACATGGAAGCTAGGACTTAAGTTTACAGGAAAGCTGCCATATCTAAAGGTGTTGTGGGATTAGTGGTGGTGTGGTTTGATGGTAACATGGTGGGAAGATTAGCAGCATACCCACAAACATCCTCTTTTTAATTATGAGTCTTTGGGGGCTAATACTTTGCACCATTTAAAGAAGATACATAGATCCTAAAGGTGACCAATCATGTGTGCAGGTGTGTGAGTCTAACAATGTGCTTGTATCCACAGTTGAGGCGTTTTGAATATTTAATGTAAAAAACATAACCTTTTAAAGCAATAGTACAAAGACTTATCTTTTCCTTCTGTTTTTCTCAAATAAGAATGTAACTTTTCATTTCGAACAACTGAAATAAACAGTACTTGTAAATATAACTGCAAATATAAAATCCACTTTTATCTCAAATGACCCAGCTGTCTGAGATCTCACTCTGTTATCACAAATCAAGTTTCATAGACTGATATATGAGCCAGTGAGCCACAATAAGGGGTCCAACATTATATTAATACTGTAATGCATGATTTTATTTATCGAATTACTGTGAGGTAATTGGCTGATTAGATAATTTGATAAATGTACATGTACAGGTTCCTAATAAAGTGCTCATTGAGTGTAGTTATTGTGGGAGTAAATGTCTTGGGTTTGGTGCAAATTAGTCCCAGTGTTTAGCACCAAAAAGGTGTATGGTGTAGAAGAAGCCAAACTGTTATAAAGCCGTAGTAGGACCAAGATGTTTGGTGCTCTATAAGACACACAGCATAATGTCTAGTTTTTGTGGTTCCCGAATGGCTCTGATGATGGGTATTACATAAGTACTCAATTGCACGTTACATTTACATTTACAGGCCATTCGTTTTACATTAACTGCACTAATGAAGATAGTTTTTTTTTAGATTTCGATCAGTCAATTTCAAATGATAGACTTTGAATGTGTCAGTGTTTCATCATTTTTCTCTCCTTTTCCTCGTTGTAGAACTAGTGAACATTTGATGCCTTTTTTTATACATGATACAGCAAAGTGGAAATCTGCTGTTAAAATAAAGGGAACAATTTTTTTTATTGTGCCTCATTTATTGTTAAGAATCAGGTTTAAACAGGATGTGTATGTGAACTTCATTTTTGTTCACACTTCCTATTTATACATATACATCATAAGACTGGCGATTAAAGAAGTAAAGAAAGATGGCAGTGGTAACCTTTTTTTAGACTTTGACACTTAGATGTCTCTCAACACCTTTCACAAGTTTAAGACATGCAACGCTTAAAGTGTGTGTGTGTGTGTGTGTGTGTGTGAGAGAGAGAGAGTCAGTTCAAGGTTTGGCAGAAGAACTTTTCTATTGACTTGTGTTTTTCTATTATTATATTTATTTTTGATTAAACCTCTAGTCAAGGTTCTGTTTGAAAATCAGTACTGCATATTAAATGACACATTAATCCTAAGTCAATAATTTTGTGAGTGTGTATGGTGCCTATGCGTGTGCAGTACATGTGAACACCTTATATTTCAAGTTTTCACACCTATACAATAAGAACAGGAAATGAGTGGGCTAAAAAGAGGAAGTGTGACCAGCACGTGATTAAGCAAGAGCACTGACTCTCTTCTACTCTTCCTTCCTCTCGTTCATTCTGCCGAATCGTTCCGTTAGTTTTTTGCTGCGCTACTTTTTTGTCCCCAGACTTTGTTTTTTTTTGTTTTTTTGCATCATCTTTTCTCTATATTTGTTTACTTTTCCTTGTTGCACCTATTTGAACTTGTTGTGTTCAAGCACCGCAACTTTGTCATTGTTTCGTCATCCATTTTTTAAAAAGGTTTTTAGAGAAGAGAGATAGTACACCTCGTGTCTTCAAAAGTAGAAGGGAATGTGCTTTAAATTAATTTCAACACTATCTTTAGTCAGGCGTATTAAACCCAATTATTCATTAACTACAGGAACTAATAAAAGACCGGACATGACTGAGGAAATAGTTTGGGGTTAAAGTTTTGAGGATTCAGTTTCAGCTGAGCTTTCATTTCTCGCTTGAAATCACATTTCGGACCTCATCTGAGCTAAAGTCAGCATTTTCCTTCCTGCTCTTCTATCACATTACTCTAAGCGACACATAGGACATAAAAAATCATGGTGCAGCGTGTAAGTAAGAGAAATGTGGAGGCAGGGCTGGGCTTCCTTGGGTGAGCAAGAGAGGAAGTGGGGGATGCGAATGTTTTTGATTATTCTGCAAAAGCACAGGAAATCTCCCCTCAGAGAGAGAAGGAGAAAAATGGCAGAGGGCGTTGCTCCTGTTGTCCCACTTTGTGCCATTCTAGACTTTGCAGCTTCCTCATATCAGATGTGTACCTACGAGTAAACCATATTCATAATCCTGTCAAATAGCAGTATGGCATTCTCTGAATGAGGAAATGATGTTAGCATGTCAGCATGTTTTAGGGTTAAACTCTAAGGAAGTGTGTTCACATCGATCTTTCATCATTTATTCTTTTTTTTTTATTTTTTATTTCACTCGTCGTGCTGAAGGAAGTAACCGCAACAATTTGCAAGATGGGTTTTCATGAGAAAGCTCATAGGTCAGCTTGGGTATACAACTGACAGAAACTGCTGATTAAAAATGTGATAAAAAGAAGTTAACATTTGTGTGTATGTGTGGGTGTGTGTGATATATGATATATATTTTATATGTTTATTTATATTTATGTGTATGAGTCTCTTTTTTTCCACTCGAGGTAGCATTAGGTTCCTCTTTCATTGTATTCATGCATTTCTATGCAATTTCCTTTCCCTTCCTTCCAATTTCTACTGTCTTGTGCTCATTTTCATTGCTTAAATGGCAGCACATTTGAACCGTATCAAGAGACTGGCGAAGTAATTTTGCGAAGCAGAATGACTTTTTGAAACGGGGCCAGCATGGATCATGTGTGCCTGTGCTGTTGACTTGCTGTTGTGTGAAAATCTGGCTTGCTCTGTTTTTAAAGAATGTGTCTCTGTTATCAGTCACAAGTGTCAGTATAGGTCATTCATACGAGAGAGACGCATGTGAGAGAGGGAGAAAGAGACACATGGTGAAAAAAAGGAGAGTTATAGTAAAAAAAAAAAAAAAAGACGTAGAGACAGAGAGAAAGAGGCAAAACAGAAGGAGAGAGACAGAGAGACACACTGAGAAAGAAAGTGACTTGGAGAAAAAGAAAGGGAGAGGCACAAAAAAAAGAGAGACAGGGTGAGAAAGCGAGACAAAGAAAGGGAGAGGCAGACATTATCAGGGAGATGGAGACATATAAAGAGACATAAAGAAGCACAAAAAGAGAAAGATGTGCATAAAGAGAGAACGAAAGTGAGGTAGAGGGCGAGAAAGGAAAGAAGACCAGTCCCATTCCCAACATGACACGTTAAAGTGAGTGGCACCGTTTAAAGTTCACAGCATCGTGGTCTCTTGTCAAAGATGCAAAGCAAAAAGAGGTTTGAGGTTTGAGGCTTGAGGTTTTCTCTTTCAGGCAGGAAGCATTCGAGAAAGATTCAGATCATTGGTAATCAAAATAATCGTATTGGAGAGAGTTTAATTTTATTTTTTGCAGATTTAGTACACAGACTTCAGTGCTGTTAAATCTTTTTCAGTCACCAACATAAACAATAAGCTGATCTTGGATTGACATGCACAACACACCCCACACACACTTTCTCTTTTTCCTTTAAACTAATATTTATTCAGCATTTATTTTCTCCACTGGGGTTATTCAAATATTTAACTAATCAACACTCTACAGCTAAAAGTCTTCCTGCCGGAAAGCTACATTTTCAGCTGAATTCTATACATGTATAAGATCCCCAGCCATAACTATTGTAGACGCATGTCATACGTTATTCCCTCACCAGGCCTTTCAAATAAAGGTTGCAGCCAGTGTTACATATTTTCATCTTAATTTTCCTGTTTATCCATTTTTCTTGCAGCGACTGCACTCCTTATTCAAAGTCAGCAAAAGTTACGTCAGTATTTACATGGTGACCGATCTCAGTATTTAGCCCAGGTTTACGCAGGAACCTCAATCAAATTTCTGGGTGGCTCGTTAAGATTAGGGAAATGACCTGTGGCCTACCGATTATTAAAATTGCGCACACTTACGTAGGAGTATTTTATTTTTTAAATTTTTTTTAATTTTTTTTTTAAGCATTTTTCTCAAGAAATATTTAAAAAGAGGATTTGTACTTTTCAAGCAGAGATGGAATTAAATTCCTTTAGTCTGTCCTTATTATTAATAAATCACTTATTTTGGGTCACTAATTTGGTAAAACAGCTATTTTTAGTTAGCAGTGAAGATGGACGTTCTATGTTACAAAAATGTATTTTGTCCTGACATTTCCTGTGCGGCTCGAGATTATAGCCCTTTCCTCCAAAAGAATGGTTTTATTAATAGTAAATGCTTTGTAATTAGGGTGAGCTTTTTTTCCCCCCTCCATCTCCTTTATTATACAGGGATGGAAAGGGATTTACTATTAATAAGGCAGAACGCACAATGGCTGGCCATGCCGCTTTTAGTGGTAAGTGTGTATAACCCTGGCGAAGGCATTATGAGCCATTATGAGAGGTATTTCTAGCAAATTGGATCTAAATAATTGACAAAGTCCTTGTGTTCATCGATTATAAGCTCCGTGTTTAAATCCATAACTGGCATCAGGATCAAGGTCGACACATTTTCGCACGCATTTGCATCCTGGCCCTCATTTTTACTTCTTTCGTTTTTGTTTTTTGTTTTTTCATTTCAAAACTTTGCATATTGTCGACAAGCATTTCATATCCTCTTGGTTACAGTTGTACTGACAATCAAATGTGTGGAATTATACACTATATGGACAAATGTTTGTGGACACCTAACTATAATATTCTTTGTGCTTTTTAAACATCCCATTTAACGTCCATTTGCTGTTATATAAACTTTCACTTTTTCTGGGAAGATGCTCCAATAGATTTTGGAGTGTGCATGTGGAGATTTGTGCTCATTCATTAGGTGCTCATGTGGGTTTAGGAGGTCTGAAGACATTCCATATGTGTTTTAATAGGGTTGAGTTCAGAGCTGAATAGTAAGCCACTCAAGATCTTCCACTCCATCCAATGTAAAATATATCTTTATGGAGCTAGGTATTGTTATGCTGGAGCAAGATTTTTTAGGGTCTTCTAGTTCAATTAAAGTAAAAATGTAATGCTACCACATGCAGAAACATCCTATACAATTGGCGTGTCTTTATCCCTGGGAACAGTTTGGGAAAACATCAGAAATGGTCACATAAAAGTCAAGTGCTTGTGCTTGTGTGCACCTGGGTATGTTGGACATACTGCTGGTCCTGATTAGCCACAACCATACAGGTCTATACTATAAAACAATGTTAAATTAATATATAGAGAAGAAAGATATTGACAAACATAGCATGTAGCTATATGACAATGATTTGGTTGTATGGTTTATAATCTAATAGTATAATATCACAAGATGAATACATACATGATAGAAATTTTAGGAACAGTTCTGTATTGTTAATATGTTGAACTTTAGGTTTATTATTCAGGGTTTTTCCATTTTAAAGCTAATTCATCAAAAACTACAGTAAACCAATATGACATGTATGTAGCTACAAGTGTGAGGAATGTGTGCCTGGGCACTGCAGGTCTAGCAAATTAAATATATAACAAATAATGATGCAAAAAGAAAATTAAACTGGATAAACTGTGTGTGTAGAGAAAAATATAGAGAAAAAAATATATATAGAGAGAGATTCATAAAGGAGTTATTCATTAGATGTTGCTTAACAGTGATAAATTCAGCTTAAGCCTTATTCAATGATTTGTACTAGTTTGGTTAACCATACAAATTGAGGATCTAGGAGACATGCGCACACACACACACACACACACACACACACACACACACACACACACACTAATCTGCATGTATGTGTAACATTGCAACACTGCATGCAATAACGCAGATGGCGTCTCACTGACATACACATACACAATGTGCTCCTCGCTTGTTTGACATATTCTCTCTGTGTCACACACACACACACACACACACACACACACACACACACACACACACACACACACACACACACACATCCTTTTTTAAAAGTTGAAGATGTGTTTCCTCAGTCTGCAGTTTCCAACAAGTCTGTCAGTTTCCCTCTCACTTGCACTCACACTGTGTGTGTGTGTGTGTGTGTGTGTGTGTGTGTGTGTGTGTGTGTGTGTGTGTGTGTGCGTGTGCGCGCAAGTGCACAAGTTTATTTTTGTGTGCGTGCCTATCAGATGTGGTCAGAAGAGTTTCAGAGGAATGTTAGCAGTCAGAATGTGCAGTTAATGCAGAGCTAAAAAAAATGAGGCCAAATTCTCCTGCGTGCTCACAATCAATATTCAAAATACTGATTAGCTGCAGCACAAATCCACGAAATAACAACCAGTCACGTGTGGGTTGTAGTGGGGGGTTGTGTGTTTCTGTGTCTTTTATTTGTGTGCATGTTAGATTTTGTGTGTTTGCATTGTCTTTTGTTTGTGTGTATGTTAATGTGTTTCTTGTGTGTGTGTGTGTGTGTGTGTGTGTGTGTGTCATGTCGGGTTTTGTAAATAATTGTGTGTGTGTGTGTGTGTGTGTGTGTGTGTGTGTGTGTGTGTGTGTATGTGCAAGTTGCACGTTGCACATTGGCAGCCTTTTCATTTGAAAGACCAGAACTCTTACTCCTGACACAGATTTTAATCTCCAGTAATAATGCTGAGAATTCAGCGTGATTGTTATTATGGAAGTGTTGGCTGTGTGCTCGGCATAAGATCGGAACAGGTGCAGACAAACCAAACACACACAAACACACTCGTACATCATCGTGGCAGTTAAACATCTCCATGTTTTTCAAGTCTACAGAAAATGAACTTGAATGATTCTTAGTAAGGAATACTAAATATAGGGAATGTTTCTTACCTTTATCAGCAACATTCCCTATATCTTCTTACTAAGAATCATCCAAAGCTATTATGAACATTGTCTCAAACATGATCATTGAAAACCAAAGCAGGGTAAAGTGTATACACAGACTTACAACTTGTAGGTAACGGAAGTTAAAACCTTTTCCTGATATGGTTCTGTGATTCAGTGGATAGTTTACGTGCTGACTGTTAGTACTTACTGTGTATCATATTTAGGTTATAAAAGGTGTGTTGGTGTTAGTGTTAGTAAAGAAGGTTTATACTTTGTCCAGGAAACCTACAGGACACTGAATAGCTGGAGAATGCTGCTGCTTTGTACAGCTTTTGATGTCATGATTTAGATTGTGCTAGTTCATTATGACTGCACTTGGTTAGCAGCTCAAATTGAAGCTTACTTCAGGCTTCTGTATTGCTGAAGAATGTGGCCAAAACACACTGCTGTGTGTGTGTGTGTGTGTGTGTGTGTGTGTGTGTGTGTGTGTGTGTGTGTGTGTGTGTGTGATAAAGAGAGAGAAACCCAGTTCTGTCTAGTGAATTATTAACCTCCATAATGACTAGGTTGTAGAGGGTATATGATGTGTATATACCACAAGTTTATTTTCTTTTATTCTCTCTGTTTCTCTGTCCTTTATTTATCGTTATTTGTCTGTCTCTGTTTGTGTGTCATTTGCACTAGCTTTTTGTAGCTCTCTGTCTGTTTCCATCTGTCTCATTCTCAATTCTTGAGCCTTTATGTGTCTCTTTTTCTCAATCTGCCTGCCTCTTTTTATTGCTGGGCCTATCTTTCTGTATGTCTTACTACCTTTCTCTGTCTTCATCTTTCTCTCAGATTGTTTGTCTCTCTCTCTCTCTCTCTCTCTCTCTCTCTCTCTCTCTCTCTCTCTCTCTCTCTCTCTCTCTCTTTCTCTCTCTGCTCTGTTTTTTTTCTCATCCAGTAATTTTAATTATTAAAATTAATTCTTCACTACCTCTCTTCATGTCCTCTCTCTCTCTCTCTCTCTCTTTCTCTCTCTCTCTCTCTTTCATTCTCTCTTTGTCTTAATATATGGATCTTCATTTGCCCCTCATCACCCTACTCAGATTAAATTTGGAAAATGAGACCCTGATTGATTTTCTTTCCCACAGATGGGTCTTGCTGTTAGTGCCTGTGTCTGGGTGAAGTGAGTGTGTGTCTGGGTGAAGTGTGTGTGTGTCTCTGTGTGTGTGTCTCTCTGTGTGTGTCTCCGAGTGTTTGTCTCTGTGTGTGTGTGTGTGTGTGTGTGTGTGTGTGTCTCTCTCTCTCTCTGTGTGTGTGAGTGTGTGTGAGTGTGTGTGTGTGTGTGTTGTCAGTGATGTACCTAGCCACAGACTGGTCTAAGGCAGGATAGGGAGCAAACAAAAGTACAGTCAGGAGGCTGAGGTAAGGATTTGCTTTAGGAACACTGCAAATGTATTGGAGGTGTAAAAGATATAATGAGCTGAAAATAACAATGTAAACAATTTACTTTAAATAAAACTTTTTTTTTGGTTCTGAAGTACTTTAGCAGTTCAAGCTATGCAGTTGATGTGTCTAATAAGTAAGGAAAGTAAGTACAATGGAACCCGGTTATCTCGCCCTCGGTTTCCTCGACAACCCTCTAAAGTCGACGCCGAACCCTAATATCTCGAGCAGAAGGGGGGAAAAAATTTGCCATTAAACGCCGGTTATCTCGGTGCACTCGCAGAAGAACTCGCGGAAGTGGCGGAAAAATCAAGGCTTACAGCTGCTACAGGTGTTTGTATTGTATACTGGGGAATCTCTGCTGTTAGTTAGTGCACATATGCCTTTTATTGTTACATGTTATGCGATGAACGGGAGGTGAAAGCCGCGCTTGGCGGCGCGGAACGTGGGATGACCATCCAAAATCATAGAATGAACACCGGCAGGATCGGGGGGAGCCTCGGTGCGCTTTGGGAAGAAAAGAGCAGCCGTTGAGAGAGTGCCGGTGGGAAGACACGTACTGGGATACGCATGCGCGATAACAACGACCGCCGTGAAGCAACATATACCAACAATAACGGACAGTGAGAGTGTGGAAGTTTAAATAGGAGCTGGTGATGATGATAAACTAGCACCATATGTGCACGATTGAAGCGGAGCTTCAGAGAAAGCGGCCGAGAAAACACCTGACACGCTGTAGGGGGCCGAAGGGGGCGTGGCAGGTGGATTCCTGACAGATAAACATGTACTGTATGTATTTTTATAGCATGCCTCCATCAAACAAATCGCAGCAACGCTGTTGTGTAAAAAAACCTTCAAAAAACACGTGCATGCACATTCTCATTTATTAACGCACATCATGTACATAAAGAAATTTTTAGCACGTTAATAAATTGCCGCCATTTTGATTTTCGTTTATCTCGATCATCGGTTACCTCGATGCTTTCTGGTGACCCCCTAGGACATCGACATAACCGGGTTTCACTGTATGTGGCTGTTGTGTAGAAGAAGGACACTGGGTGGCAAATGACAATGGCACTAAAATTACAATTCAAACGTTGTGAAAATCCTCTATATGGCTGAATGTTTGTGGACATCTGACCATAAGATTTGACCATAACATTCTATTTAAAATGTTGTTCCCATTTGCGTTTATAATAACCACCACTCTTCTCGGAAGATGTTTCACTATATTTTGGAGTGTGGTTGTGGAGATTTGTGCTCATTCAGCCTAGAGGGTGTTTGTAAAGGGTAATGATGGTTGAGGTCAGAGCTCTATGTCAGGCCACTTAAGATCTTCCTCTCCGCTTTTTATTTCATGATAACAGTTTGGGGAAGAACCGCATATAGCTGGAAATCTCTGTTGTCCCAATACTTTTGTCCATGACTGTGATATAGTTTGGTTATAGTATAGTTGTAGCAGTAGTTCTATATATAGTTAAAGCAGTATAGTTTTTTATTAACTGATGTCTCAACTATCTTCTGAGATTAAATGTATTCTGTCTCAGTGGTTTATCAGTTTGGATTATGAGATAATCCTTAGAAGACCACTGGGCTAAAATATATGCATTGGGATTTCAGCTCCTCATCATTGCTATCAGTGCGTGTGCGTGTGTGTGTGTGTGTTTGAGGCTCTGTTGAATGTAGTTCGTCTGGGAGCTGTGTACTATCCACGATGCTCTGTTTGACAAGTCATTTATCACAGCAGAAGAACTGTACATTCATTTAAGGCTGAGTGACTGTGTGCATTTAAACTCGTTAATATTTGTATTCCTGTTTGGCAGAGAGACACAGATCTGTATACGCTTGTGTATGTTATCAGTCTGCATTTGTAAAAGACAGAACCAGGCGTGTGGCCAACCTGCACTGAAATGCTCTCGTCGTACCGATTTCTTGTTGAGCTCAGAACAGTGTCTCAGAATATTTGGAGGTTTAGGACGATAAACCTGCAGCTACTTGTTCCGTAATGCTCAGGCATGCACACACACAGTTTCAAACCCGGGACTTTAGGCCAGGTTTTGTTTGTTCACCTGAGAGGTGTGTGTGCAGCTGATTCAGGATATAGGACAAGCTGAATAAACACATGCCTTTAAAGTGAGCTATACAGTGATTGTGTTAACAGAGGTGTACAGTAACATGCAGGTAATAAAGGTGTTTGGATAAATAAGAGAAGCTGCTGTCTTTTGAGGGCTTTTATCCTCAATTAGAGCATCTTTAACTGCACTGTTTTTCTATTCTATTATTATTAGATTTAAATATTTTTCTCTCTCTCATACACACACACACACACACACACACACACACACACACACACACACACACTATATGGAGGATATCACTTATTTGGTTTGCAGGGTCGGTGTGTTATTTGGAGAAGCTTAGGGTCGAAGACATGTTTTGCTCCATGTTAAACTCACTCTGTGTGTTAGCTCTTGCGTATTTTTTTGCTTTGCATTGTTGTCATAGGAACGCAGGAAAAAAATTCTAGCTGCCATGGCGACCTAATAAAAAGTATGTTTAGGTGAGTTTGGACAAAAAGTGGATAGGACAAGAAAAGTTCTTGTTCATCACACTCGTTCTATTTTTGCACTCTGGCACTCGCACACGTGCACGCACAAGCACACGCATGCATAGGCACACATACATGCTTGTCTTACTAGTTTTGAGGACCTTCCATTATTATTAAGGCATCTATTTAATGCTATGTTACACACAAGTCTAAGTCTAAATAGAAACATTTTTTTTTCTTCTTTAGGACTTTAGGCAACGAATTTTACCTAGTTTGTTGTTGTTGTTTGTTGTTATATAGTGTTATGTTAGGTGTAGTGAACATGTGTGATTTACTTTTATTCTCTCTCTCTTTCTACTACATACATAGTTCCTGTCATTAATTAAAGTCCCTCACTGTAGTCACTTTCTCTCATCTTTTCTTTTTCTCCCCCATCATCCTCTCCCACTCACCTCTTTCATCTCCTTATCTTTCTATTGTCTTTTTGGATCTTTTTATAAAATCCTCTGTTCATTTCTGTTGTTCATTTAATCAGATCTCTCTCTCTCAGCCTTTTTCCTCCCACAAATAATTGAGGCTCTTTGACAGATCTCCATGTCTATACCACTCTCCCTTGTTTCCTTTGTCTCACTCTGCTGATGACAGTTTAAAGCACTATTAGAGTCTGTCAGTCTGCCAGCATTCATTAATGAATACATTCTCATTAATATTGAATTTACAACAGCCTTAGAGCAAAAACCAGGGAGAACCATGTGCACATACAAAGGGGACAGAATGATTTGTTTTGTCAGTTGGTCAGATGTAACATTTCAGTAAATCACGCCCGTTTGTAGTCATTTCTAACCTCAGGATGGATTCATAGGTGTGTCTCCCATAACTGACTTATTTTATGAACATCACAACTCAAGCCTACACTTCATTGGCTTAATTGAAATCCTTGCTGCTAATGATAAGCTATGTTTATGATTTAGTCGTTATGTGGTTATAAGGTGTGTTCACAACTGGTAATTCTGTTAAAAACGTAGACAGCTTCAATTTCAAAAGCATTATGTTCTCATACTTCTACACAGGACTTCTTGCTACTGTAAGTTCCTGGTAGTTTCTGGTCCTAAAGTTGTTTATTAGTTGGACATAGTATTTGAGTGTCAGACCAACCAAAAATATTATAGCTGATAATATGTAGCATGTTTTATCTTCAATTAATAATTATATCATTACAAAATGATCTATGTATTATACTAAATGATTTAGTGTCACACATCATTTTAAATGACCTGAGAATACCTAATCACTACAGCTTCGCATTAGCTTATTGCTAGCACTTTACTAGCAGATATTATTAATTGTAGATACAAGTAGAGATTTTAAGTATAATATAGATTTTTAAATTTTCATTAATGTATATACTCTTTTGTCTTTGGATATGGTATGATTGCATTTTTCCTTCACTTGAACTAAGATCCTGTTCTAGCCTGACAAATCACTTGAGCTATATGAAGATTTTGTTTGAAGTGGAAGATCTTGAGTGGCCTGCTATAGAGCTCTGAGCGCTGACCTCAATCCTAATCAACACCTTTAAAATAAAATGGAACTCTGACTGCACCCCAGGTCTCCTCATCGTACATCAGTACCTAATTTTTGCCTACACACTTGCAGATGTACAAGCACAAATCTCCACAACTTCACAAGTGTGGAGGTTATTATTACAGCAAATGGGGACTTTATGTGGAATGTGTTCAAAAGCACAAATGACTCTTATGGTCAGGTGTCCATAAATCTTTGTTTATATAGTACAAATACTAGTTAAATTTACCATAATGGTTAGGGTTTTTTCTTCTGTAGAATTGGCAATAAGTTGCATGCAGGTCCTGAGGAAAAAAAATGGTTCTTAGTACTATTGTATGTCCATATGATTGAGGCTGTTTTGTGACCTCTAGCATCTAGAATACTGTTTTGAGTGGGTAAATACATTGAGAGCTGTGGTAACAAATTTGTTCCAAGTACTAAATAATTAGATGTAGTTTCTTTGGAGGAGTTAACCTTCTAACTCCCAAGTTCATGGATACTTCATTGTGTCATCCACAGTCTTCCTCTTTTTACTCTACTGTAGACAATTAGCAATGTGTGACTAAAGCTGTGTTTTACGATATAGCCAAGCCATGCTACATTAAGGGCACCTTGTGGACAGAGCTAAGAAGTGCACTAATCTTTGAGGCTCTTAGCATAGCTCACATTTTGAAAAAATTGACATGAAAGCTGCTCAAAATGTTTATTTTATTTGCACAGAAAGTTGACACTAACCAGCCTATATGAATAAACTAGTAAGTCAGTGAAGGTTGTGAAGTGTGAGGGGGAAATAAGATGATAAATGAGATGAATTCACACCTCCCAAGCCAAGTAGCAAAAAGTTATCAGCCACGAACACATACACACACACTAGTTATTTCTACTTATTCTGTGTTTCTGTGCATGAAGCGGTAGCTTTTCTGTCAGTATGAAGGAATGGAAAAGACAGAGGGAGATAAATCTTTGACAGCTCTTTATCTAAGAAGAGGGAGTAATAAGTGATAAGTGTGAGTGTGAGAGGTGTGCAAAATGGAAGGGAAAATGTTATGGAGCATTGGGGAAGACTGATGGTGTTACTTTCTCACTCGTTTAATGTGGAAAGCTTGGCAGGGAATGTAAAGTTTTCTCACCACAGCTATTTCTACCCCTCACACTGCATTACAATCAGACACGTTGCAACACATACACCCCTCTCTCTCTCTCTCTCTCACATGCACTCTCTCACGCTCTCTCTCTTTCACATGCACTCTCTCTCTCTCGCTCTCTCCCTCACACACACACACACACACACACACACAATCAAGATCTCCTCTCCTCTTGCAAAATTTCACTGTCATGCTTTATTTAGAAAATCAGTCAACTCCAGCAAGTCTGCATCTGTAAAATTGACACAGACATGAAATTGTATATTTCAGTGATATTGGAATTCCAATAAGTTTATCTAAATGTTTGTCTTTTCTCCTTTGCAGAGTCTTTAAGAAGTCCAGCCCCAACTGCAAGGTATTTTATTTTTTTACAGAAAGTGCATGTACATATGATGATGTTTTTCACATTCTCTCTGTGGACCATCTTTCTGTGTTGCTCTCTCCCTGGTTCTCCATTTTTTAGACCTTTTGTGTATTTTTTGTGTATTTCCTCTGTTCTGTCTCAGTGTCTCCGGTGTATGAATGAGTGTGTGTGTTTATGTGTGTGTGTGTAAAATAGTTTTTTTATTTTTTTATTTCACACAACTGTCCAAGGTTGTCTACAGGAAGGGTGTGGAGTGGCTCTTGGTCAGTTTTGAATGATTCAGTCTTTTTGTTGTTTGTTGTTGTGTGTGTCGATGTGGTGAATAATCCTCACAAGGAACTTTAACCCAGGCTGATTTGTTTCCTACTCAAATTTTTAAGTGACATCCAGGGACTTTTTTTTCCTTCTTCCCTTTAGCTTACAGTCTACTTGGGTAAAAGAGACTTTGTGGATCATCTAGATCATGTGGATCCAGTTGGTGAGTATAAAATGAAAAGATTTTACAATATCTTATGTAACTGTGTTGGGAACTTATATTCTTTTTGTAACACCCACCCACTTATCGATTAACAGCCTCATACTGTGTTTCAACTGTATCAACTATGTTGAGTTGCAGTATGATTTCTGAACCCAATCACCAGTGGACTTGCTTTGTTGTAAAGATTATCTTTAAAAATATTGGAATTTTAAAAGAGTATAGATTATTATTATTATATGCCCGTGATAAAATAGCGAAGGCAAGCACTCGATTAAATATCTGTTTTATTGTCAGGGTTGCAGTGAATTCAGAGCCCGTCCTGGAAATCTTGGGCATTAGAGTGTATACCCTACATACGCTTTATGGACAAAAGTTTGTGGAAACTGATCCATAAGCTTGCTATGTGCTTTATGAACATCCCATTCCACTTTAAGTCCCCATTTGCTATTATGATAACCTCCACTCTTCTGGGAAGATGTTCCAATAGATTTTGGAGTGTGGTTGTGAAAATTTCTGCTCATTCAGGCTTTGATAATGTCCGGTACTGATGTAGGGTGCGGCGGCCTGGGCTGCAGTCAGCGTTCCAATTTACCTTAAAGGTGCTTAGTAGAGTTGAGGTCCTATTCGATTCTTTTCAAGCCAATGTATACCTAAATATATAAGATTATCTGGACTCCGAAGTGATAAAACAGAAAAGTATTTGCGTTGTCATTCTGAGTTCAAGATTTTCCAATTTTGGCATTTCCATAGACTGAATCTGATAAAGCAATAACAGTGAGACAAGTCAATGACTGGCATCTGTGATCTTATGAATCCCAAACGGATAATGCTTTCCTCAGTGTGTCTTACGAGGCCTCAAGATGAAGAATGAGCAGCATTTCACATGTCTCAGAGGAAACGTGTTAGTGTGTGGGGAATAGACAAGGGCCATTATGAGGGTCAAAACTTTGTTTCTTAATATTATAGTCATATAAATCTTAAATGGGAACTTGTAATTCCAAAATCTCAATGTGCTAGCAAATATAAATGTTTTTATATATAATATATAAAATATAAAACTTTTTATTATTTTAATCTGCATTCTATTCAAGGGGGCTTTTTTTTTAAAATAGAGAGTGCAAATCAGTTATTGTGTATAAATCAGAGTCAGCGTGAGCCTACAGACTCTGTTAGTCTTTCAGTATCCTTAACAGTCATCACCATCAACAATGCTTTGACAGGACAAGTTCACATTGTTCTTCACAAATGATATTGTCTGACATTGGGATAAATGAAAAGCTTTATTTTCTTCAATGCCTCTCCTCATCACCGATGTACCGGTGTCTCTTGCTGTTGCCATGGCAGCAAATCTAAGAAGAAACCAATTTACTTGCATTAAAGAGATATGGAAGTTTTATTAATGATGCTGATTATAATGTATCTGAATATGCAAAGGGGAGTTGAAATTCTAAATCTACACACATTTTTATGAGGTGATTGTTGTAATAGTTGCCTCCTTCAGTGAAACACAGTGTGCCAGTGTGTGTGCTTTAATGCAGAGCTGGGAAACAGCAGGTATTGTCTGAGCACAGTTTTATGTAGCTGAGTGCAATTAGGGTATGAGAAGAGAAGCATTGCATAGTCTTTAACAAATGTGTTAAATTAAAATGATTTCTATTTACTGGTGTTGTATAATTTAATGGACACCTTTTAAAAGCTTGATGTTCAGGTTGTTTTGTGCCTTTTATGATATCATTAGGATAAAAGGGTTTGCACTAGTTGTATAGCCAAACATTTGTCAAGCCATGGGTATGTCCAAGATTGAATTCATTTACTTTTCTTTTTTTTAATACTTGAAATTCTGATTGAACCAGTCAGACCTAAAACCTTCAGTGATGGAAAAAAAAGCAGCAAAGCTTGTGAGATGAGTTGCAACTGCAAACTCCCCTGATCCTCCCCACCCTTTTTACCAAAACTGTACATGCAAAGCTGAACAGTTCTGTTCTGGCTCAGGGGTGGAGCTTCTTTCTGGGTAAAAGTAAAGTAAAATATGAACAGATATATGAATTGATTAAACTACTTTGATACATTGCATAACATCCTCTTTTTAATCAGATTTGCAGTTTATGGATGAAGGTTTAGACTTTCTATTGCTACATGTAATATCTTGTGTTATTAGTTTGCATTTGAGATGGTCTGGGGAAATATGCATCGGTGGTCTCTGTGACTAGTAAACAGCTAACAAAAGAAAAAACTAGGGTTCTGGACAAAACTGCTTATAGCATACTTTGACAGTTTGATATTGAGCAACCATATGAAATATCTCCATCATTATATTTTTATAGCCTGCCTAACCACATATCATGTTATGTATGGAGTTTAACAATCACCAACTCTGAAATTGTCAATAATGTTCCTGGACATCTATTTTGTTGGCAATCAGATGTAAGATCTTTTGATTGTAAAACATACAAAAGAAAAACACATTTCAACTCTTTAATTCTATGAAAAACCTGTAGTCTTTAATCCTGTGCAGTATATAGTTGGAAATGTCCAGATATTTCAACAGGTGAAGCTTTTCCTAAGCAGCCCCAAACTAAATGCTAAGAAACATGTCATGCTGTTACCATAGTGCTGTATATTATGAAATATGTAAGTTAATTAGTCACTGCTTATCTTGTTCCAGGCATCCATGGTGCTTCTATAAGAAGCTGCGACTATACATTAAACATGATTTAAATAGTGCTCGAGCCTATATCAATTTTTGTAGTCTACAGGACTGAAATAAATAAATAAATACATTTTTAAAGACAGTAGGTTTAAAGTGACTTGAATATACCAAATGTTTGGATATATGTGCTTAATAATCCTTATTGTCAAGAATTTCAGTTATTTTAGTTTTTCAGTCTCAAGTTTGTTTGTTGGTTTGTTAGGTTTTTTCAATATACCACAATGCTTACCTGTTTTGTTTTGTTATCTGTGTTCAGATGGAGTATTGCTGGTTGACCCAGAATACCTTAAAGACAGAAAAGGTGAGGGAATTTTGACATTAAAAAGTTTCAGACATCTGTGTGCTCAGATGTTTCTCATGACCATATTAAAAATCTATTTCTAGAAACCATTTAAACGTTGTCCTTCTCTTTCCTATTCCCGGGCAGTCTTCGTGACTCTGACTTGTGCGTTTCGGTACGGCCGAGAAGATCTGGATGTGTTGGGATTGTCCTTTAGAAAGGACCTTTACATCTCCACTTTCCAGGCTTTTCCTCCACTGCCAGAGGAGCATAAACCACTCAGCCGCCTACAGGAGCGCCTGCTCAAAAAGCTCGGCCAGCATGCACACCCCTTTAACTTCACTGTAAGTCATTTCATTCAGTTCTCAGTGTGCAAGCTATCATGTTATAAAGCTTCTTCTTATTCTTGTAGGATTAATACATTATACTACAAATCGACTATTAATGCACTGTCTTATTAAATATATAAAGCATATAAAAAAAATCACTCTGATAAAGAGTACATGGGCAGGCAAGGAAAATAATCAAAATATATCAAAATATCAGTATTGTTATATTCCGGGTACACCATAGCAATGATTTATTTTTTAAAGGGCACCATGTAATACTTTTAGTACTTTTTTTGTGTTGTTGGTTGCATTTATTGTTGTTTCTGAAGCAAGTCATTTCCTTGTTAGCTTCTTTTTATATATTTCTAACCCAGTTGATCATGTTACTCTGAAACTATTATCAAAATTGCCTGTCTTTGCTACGTTATTTTTTTTGCTACAAACTGCTGTGTTAACAAATGAACAGGTGTATAATTTTTCTTACACCTCATATTATATATATATATATATAAATCTGTTTAACAAGGTTTAAAGAAAATTAGTTTGAATTAGATTGAGTTTTACCAATATCACAGTATTATCATTAATGTATTATAATAAGCAGATAAAAAAAAAAAGGCAGAGTTACTGAGTCAGAGTTAAATCAGCATTAACAGTATATAATTTAACAGTATGCAGGTGGAATAATCAAAGTTCTTTTGCAAAACACCTTTGACTGATTCACCTCGTTGTTTTTGATGCCCCAACAAGGCTTCTGTTATGTGTTTGCGTAAACGGATTTTCCATTCATTTTTTGGTATAAGGAAATTCTTATCTGTGGTAATCATCCATATGCTAAAGACTAAGCTGGAAATTCTGTATCAGTTCCAGTTATTTGATAAAACTGTTTCACCTAGAGTTGTGTGCTCTTCCTCAGTAAGAGAATGTTCAGTCTGTCCTTTATTTTAGATTCCTCAGAATCTTCCCTGCTCGGTCACTTTACAGCCAGGACCAGAGGACACAGGCAAGGTAAAGACACACACATACAAGCTCACATGGGCTTCCTGACCTTACACTTTTGTCACTACTAATATATTCTTGCATTTTCTCCTTCAGGCATGCGGTGTAGACTTTGAGATCAGAGCTTTCTGTGCCAAAGCTGTAGAGGAGAAAATTCACAAGAGGTGAGGAACAGTGTATTTTGTGTACTGTATGTTGCTGCTTGGTGTATGTGGGTGTATATGCTGGAGAGTGTATATGCAACATGTGTTTGTATTTAATATTTTTTTATTTGTAATGATAAGCAGACTGTCGAGTTCTTTGTGTATGTGTTTGTGTAGAAACTCTGTGCGGCTGGTGATCAGGAAGGTGCAGTATGCCCCAGAGAAGCCAGGACCACAGCCTATGGTGGAGACCACCCGCAGCTTCCTCATGTCTGACCGTTCCCTCCACTTGGAGGCCTCGCTTGACAAAGAGGTGTTTACTCACACACACACACACACACACACACACACACACACACACTCTTTCATATACACAGTTATCACAGTTAACAGTTTTTTCAGTATGGTTGATTTTTGCATGCATAATTTGCATATGGATGCAGCTTTCCACAATGTCCAATAGGATCAATGTTCCAATTGACATACCCATGCAAAAGAATAAACATTGGGCTAAGTTTAACTTCTCCTCACATGTCAGAGTTATGGCATTTATGTGATGAAAATATCATAGACTACAAAATTTTCCAAGCTCAAGTCAACCATTATGAAACAGACAAAATGTCGAGCAGAAAGGAAACAATGTTGGTTTAAAATAAAAAAAAAATAAACCCCATAGCTGGAAAAGTAAGCATCTACCTTTTAAAATCTAGACATGATCAACTGGCATACACAAGGTGTTCGTAGTTGTGCCTGTTTTATTTAAAAGCACAAAACCTACATAGACTGTAAAACAGATTAGCATATAATTACTTTTTGGCTTGCCCTATTTTAATGTCATGACACAATATTATTAATCAGAACTAACTTTGATGGATGTTTTATAACATGGCGCAAGAAAACATTTACAGATTTTGTCACAAGTATTTTAAAGTATCTTTCATGAAGTTTCTAAATATCTGTATTTATCACGAAATAGCCATTGAAGCTGATATGGCAATACACCTAAATACAAACAAACAAACAAACAGTAATATGAGTCTTCAGAGAGGCTGTTTGATCTGGTTTATTAGGGGCTTTAGCTCAACATTTGATATTTTGAACCATATGGTGGTGTCTCAGTACATTACATCCTGCCGTACAGCAAAAATAAACTGCCTGTATATGTGTCTTCAGGGGCCATTTTCAATATAGTAAAACATTCAGCATTGCAATAGGATTTGGACATTACAATAAATTGCCACTGTGAAGTTTTGCACGATGTGTTTATAATATAATGAAGGAAATTGAGAGAGAAAGCAATAAAATAAAACATAAGCCAATGGCCAGACTTTCACTCCTGTGATTGCTGCTGTGAGCAGGTGCAGTCACTGTGATGAAGACATGAGTGGGTTTTACAAGGCAGAAAGTAGTCATTACTGTAATTCTGGCATGACATCATCAAAGCATCGTCGTACTGCTTATAGTAACAGTAGACTAATAAAACCTTGTCTATTTTGCTGTTTTTGTTCTCCACCAAAATTTAAAATCCCATCATGTACCACATCATTTGGATTTCTTTGCAATTTAATCATAGCACCAGCACTCCCTCTTGAATTAAAATCCAGCCGTGTGTATATGATTTGCTTTCTGTGATTGTTTTTTTTTCTTCTCAGGACCTTCACGCTCTTTCTCTCTCTGTCTTTTAGCTCTACTACCATGGAGAACCCATCAGCGTCAATGTCCATGTTACCAACAATTCCACCAAAACTGTCAAGCGAATCAAAATCTCAGGTAAAACACAAGCTACATTCTATCTTACTGCTTCATAATGTCCGTTTTGTTGAGTCTCCAGAATCGGGTTGTTCTGTATGTATTAGAGGCAATTGCATTTCCCTCCCAAAAAAAACGGAATGTTGTGTATCTGTTCAGAGGGGTATGTAGTTAAGAATCGTGTGTTCTAAAACACAAACATCTGTCGGTTAGCGTTTTATTGAGGATGCTATTGAGTTTTTAAAGTACTCGAATAGGCATTTTCTTCTGTTATTGCACAATATTCCAGATAAGTCTGTTTGTTAATGGAAATCTCCAGGCATTCAGCTGGAATTGGCAGGAAGGGATATTGATAGTTTTGTGTTTATATGGAAGTGCAAATGCTTTGCTGTTTATGTATTGATTAGAGAATGTATTTATGGACTTGTCTGACTTTTGTTCTTCTTGCGTGTGTGTGTGTGTGTGTGTCCCTGTTCTTTCCCAACAGTGCGACAGTATGCTGATATCTGTCTGTTCAGTACTGCACAATACAAATGCCCAGTGGCTCAGGTAGAAGCCGAGTGAGTACCCCTTCATCTTCCTTTATTTCTCCTTTCATCTTTCATCCCTCAATTCTCTCTCATCCTATTCTTTATTTCCTGAGCTCTTATTCCTCTTATTATGAATAGATAAACATAACATCCTACTCAACATTTGTCCATTTGTTTTCATCTTCCTTTCTCTTTTCCGGCTCATCTGGTCATTATTTTCATTTTCTCCTCCTCCGCGTTTTGTGATTTGGGAATATAATGGGTGTATCCTGTGTACTCCACACATGACTGATTACTTTCAGCTTTCATATATTAGCCTATAGAGGTGTAGAGAAGCTGGAATTAATTAAATCAAGTCCATCCCCTGACTTCTGGGCCTCACAGATTGTCCCCAGCAGTGCTCTGATTGCTCATGTGCTGCTGCCTACAAAAGGCCAGTTACTTCTGTCACTGACCCAAAAACCAAACCTGGCAACCAGCTCACAGTTTTAGCAACTCTCCACTAACACCTTTCACTCTGAGCAAGAGCCAAAGCTACTCACAGCTCTGTTTTTTCTTTATCAGTTTTCTTGTGCCCTTTTTATTATGTTGCAAAATCACAAGATTCTCCAGCTTTGGGATGTTCCTTTATTTAAAATTAACACAACACACAGTAATAGTGTGATTGATTTGTAGTTGCTAAATTATTGACAGCGACTAAAGTATGAAGTATATTTTTTAAACTGGTCTTTTCATTCATAATGCTTCATATTTTAAGGAACATTCCAGAGATATTGAGCCCAATCTCTTTATAGTATGTGGATTTACCACAGACAAGATTTTACTAATAGTTGCATGTTGAATGTGGAAACATACTGAGGCAAGTAAGTAAGTAAATGTTTGTGTTTAAAGCACAGATTTAAACCCATGATCATAACAGTATGGATATCAGGCTTGAACGGAAATGACAAACCCAAAGCTACTCTAACGTGGATTTATACAAATTTTGAACACTAGAGCAATAACAGCTTCCAATGCTGCACAGACTTTAAAGTTTTACGATATTCAAGGTTTCAATTAAAACTGATTTATGTTAGTAATACATAACCACAAATTCTGCTTGCTTGAAAAAAAGTTCCATCGTTGAAATGATCCACTGATTTAAAGCTTTATTTAATAATGCCATTTCACATGAACTATTATTGGCTGCTCCTAACATCAATACTACTACTAATAATAATAATAAATATCCTAGTCGTAGTAATTTCCTGTTCTTCTTGGCTGACATGTGCATTCTGAAATGCTTTTCTGCATACCACACTTGAAGAAAGTGGTTATTTGAGTTAGAAGTTTTGTCAGCTCGAGTCTTCAAACCATTATTTGAACCTTTTGAGACAGTTGTGTGCACAAAGCCCTTGAGATTAGCAGTTTCATTTCTCAGCATCCAGATTGTTGTCCATGGTAATGACATACATACTACATACATGACAGGCAGGGATTACACATGAAGCACACTTTGAATTGAAATGAATGACTTAGTCATTTAGTGAAAGGCGGTGTACAACTAAAAGAGCTCTTTTGGCTGTATTTGTCTGAGGCTAAAGTGATACCATTCCCCTCAGACGCTTCATATCTCTTCCTTTCTGTGTGCTCCCTGTAGAAATAAACCAATGATTAGTTTCTCTTGGCTTATTTACAGCATCATATTGACACAATGAAATGGCAGATTAAATGTGAAAGAGGTTTTGTTTACCCCCCCTCTCTCTCTCTATCTTTTTTGCTCCCTCTCTGTCTCTCCCTTTACATTTCTTCATTGATCTATTGATCTTGAATTTATATTCTCTAAATGTGCTGTGATTAACCCATTCCTCAAACAAGCTGTTTGTTATTTCATAAACACACTTTAGTTCACTAATGTATGTCCTATCCGTCTGCAGTGATCAGGTGTCATCCAGCTCCACGTTCTGTAAGGTCTACACACTTACCCCGACACTGACCAACAACCGAGAGAAGAGAGGTCTAGCACTGGACGGCAAACTCAAACACGAGGACACAAACCTGGCCTCCAGCACCATGTGAGCCCTCATCTTACACACGCAAACACACACACATAATCCGTGTGTGTCTCACACACACAGACATGCAGTAACCCTCTCCGTACTTTACTACTTCACTGCATTTAACATTTGTACAGGGCAGTAAAGCCAGATTTTAAATATGTCTGTTTTAAAACCAGTGGAAATCTTCAGGCGTTGCCCAATTTGACCACTTTGACCACTTACCTCTTTTAAAACATTTTCATTTTATTTCATTATAGGCTTTTGGTGAAAATATATTACACTATATAGTTTTAGACATGGTTTAGTCATTTGGTTGTTGGCAGTTTTGATTTCGATGTAACTAATGATAAATCTACAGTAATATAATACATTTAAACAGATTTAATTGAGAAAATGTCATCGTGGCAGTTTTGTTTTTGTTTTTTTTTCTCTGAAGAAGATTTAAAGGCTTTCCAAATGCCAATAATCATTACTCCGAGCCTTTACTATGCACCTTTCTTTCACAAGTTGAAGACGGTGCATTTTACATACAGATAATATAAATAACAAGAAACACTACCATGGCAAAATAGATTTCAAAAGATCGATTTTAACCAATTTATTTATTTATTTTAATACATACTTGCATATAAAACCAATAAATGTAAATAAGGAAGTTTTCCAGCCATATGTGGTTGGAGGCACATAATTGTATAGGAAGTCTTTGGATGCTGAAGCATAAAATGTTCCCTTCATTTGAACTAGCAAACCCAATCCTGTTCCAGCATGACAATGTGCCTGTGAAAAAAGCCAGCAACATTAATATATTGTTAACATGGTTTGGAGTGGAACATCTGGAATGGCCTGCTATACAGCTCTGACCTCAATCTTAGTGAGCAAATTTGGGATAAACTGACTGCACCCCAGGTCTCCTCACCGTACCTCAGTACCTGACTTTACTAACACCCTTCTGTCTGAATGAGCACAAATCTCCACAACCACACTCCAAAATCTAGTAGAACATCTTCCCAAAAGAGTGGAGGTTATTATAACAGCAAGTGGGAGCCAAATGTGGAAGGGGATGTTCAAAAAGCACTGTGTGTTTGTATAGAGATGGTTCTGTTAGCTTTGTTGCTAGGGGATAATTTGAAATTTATAGGCACACTATATCATAATGTTTGATACATTGATAAAGAATCTTGCAGAAAGGATCTCAGTGCTACCTTTTATTCACTCTACAGTGTGAAAGATGCATCCAATAAAGAGGTCTTGGGCATCCTGGTGTCCTACAGAGTCAAAGTTAAACTGGTGGTTTCTCGTGGAGGGTAAGTACAGGACATACCCACAAATAGCCACTTTTAAATAATTATATAAAGCATAGATTATTAGTTAATTATCTCTGAAGACATTTTTAAACTTTCAGGACAATGATTAAGCAGGATAATGCATGGCTAAGTGTATGTTTTATAATTTAAATACATGACCACCTGGCACCATTAAAATCGTGTATCACACACATGTATTAACTATACTAAACTATTTCCCCCACCCTGCACAGTGATGTGGCAGTGGAGCTTGCTTTTGTGCTGATGCACCCTAAGCCCTCTGAGCAGCCCAGCTCAAGACCACAATCAAGTATGTACACTATCTGGGTTATAATCGAGGCACTCCTCCAAAGAATATCAGTTCTGAATAATAATTTGACTGTTTTCTCTCAAAACTCGTCATCATGAAATAATTTTTTTTTAATTGTCTTATCCTCACAGCTGTGCCAGAGACGGATGCTCCTGTGGACACCAACCTGATAGAGTTTGAGACAAAGTAAGTGTGCAGTTTGTGTACAACTGTGTATGCAAGAAGTGTGTGCTCAGGATTACTGACCCCTTGTGTGCCTTTGCAGTAACTTCTCTCCGGATGATGACTTTGTGTTTGAGGACTTTGCACGGCTGAGGCTAAAGGGAATGAAGGATGATAAAGATGAGGATGACCACTTCTGCTAACCCTGTGTGAAGAGAGGGAGTTGGATTGAAGGGGCTCGAAGTGTCAGTACTACTACACCACCATTCCACTAGGCCAATCGGAAAGCGTGGGATGCTCACCTTTCTCTCTTTTATTGTCTCTGATTTTGCTTTCTATTGCCCCTCTCTCTGCCCCTTTGCATCAGTGATGCTGTTGTCTTTAGATTTTTTTGTTTGTTTGTTTGGACTTTGTTCTTGTGCATGTGCATTAGACAGAGAAAAAAACGAAACCCTGTGAGAAGCTGTGGCGTTACACAGAACTGTCTTTGTAATGAAACATCACTGAACAGAGGGTCCATTAATTCAGGGGTGTTTTTTTTTTAATCTAGTTCATACAATTCCCTCCCCCATCCCTTTTTTCGCTGTGGGCATTATTAGCTTTGTAATATTGTAATAAAAAAAACGTACTTCAGTGCAGAGGATGTGTGATAGGAAACAGGAGCTTGAGAACTCAATAGATCACCAGAAGAATTTTTTTTTCCTTTTGAATGAACTATTTTATTTTATAGTTATGTAAAACGTATACATATCACAAGAAAATATAGGAATGATTGTTCAGTGTGATTAATAAGAGACTACTCAGTAGCCATTACAATGCATCGGACCACAGAAAACTCATTTATTATAGCCGCTGGTTATGTCAGGTGCGTGCATGGATGTGCGCGCGCGCGTGTGCGTGTGTGTGTGTGTGTGTGTGTAATACAGTTAACTCATTATCTGCAACCTCCTGTGTGGTATAGCTATTCTAGGTTTAAAATTGAACATTTGGTTTATTTCTATTTAAAAAAATAGACAACTTATCAGGCTTCACCAATTCACATTTTTTCCTTGTCATACACATTCGCCTGAATAATTTGTTTTAGTGCCAATCTCTCTACAATTTTAGCCCAGTCAGTGCCAGATTTTTTTTTTTATACCAATTTTTTTTTTTTTTTATCCTACTGATTAAAAGCACTTTTAGCATTTATGTCAGTGTCTGTAAAGATGAACTGTCATACAGGTGTAATTACATCCTGGTTCTTCTGCTCCACCTTGTGTTGAAAATAAATGCTCTTCTACGGTTTTGTAAGCAGAAAGCATGAACGTCCCCTCTATTAATGATATTCATCTATGATCTACTATTAACCATCACCTTTTATTGATTGATTATTGAGTTTTTATATGTTTAATCTATATTATTATTGTCCATGTTACTCTCGCTCATAAAAAAAAAGTGACCACTGCATTGAAATGAATCATATGAACGCAACAAATGCTTTAGTTGAAAGCTTGCCCATCTTGTTTGCATAACTGAGAAACTACTGAGTTTACCACTCTATTATTTTATTATTATGATCAATTATTGAAAATGAGAAAATTGCATTTTGTTGCATTGCAAAACCTATTTTTCCATATATTTTTTTTTTTTTATGTGAAGTTAACTTCAATATTGAACTAACATGAAATGTCATTCTGAACACACCATTTGCTGTATATTGCTTTTATTAGATAGTACAGCTGGTCTCGGATGCATCGTGCTCCATGTACATGCGCTTAGGCTTTCAAGTTATTTTATATGCTGTGGGTTCATTTTTGCCTCCAGTCCAGTTCACATTGTTGTTTTGAATAATTTTTACACTCATTAATTCAGCCATCAACACAACATTTACCAACATTGTTTATGTACATATTTCCACACCAGTTTACCTGCTATTGAAACATTTTCAATTTTTGCTACACTTTAGTTGATTAATGTACAGTTCACACAGCTCGGAACCTCGTTTTTTTTTTAAAAACGCCTGTCAGGATATGTTCTTTAATGGAAGTAACAGGAAATCGGTGCTGTACATAATAAAAGGAATGGAAAGCTTGACATGAAGTGAAGGAAGCTTGTTTAAACCAGACTCTAGCTAAAAACAGAATTAAGGAAATAAGCTCCAGGTAAAACATGAGCACACTGTATGTCACAATGTTATTTATAATCACAATAGGAGTTCAAATATGCCATGAAAAACAAATGATTGATTTTATTTTATCTACGGATGTTTGCATATGTGTAAATTTGTTAACTGTCTGCTGTCAAATCTTAAAAGGCTTTTTTTGTTGTCGTTTTTATCATGTACGTTATGAAATGGCAGGGAGAATATTTTCATCAGATGGTCAGGGAGAAAAAAAAACATTGTTCTTATGTGAATGCTATGCTAGAATGCCGTGCAGTAGGCTTTGAGAACGTTGTGTTGTGATAGAGAGCTCTCTCAGACCATCTTCATGTAAATTTTTTTTTTATTATTACAACAGAGCCTCATATGTTTTGTGAACCATTTGAGTATATAAAAGAAATATTATATTGTATATCTTCCCTTGGATTCTGTAAGGTCTATCTAAGGAAACGCACGCTGATGTCGGTTTGTAGACTAATATTGTATCATGTCACCCCTTTTTTTTCTTTTTAGTTTTTTTTTTTTTTTTTTAAGTTGATTTTTGAGCTACTTTTACTCCTCGATACTACTAAAAATTGATATTCTGAATATATACATGCATTCTACCTGGTAATTTAATTCACAATAAATTAAAGAGGAAATATATTAATATGAATTTCAAAATTCTATATAAGCAATATGTTATTTTAGTCAATAAAAAGGTATATAAAAAAACACAAAAAAAGGAAAATTTAAAAAAAATCATGAAAACAATGGGAAATATATGTTGCTTCTTTATTTTGTACGCGGTTTTAGAAAATAAAAAAAATTAAAAGAAAAGAAATTTTGTTTGTCAGTCTTTATTCCCTGATTGTTCCAATCTTTAATAAGTCAGCCTGTGTGATTATACTCCTGCCAGTACGAGATGCCAGTTACCAAATAGTTTATAAAAGAAAAAAAAAGCAGCAGTAGGTCAAGGTTAATGTTCATTTCAGTGCAAACTAGAGCTGTTAATCACCTACTGCAAAATAAATGCTTAGAACTGACTTGTCATTTGGCATATATATATATATATATATATAATGTGTGTGTGTGTGTGTGTATTGCAAATGTGACTAAGTGTAACAGTACAGTCATGTATAAATGTGGGATCAGGGATTTTTGAAATCAACTTGTCAGATTTGGTGATATACTACTACTCTTTGGGATACAAGTGCTCTTTTAAATCCATCACGACATTTTATAAAAACTCTAGAGAACAACTTGTTCCAGTGTGCTTTTATACGCGCACTATATAGTGCACACGAGTTAGTGCACTTAAACATACCGAGGATTGGCGCCTGTGTTTTGGACGGATTGTGCGTTGTCGCGGACTGATCGCGTCACGCGCTCCGACCTCTTTCGTCGCATGCGTTTGACGTCATTCAGAAGCGGCAAGATGGCTACGGCGGCTTGGCTGCATGGCCCTAAGAATATGCGGCTGACTGAGGGCTTGGTGTCTGCGCTAAAAGAAGAGCGCCCCGAATACTTGCCTGCGCTTTTAGCGGATTACCGGGAGCACGGCGTGGTCGGGACGCAGGTGAGTCGACCGCTAGCGCCCTGGAGGCGATAGCAGTGGTTACTGCAGCGCTCCATCCGTGGACGATGAGGATGAGGATGATGTCGTCTTTGTGTGTTCGCTGACATTCACTTTATAAATGTCGTGTCGCTGCAACAAAATACGAGACGTTTATTGTACAAACCAACCCACATGATTCTGGCATTTCCATCACATGAATACGTCCTGAGTGTAGCGGACACGTGACGTTTACACCACGCAGCTGTGTGGGACAGGTTTCCAGCCCTGATCCTGAGGTCCTACCTGTCGTGGGCACGTCAGTGTTTTTCCTGCTCTGACACTCTCACTTCAACAGGACATCACAATAATAGACATTAGTGAACTGAGGTCAGGGTGTAAGAGCAGCCAAAACACTCAGGTGTGCAGGACAGTGGCAACTCCACGTCCATGGTTAAGAACATGGGCTCGATTTCTTCTGTTGTGAATTTGTTGATATTCCCACATCACATCTATAGCTATCATGTAACCGCTCTGTGCTGTTTATTTGTACTGCAGAACTGCGGGACAGTGGGAGGACTTGTGGGCATCAGCAACTCACGCCTGGGTTCCAGCAAAACAAGGTGGGCATCAGAGATCAGTGTCACTCATAAACACACCTCCCTGTTCTGCTATCGTTCAATCGAAAGGAACGATTCTCACATTATAATATCAATCCTGCCTGGGATTTCATAATAAGTGGGGTGTAATATTTACTTAATGTGAATAGGAACTATTAGTTTTTCGTTTTTTGCAAATAAGTCAGCATTCTGTCAGTATTCAGTATTTTTCTTCCAAAAGCAGAATAGTTGATTAATATTCTCTCGTTCCTTCACAATAAAGCCCCGTAAAGTGGAAGGAATGTAGTTTAACAGTTTAATAACATTGTTACATTTACATTTGAGGCATTTAGCAGATGCCCCTTGTCCAGAGCGACGTACAACAGTACTTTGAGTACGCTAGAGAACAAACGAGATAAATCAGCCTACAACTATGAGGGTTTATTTTCTTTCTTTTTTTTACAAAGCAAACTTGGAAAGTGTCAGTTTAAGTGTTTTAGGAAAAGGTAGGTCTTCACCCGTCTTTCGAAGATAGCCAGGGATTTTGCCGTTTGGACATCTAGGGGAAGTTCATGTTCTCAAGAAACAAGAGAAGAGCCTTGAAGTGTACTTACCTCTCATTCTGAGAGAAGGTGGTACCAGTCAAGCAGTGCTAGAGGATCTCAGAGAGCGTGGTGCAGTGCGAGATGTGATGAGGTCTCTGAGGTAAGATGGTGCCGGTCCATTTTTAGCCTTGTAGGCAAGCATCTGTGTTTTGAATCTGATAATGGAAGCCAGTGAAAGGAGTGCATCAGTTGGGTGGTGTGGGAGAACGTGGGTGGATTGAACACAAGTCACGCAGCTGCATTTTGGATCATCTCCAGTGGACTAATAGCGTTCAGAGGAAGACCTGCCAGCAGATAGTTGCAGTAGTTGAGTCTCAAAATGACAAGAGACTGAACAAGCACCTGGGCAGCCTGTGTGGACAGAAATGATCGAATCCTTCAGATCTTGTAGAGAAAAAATGAACAAACCGCATTAGCGACATGTGAGAAGAAGGACAGTTGATTGGCCATAGTTACCTCCAAGGTTGTGAGCAGAAGCTAAAGGGAAGAGCAGAGAGTCATGAAGAGTTATTCAGAGATCTTGACCTGGAGATGAATCACATGGGATGACCAGCAGTTCTGTTTTGCTTGGGTTGAAATGATTTAATATTCTTAAAATAAATGTGAATTTATGTAAAAATGTAATACAATAGTTTATTTTTCCCCCCAGTGTTCTGATATGTTATCATGTTATTCAGGTTTGAGGGTCTGTGCTTGTTGTCTATGCTGGTGAAAGACAGCTCAAGTGAGGTGTTTCAGCAGCACTGTCTCTCATGGCTTCGTTCTCTGCAGCAGATCATCCAGGTGAGACATTTTATACATTTCTCAGTGGGACACATAGCAGCATTGTATCCAGAAGGGCTTTTCCTGCTTTTTGTGGGCTTCTTAGTAGTAGTCAAAATGTAATTCATGTAGTTATTTTGGTCAAAAAATGTAAAACATAATGTAGTTGCTTGTGCTGTAATCACTGAGACTGTCCTAGTTGTCCTTTGGTGGTGGAACATAAAGTGTGTGTGAACGCAGTGCTGTAGCTGGCTAAGAACAAGACCAAGAACAAGACTGTTTAAAATGGTTATAACAATTTTGGAAGCTACTTTTATTTGCTTCGGATGTTTACTGTTACAGGTTTTTACTATTTCTTACTATACAGAATGCTGCTTTGCCAGATTAATTAAAAACAAATCACTCAGTGTTTTCTGTCTCTTTCTCTCTTTGTATCTGCTTCCTGCCCTTGTAAACGCACATGCAGTCGCAGGCCCCTCTGCCATCGGTGCAGTTAGCAGTGAGTGTGCTACAGGACGTACTGCATTACTCGTCTCAGCTGCCCGAGCTCGCCAGAGAAGTGGGACTTAACTCCATCCTAGGCATTCTGACATCTCTACTGGGCCTCAAGTCTGAGGTGAGTTCTTTAAAGTAATTATTGTGATTTTAAGGAAAAAAGTAAACGACACTAAGCGGAACCTTTGCTATGTTTCCACACGGACCGTTAATGAGGCGATACCGGAGAAACTGTACCACTTCTAACCTTCATATTAATTACATAAACAGAGAATATTTGTTTTCGATGTAAATTGGTTTATTTAAAAGTAGACATTTCCATCTTTCATATTCATATATTTATTATTTGGTTGTCGACCCCAGAGGGTTACCGTATTTTCCGGACTATAAGGCGCTAGGTTTTTTCCCACTCTTTAAACCCCGCAGCTTAAACAACGCAGCGGCTAATTTATGGATTTTTCCTGGGTTTTTCGCGGTTTCACAAAGTTCAAGCCAAAAAACTGAGCAACATAACATTAGACCAATGAAATTGCCGAACGGGTTCAGGTAAACCAATAAAAATTCTTTATATTAAACCACGCTCCCACTGAATCGGGCCGCACCACATCATAATTATAGATGAGGTTCCTCTGACGTTTGACCTGCCGCTCACTCTGACTGTCTACAGTTAAGGCGAATCATTCGTCATGCTGAAAACAACCAGGCAACCGATGCCAAAAGAAAAACTCATGACTTTCTTGGTAGGCTACTGTTTAGATACAAGTCGTTGTAAAGCGTTGAGTCTGGGTGAAGGGAGAGCTCACTAACTCCGGTTGCAACAGAAATCATATAAGCACAGACAGGTTTCCAAAACTCGTGCTTTTTTTTATGGCGTTACGGGTTAGTCAAAGAAACTTAGAAATTAGAATCAGAAAATAATAAGGACATATTCCTCGGTCTTGCACACATGCAGTAATAGCGGAAAAAGGCTATTCCCAAAATGCCGCTCAAAGGAGCCACAACATATTTCACCTGTTACACCGTGTAACAGACACTTTCTTTCGTTAAAGCCTGTGTAAAGTTCATTAGTTTCAATGTAGACACGGCTTATACACAGGAGCGGCTTATTTATGTTCAAAATAAAACTCTTTGTAAAATTCAGTGGATGCGTCTTATATTTGGGTGCGCTTAATAGTCCGTTAATTACGGTAATTGAGTGCATCATGGCTGATTTTGGTGCTGATTTGAGACTTGGCGCATCAATAAAAACAAATGCTTACTAATAAAAAATTTTTAGGTGGAATATGTTGCTCTCTTATATTTATTGATTTATATTTTTAATAAAAATGGTCAAACAGAAATTGGTGCTGCATTAATCACGCGTTAATAAAATGTATCTTTTTGTTTTGCGTGTACATTTTATACTAGATTGTTCTAATCTTTAAACTTGCTGTTTCCAATCAAATACACGATGCAGTACTTTTTGCGTGGTTAGAATTAGCGCTGCACGATTAATTGTAGCGCACTCACGATGACGGCTTGTGCGATTATATGAGAGCGATTTAATGAAATAAACAACTGCATGTGCTCACATACTGTCTGAGAACAGTTCGCAGATTTACGACAGTAAAACAGTGTGGTCACGTGACTTGTGCAGCACGGAGACCAGGTGCAGACACTGAACTGGTAGCTAAAAAACGCTACCTCTGTTATATGGTGATGGTTTAGCTTTAAGATCACCAACTCTGAGAAGTAAGAACTGTGCAAGATTTACAAAATTAAAGTTGCTACATTATGTGACAAAATTATAAATAATTTCAACAGATCTCACTGGTTCTGGGTTTGAAGAGAGACGACTTTTATCTTTTATTCGCACTTTCTTTTTTCTCGTACTCATGCCGGGACACACCCACTTTTTCTTCAACGCCATCCTCTCTCTCTCTCTCTCTCTCTCTCTCTCTCTCTCTCTCTCTCTCTCTCTCTCTCCTGGTGTCTGTTACATCCCCCTATGGCTCTACCCTCCCACTACAATTCTCCACTCTTAACAGCATACAAATCATGAGCAATCCCCCCCAATTTAATAATGATTGCATTGAATTCAAGTATGTAAACATTTACTGTATCTTAAACTTCCACAGAAAACCAGGTAAATAATGTAAGAGGGCAGCAGCAGTGCGTTCCATGTTTGTTTGAGCGAAATGTTTCAAGTATCTTCATTTTGTGAAAATGTGGTTTTATTTGATTTATTTAATGCAGCTGTAATCAAATAAATGTTTAAATTAATACAAATTTTTTATTTTGTAAACAATCACCACTAATCTGTGTGCAGTTTCCATGATAATTAAGTGAACTCATAATACAATTAATTTTATCTCTATTGCAATATTGGCCACAATATTCGCATCATGACATTTTTCCCAAATCGTGCAGCCCAAGTTAAAAACCATACAAACTGATGTAAAGGAGTACATCTGTGGACTTTAATATGTACATCTGTGCATATTGTGTTATCCAAATGTGCATTGTCTGAATTAAAACCGTTGTTGTTGTTGTAGTGCCAACTGGCTGCCATGGAGGGAATGATGGCTTGTATGACGTATTACCCTCGGGCATGTGGATCTCTAAAGGTAAGGGCTGCGGTGCTCACATTAGTGAAGTGATTGGTGTTACTACGGCGCCTGCATGTTTGTGTTTACTATAACCACTTGCTTGTGCAGGAAAAGCTGGGGGTTTATTTCCTATCTAAGATGGACTCTGACAATCCTAAAGTGCAGGATGTAAGTGAGATTTTTATGATGTTTGTATGAAATTTGTTAACTTGTTTTAGTTGTTTTTTTGTGAGTGTTAACTTGAAATTTGTATTTATGCCTCTAGGTGGCTTGTGAGTGTTACGGGCGACTGCCTTGTCTGGGAGGTGTGCTGGAGCGTGGAGGTGGTGGACGAAGAGCTGAGGGATGGACCAGTCATGTACACTGTCTTCTGGTATCAGCCAATAGCATTCTGGGACAGTTATACCAGGGCATAGAAACGGGTGAGACAGAACATTTGATGCATGTCATCTGACTTTTTAAATTTTTTTATGAATTGTGTACCCAGTAGTTGACTTCTGTGTATTTATGGTATTGTGTTGTATGCATGTAATTGTGCTGCAGGTCTGTTTCTATGCACTGCTTTTCTCTTTGTACTACTGGGTTTATGTATATGTTGAACCTTGAGCCTGAAGGCAAAATATCCATCACATTTTAATCCTTAATTTACAGTGCATTCAGAAAGAATTCAGACCCCCTTCACTTTTTACATTTTATGTTGCAGCCTAATACTAAAATCAGATTTATTAAAAAAAAAAAAATTAAAATGTACTTATTATTCTACACTCAGCACCCCATAATAACAATACAAAAAAAGTTTGTAAATGGGACACTTAGTAATTAGCTCAGGTGTCTTCCTATTCTCTTGATTGTTGCTGAGATGTTTCTGCTCCTTGATTAGAATCCATCTGTGGAAAAGTTTTTTGATTGGACATGATTTGGAAAGACACACATCTCTCTATAGAAGGCCTCACAGCTGACAATGCATGTCAGACCAAACACAAAAATCATGAGGTCAGAGGAATTGTTGAAAGGTAAAGATCTAGGGAAGGCTACAAATTTTTTCTGCACTGGAGAATCCCAAAAGCACAGTGGCCTCCATAATTCTCACATGAAAGAAGTGTGGGCCTTAGTAAGAGGACCAAGAAACTGATGGTCACACTGACTGATCTTGTTTGGAGATGGAACAAAGTAGTGTTCTACAGTCCCTTCAGACACCAACAATGTCATTGTTCTTTTAGCTGCTTATTTATTACATGGCCAGATGTGGATCAGATGGATCAG
The DNA here is from genome assembly GCA_024362625.1 of Silurus asotus. Classification (NCBI taxonomy): domain Eukaryota; kingdom Metazoa; phylum Chordata; class Actinopteri; order Siluriformes; family Siluridae; genus Silurus; species Silurus asotus. The sequence goes on from MU574796.1 coordinate 1,246,206, forward strand.
ATCCATAATTGGATCAGATGGATCAGATCCATAATTATTTCACTTGAGAGCAATCAAAGTGTGACTTTTGGAATCGGGGGAAAAATGTGTTACCTCATAATTTGACTTTATTCTTAATGTTATGTCAGGCATCACTCATTACCAACCCAAAGTAAAGCAGGATGGTGGCAGCATCATGCTGTGGGTGTGTTTTTCTGCAGCAGGCTCTTGGCAACTGGTCATGGTTGAGGGAAAGCTGAATGGAGCACAGTACAGAGATATCCTCTATAAAAACCTTTTACCACAGCTCTAAGGACATCAGTCTAGGCTGAAGTTTCATCTTCCTCGCATGACAACATCCCAAAGCACATTGCCAAGACAACACAGTTATGGCTTAGGAAAAACTCTGTGAATGTCCCAGTCAGAGCCCTGACTTAAACCCTATTGAACATCTGAAAGTGCCGTAAAGAATGGCAGAAAATCCCCCAATCCAGGTGTGCAAAGCTTGTTGTGTCCTACCCCATTAAAAACTAGAGCCTGTAATTGTTGCTAAAGGTGCTTCAAGTAACTAATAAGTAAAGGGGTCTGAATACTTGTGCACATGTGATATTTTTATCGTAAGAAATGTACAGACATTTCTAGATTTCTGTTTTAATTTTGCTATTACCGGTTATGGAGTGTAGAATAATACAAAGATTAAATACATTTGAACAATTGTGGTATCAGGGTGGCACAAAAAATCTGGAATATCAGTTTGCTAAATTATTGCTTTAGCAGTGGGAAAGAAAACAAATCCAACAGTTATTGGTGGTCCTGGTGTGATTTTGTTTGTTGTGGAACAGTGAAAGTCTAAGTATCGAGATGACATTCGGTAAATCGTTTTATTTTTTATGTTTAAATTTCTAGCTTTCAAACACCAAATGCCACAGTGAACCCTGGTTGCATTATCATAAATGGTACGCTTGATATCACACAGTTCAGTACAAAGTAAACACAGCTGAATACTTTGCAAGTTAACAGACCACTGAAGCATGTTTCTCAGAATAAGATAAGGAAGGCCAGTCAAGGTTAAAAATGCTGTGCAGCTGATGACCGTTTGAAGCTTCACTAGTTCAAATTTTCCTCTTACTTCTTTCAAATTTACTTTTTCTCCTCAGAAGAGGCCATACGGTATGAGGGTCCAGGAGTAGAGCTGTCCTTTCCTCCGCTGGACGATGTTGATCCACTGTTGATTCTTCAGCTTCGCCATCGTTACAAAGCAGTGTGCCTGGCTCTTAAGCATACACTCAGGTAGTGTGTTTGCGTGTGCTCCAATTATGTAGCTGTAAAATCCCCCGAGTAGTTTAGCTGTGAATAAATGTGCTATTTCTAAAAGGTTGGCCAGCTTTCTCCTTTGTACATAAGTATCGGTATAATTATGTTAAAAAAATCTAGTTAGTAATTTGCTGTGTTTTTAGGAATGTTGCCTAAAATAAATGTTTTTATAGACTTGTTTTTATTTATGTTGTCTATGTAATTTGGTATCCAATCCAATTTTGGATTCTCTCTATTGTAGTGTTGATCCTGCCACCTCAGTGCGTCTTCCCATTCAGCAAGTCCTTAATGTGGTGTGCCGTGCCCTGGCTGTCAGCATTAAGAACATTGTGAGTCTTCAAGATTGAACAAATGACCGTTTTTAATAAATGTGGACAAAAAAATGTGTTAATGACAAATACACCAACATGCACTGAGGGGAAACTTTATTGGGAACACTTATTAATACCAATACTTTTATTGATAGCTTGTTAATACCAATCATTGTTTGAATGCTGTAGCTTATTTGACTATTGACGCTGAACATCTGCATCCCCATGGATGCAAGTTGCCATTAAAGGAATCGACAAATGCTAAATACAATTTTTTTTCCAGAATTATTGTCTGATGCTAGAAATCAGTTAATTGTTTGTGTGTTTGTTTTACAGAATGTCACAGGTGAAGGCTGCTTGAAACTGCTAGTATTACCATCAATACACAGTGACTCTTTGGAGGTGCTCTCTGCTCTAATTAAAGCGTGGGTAAACACAAACCATTTAATAAACATGTCTGTTCTAGTAACACATCATGTACTGTGCTGTAGAATAGAATGGGATTGTTTTTTTAAATAAATTATATGCTAAATACTTTAGTCTTGTGTGTTTCAGTGTGGGTGCCGGCCTTGTACAGTATTGCAATGTGCTATCCAGGCTTTTCTCGCAGGCACTATGTGCATGGTCGCCCCTGCCAGAGGCCAGCCTTGGTCAACAAAGATCATACAGGTAACAGATGTATCTGAAACTATAACATGAAAATGAAATTAGGTTTGTCTTTCCTGCATGTGTGTTATTCACTTAAGCATAAGTCACATATCAGAATCAAAGGATTATAAATTCTAGCCATTGTTCTTATTATAGTGTATTGTCTTGTCCACAGTGCTGTCCGGGTCGCCCTGTATAACACACTGGAGCTGTGGGTGCATGTAGGCAGGGCCTCTTCCTCAGTGCTGCAGGGAAACTCCTCCCACTCAGAGCTGCTTTTTGCTCATCTCATCGGTGACATCACACCAGGAAACGAGGCTGTTAAAGTGAGTCAAATGCACATTGTAGTATTAAAAAACCCATGCCAGCAGACTGGTTTGAAGGTGTGCTGGAAAAAATGTTTGATTTTTTAAATCTTAAAAATATCCAGATTTTTTTCCTTATGTATTCCTGTTCAATTAATTCCTGTATGCACTGTGTACACTCCACTGCTGGCACCAAGATCCAAGTCCCACTGTACGTAATCATATCATTATATTTTAGTGCAATTATATTTAGTTTATTCTTTTGTCTATTTTTTCCTATTATTCTTACATTTTCTTTTGCTGCTGGTCTCAATTTTGTTGTATCACTACAATGGCAATTAAGTCTAATAATGACAATCGGGAAAAGAATTGTCATGCACAATACCTGCATGCAAATTCAGGTGTTCTGGATGACTGAAGTCTGGAATTCATAGACATGAGAAGACGCAAAATTATGTTAAGGGTAATTGTTCCATCTGTATTGTGAAGCTCTGTCCAGTGAGTTTTGATGTATAAAGAAGAATTATCTGTGATTATTGTTAGTGCAACACCAATTGGTTAAATGCTGATAAGGTTTATATAACATTTGATAAATTTCCTTCAGTAAATGCAGTGAACTCTTACGAGCACTTATATGACAAATTTGCAGCAGTGTCAGACATGAATTTATCTAGTGTTATGGTGCTATGTATTTTTTCATCCGTTACATGATTTGTGCAGGTCAGCAACGTCTTTGGTTTTTGGTTTTTCCCTTGGTAATGGATGACAGATTTTCTATGGACTCAAAGCAAAACTATTGAAAATATTATAGTGCAAGTTTTATCAAAATAATATAAAAATAAGTTTTTGAAATATCAGTAGTTTCTTCTGTTTGACTGAAAAAATAGAAATAATTTTTGTATGTTTATTTAAAATAAATCTATTTTATTTATATAACTTCTGCTTTTTTTAATTGACCAATCTGCTTGCCACTTTTCCATCCACTTTAATGTAGTGGATTGCATTGCCTCTATTCTTCTTGCTCCTACTCACTTGGTTTGTGTTGTTCCTCTCATTTAGCTTCGTGCAGGACAGACACCGATTTCTGACCTGGTTACTGCAGGGAAGCCGGGACCTCGGCGGACAAAAGGAATGGGTATAGGAGATCCGGGTGGAGTCTCGCTACAAAGAAAGGGTGATGCATTAGCCAATCAGGACACGTGTTTTGCAGCTCTACGAGGTGAGCTGTGAGAAACCTGGGGTAATCTATCTTTTTATTTACTTTAGACTGAAAGCATTAATGTTTTTCTTTGTTTACTTGCAGTTCTTAGGCAGATCATTTTGACTAGTGGCACACTCTTGAAAGAGGATCTACACAAGGTAAATACATTTTTCTGCAATTGTGATTAGATTTTTTTGTCTCCGGAAGTCATGCATGTTTTGACAAATCCTGGTTGGAAATGGCAAAGATTTGGAATATTGTGCATCATTTAGTATTAAAACCTGGTGAGGAAAATGATGACTTCGCACAAATTTCGGATAACCTGTATCTACATACTAATTACTACCACAGTGTTTGGTTTCGCATGCAGCTACAGCTAGTGCCCAGATGGTATGATTGAATGCAAGGCTTCATTTGGTTACTAAATGCTTAGGTAGCTAGCTAACAGGATGTAACCACCTGATGTTAACTCGTTTGTCATCCTTACAAAATATTCCAATGGAAACTTCTAGTTAAAGCACTTACATTATTGGCAATGTGCACTTATGTCTCTGTGATGCCATTTCTTCTCTGTCTCTCACAGAAACTGCAGGAGTTGGTGGTGCCACTGTGTGCAAGACTCCAGCAGCAGGCACAGTGCAGTAACTGGGATGTGGATAGTGTCAGTGGTCAGTATGGCAGTGCTGCCCCACGCTGTGAACTCTATGCCCTGTTGCTGGCTTTGGTGCTGGTCCCCTCTCCACGCTGGCCTGCTCCACTCTCCTGCGCTGTATGCGTATTCAGCCAAGGACGCCGAGACCGTAACATCACTGTGAGTGATCAGCACTTCAAATCTGACACAGATTTTCAGCATTATTCATGAGTATTTACTTTAAATTCCCTCAGCATTTGTAAGAAGTGTTTCTGATTCTGTACCAAGAGAAATTGTGCAGACATACTAAAGCTTATACATACTTGGAAATAATGTGCATGTGAAACTTTATGGGAAATATAACTGGGGATAGTGATATTGAATATTGTTGATATTGTAAATGGTGTTTGCAAAATAGAAGAATTACAAGATAGAACCTTTTGAATTCTGCATATCAGGGTTCATTACTTGTTTGCTTACTTGTATTCACTTAGTTGTCACACTCAGTCTACTGCTTTTTTGCTATTTTGACATTATATCTGTGTCTCACCCTCGTCAGGTTTCTTCATTTTGTGCTGAGGCATTGACTATATGCAATGCTTTACTTCACCCACGTACTCCATCCATCTCCCTCCCTCTACCTCCACTTACTCTAAAGCCGACTCCAGCTTCGTCTGTCCTCGCCCCTACGCAGAATCCCTCTCTCTCCCTCCCTACACTCTTAGGAGGACCTGCACCAGGACCTTCCTTTGCTCCCAGACATCCTCTGAGCTTAGGCACTGCTTCGCTCCTAAGCTCTTTAGAGAACCACCTTCCCCTGGGTGCTCCTGTCCTCCCCACACCAGCTGGGGCCACTGGTACCCAAGGTGAGTTGCTACTCTCCTCCTCTGCCCAAGCAGCTGAGCTAGCAGGACTAGCACCCCCTGAAACCCAGCGTCAGGTGTTCGTGCGCTATGACAAGGAGGAGCCTGAAGATGTGGAGATATCTTTGGAAAGCGATTCAGATGACAGCGTGGTTATTATGCCCCAAAGCATGATGCTGGAGATGCAGGATGGAGCTGCTAACACGCAAAGTCTCCCTCCACCACCAGGCAGTGCTATGCCTGTGCCAAATGCTGGACTGGGAAATGATGCCGGCCCTGTTGAAACCTCACTTTCTAACGATATCCCCACATCCATCGCCCATCAGCTGATGCCACCAGATTCCAATATCAACTCTTTTCCAGGGTCTAGTCAAACAGAGCAGCTGGTTTCACTGGTGCCACCTCTGAACTCTAATGCTGTGACTCTTCCAGTATCCTCTAATGCACTGGGTAATTCACTGCCCGCTGGTGCACAGCTTCAGCAGATGTTGATGCAGCCTTCATCAGGTGGACAGCCAAACCAACTTGGACTGTCCTTACACATGCAGCTCCAAAACCAACTAGTACAGTCCAGTCGCCAGCCTGCCGCCAATGAGCAGGACCAGAACGTCATCAACATAAACAGCACAGATGATGAAGAAGAGGAGGAGGAGGAGGAAATGGAAGATGAAGAAGAACTGGGAGAGGAGGAAGAAGAGGAAGAGGGCCTGGAAGAGGATGAAGAGGAAGATGAACGCAGATATCGCGATTCGTTTTGCCGGGAGGAATATGAGTGCTTTGATGATGAGGATGATGATGAGGACGAAGGGGATGAGATGGAGGAGGAAGACGAAGAGGAGGAGGATGATGAGGAAGAGATTCAGGAGGCTGAGATCTTGGAGGCTGACAACCGGAGGGATGTTCTTGGTGTAGAGGAGGGGGAAGTAATGATTGAAGGGCAAGAGGAAAGGGGGGTGGGCACATTCCCAATTGAGGGTGAAAGACAGGAAGAAGGTGGAATTGAGGAAATGAAGGCGGTGCAGAGCATCTATGAGGAAGAGGAAATAAAGGACAAAGGGGGCGTAGAAGAGATTGAGAACATTGGTGCTGTAGAGAGGAATGAAAGTGTGGTAGGAGAGCAACAGATAGAGACTCATGTGATTGGTGCAGAGGGAGAGCAAAGCGAAGAAAATGCTTCTATAGAAGCAGCCGATCAAGAAGTGCAGTCACAAGAAGAGGAAGCATCCAGAGCACAGTCAGTGGTGACCACCGAGGATTCTGGGATAATTCCAGAGGGACAGGAGCAGGAGGTGGCAATAGAGGTCAGAGATGACGAGCAAAGTGCCGCAGCACAACAAGAGGAGATCCCCAATGCAAACACAACAACTACGTCAGAGGACGCTGTACCACAGCAAGCAGTGGAGGCAGCAGAGAAAGAGGTGGCTGGAGAGACTCAGGTAGAGCCAGAAGAGGCACGTGGGACAAAGAGGAAAATAGAGGACAGAGAAGAAGGAGAGGAGTCTGAACAAAGCAGTGAGAAGAAAAAGGTCAATTTTAGCAAATTACTATTATTGAACAAAAGGCCTTATAACCTGTAGCCATTAATACTTAATGTGTTTAATGGGGGGTGGAACTTTAAATGTAAGAAAAGAGAAGAAGCAGAAATTCTTTGGAAGTAAAATAAAATGAATGCGTGTTTATATATAAATTAAATGTTGCTACTTTGTGCAAAACCTGTAAACACCGGGGCTATAGACTCTAGCAGGCACTCTGGCACTATTAGTTTTGTTGCTTTAATGCTAATTCATCATTCATTCATTGTTTTAAATTAAAAAGTTAAAGTAAAAACCTTCTCTTCTCAATCTCCTTTCCAGCTGGATGATGAGGCAATGGCTTCCATGTTGGCGGATTTTGTGGACTGCCCTCCAGACGATGAGGACCACGGTGCATCTCACTCACATTCTTAAATTAAATCCATCTTCAAGAGCCATAGTTTGTTTGTTGATGTCCTGGACTCCTTCCGAAGGTTCATGCATCATTAATTACATACAGATATAATTCATTTAAACCTAAAACCTTTTATCAACTGTAATGACCAACTTAACGGTTTTTAACTGTGATGCAGTCATGGTGTACCTCGTGATACCTTCTTTTAATGGTATCCAAAGTTTTTTTTCTGACTTAAATGTTGGAACTGATTGTGTTACCATCCAAACAGTTGGTCAGTGTTTTGTGTAAATTACTTCTCACAGATCAACCAGCAATCATCCCTGTGAGAGAGAAAAAAATGTACAGACAGACCTGTTGGTGTTCAGAACATGGATTGCATGCCTTCAGCCTTCCTACTTAACTTTACTATTGGAGTATGGTTCCTTCTCTGTAACATTTACACTAAAACATTTGGGGATCACCATGTGGAAGATGATATGGTTATTGTAGTTCTTATGGATTTTTTTTCTCGTATTTTAGTTTTGTACCATCATTTGTTACATAAGTGTTTATTTTCTGTTGGTCAAAAAAGACAATTAAAAGCAAAAGCAAAAAAACCCTAAATGCCTTGTTACCCTTTATACAGCTACATAGAGTAGAGGTGTTCATCAGGCCTGGTGCTCTCTGGGGGTTTGGGCATCACTTGAGAGCATTCATTTATTTTAGTAGAGAGCTGTATAATTGGTCGAGTTCCATCTCCAGCCTCAAAGAGCCTAACCCTCAGAATGCCTCACCATCATCTGTTGCTGAGAGAGATGCAGTGGTTTCCTTAATCATCTGGCATATTTTTGACACTGTTCCCAGTGTTTTACCCCCAACAGATTGTTTTACAGACCTGTGACGTCTGCTCCTGATTCCCACTCTGTATGTTTCTGTCTGGCCATTTCATTTCCTGTTACTGATCCCCCTCAATATACAATTACTACAATCTGTGAGCCAGTATTAACTGTGTTCTGCTTTTGGCACAACAATAAATAACATTTAGTGTTTAACAGTTTTACTGCATTTTTGGGATTATATTTTAAGATTTTTTTACCAGCAAAAAAACAGGAGAAAATGTTCTTATTTGTCAAATGACACTGTCCAGATATGATCATTGTACTGACACATCACTTGTGTTGGAGATGGCCTTTCCTCCTTCCTGGCAGCTCCATCCTCAGCATTCTCCTACCGGTATACCCCATGTCCCTCCCCCCATGTACTCTGTCTTACTCCTACTGACTTTCATTCCTCTTCTCTCCAGCACGTACCTCCATCTCTCCAGACTTTTCTTAACCTGCTCCCTACTCTCACCACAAATAACAATATCATCTGCAAACATCATAGTCCATTGAGACGAGTCTGACCTCGTCTGTCAACCTGTCCATCACCACTGCAAACAGGAAGGGGCTCAGAGCCAGTCCTTGATGCAGTCCAACCGCCACCTTTAACCGGTTTGTCGTTTTTACTGCACAATTCACTGCTGTCACACGTTCTTTTTCTTCTGTGAATGTACAATAAGTGATTTTTATGTAAGAAATTAACTGTAAAGTGGAGAACAAACATTTAAAATGTTGTTTTTTTTAAAAAAAAAAACCTTTGTTTTAAAAAAACCTATTTTAGATGGGCATTATTGTTAGTTAGGCCCAAGGTTTCAATTTTGGTTTTAGGGAAAAAAAAGTAGTATTGTGGTATCTTTAGAACAGATGACAAATCAGACAGCATAAATTGTGCCTGAGAGTTCCTTATTTTCAGCATTATCATTCAAGTTTCTAAACTGGTAATAACTAAATATTTATACGGAACTGGTTTTTTTTTTATTTGTATGTACATGGTCCAGCTTGTGTCGGTGGGACTTTTGGGAGTTTTTTGTTTCACTCTGCTGGATGCCTCACAGCTCCAACAAGCTTTAAGAACACATGAACACACTATATATTCATTATTATAATGTATTCATGTTTACTTATATCCTTTACTTTTACAAAGGGATAACATTAAAATTCTAACTGCCATTGTCTCGCAAAAGGCACTATAAACCTTTTTTTTAGAACTTACCTAAAACATTGCTTTACCAGTTTTAAAACACTTACCAGGAACATCAATTATGAACTGCTTGTCGTTTTTGACCATTGTTTTTCTTTTTTATTCTTTTTTTTGTTTTTTGCAATAACAATACAGATAAAAAATATAGTATCATAAAGTAAAACAATACAAATCAAGAAAATTATTACAGGGTTATTCCCAACCAACCCAAAGGTAACAACCCATACCAGATCTCACCTCAAGACCAAGATAAACTATATGTGATACAGTCAAAACACTCTGTCCTTAAGTTTGGTTGCCATTGGCAGGCCAAATCTTTTTTTTAGCTGCAGTAGGACCAGTTCACAGGTCTAGAAATGATTAATTATTTTGAAAAAACAAATCTGTAGAAAGACCTGCAAAATCCCTGACCAAAAGTCACAGTTAGGGGATGTTCTGAGTTTTATTAACTAGTGTCTTCTGAGATTTAGGTACCAGCCACAATGCATATTAGTAAATATTCCAAATTCCATTTACGTTATATATATATATATATATATGTATGTACATCACTGATACCATTCCCTAAGTTTGTCTGGGACTTCATATGCTTATATAGCTGAACTGTTTTAAGTACAAAGAAAGCAAAACAGGTTAAAAAAATAATAATAATTATGAATGTTATGAATTGGCTACATGCTAAAACCATCCTAACAAATAAATCTAATAGGGACATTAGGACTTAAACTTACAACAGCTCAACCAAAACCAAAAAGATCTGTTTACACACAGATTGACTCAGGCTCTGGAACTTCTCTTTTGCTATTTTATTTCCAAGACTTTCATTTTTACTAACTTTCACTCTGACTCAAATGAGGATAGGTTCTCTTTTGATTTTGGTTCCTCTCTTGGGTTCTTCCTCATATCATCTCACTGAGGTTTTCCTTGACACTGTCATCAATGGCTTGCTCATTAGGAATACAACTTAGGGACTAACTTGTGAATTTACCATTTATATACATAATTATTTTTTTATTTTGGAAAAATCTCCATTGTTACAAGTACAAATACAAATAAAAGTATCATAAAAAAATAAAAAACTCACTAATCTTAGAATATGTGGTTCTCCAAATGCTAAGTAAGAGAAAAAAAATACACTTTTATTCAAATACCATCGAACACATTCTTTTTTAGTAATATATGAAATACTGTATGTGACAATATATATGAAACCCTGTTCGTCTTTTAACCAACCAGCTGACAAGCTTTAACACACATTGAATTACGTACAAAATGACCTATGTGCCTTTTGGAATTTTGAGGTTTCTTTAAATATCCATGTTCATTGTTTCATACACTCTATTTGTCCAAACCTTTACAAAAGCACTAATGATGCAGCTGAAAGTGGAGAAAGGGTTGGGCCTTGCTCATCTTACAATCATTGTCAGAGTTCAGAATGAAGTTTTACTATCTATTGTGTGTACCTTTTATATAATGGAGGTTTTTTTCCATGTGAAAGTCTCTTTCATGGGACTAAAGAGCACTGGCAAAGATGCTGGTGTACCAAGATGTGCCTGTGCCACTTAAATCTGCAGCTCAATCACTTATATTTATGCCTGACAAAAAATCAATTTCTTTAGGCAACTTATAATTTTTTTTATTAAACAATAAATATTAGACTGTCTTTTATTCTGTAAACATTTGATTTAGATTTAAGCCTTAATTGTACTGAATTTGGATGTAGTGATGAGCAAATACTTTAGAATTGAATTTCAGATTTGGGGATTACCCTTTATTATTAATGATATATTTTTTCTTTATATTTTATCTTATTCTTGGTTAAAAAAAAACCTAGAAGGGTAAATGGGAACTCCTCTAATTTAGACCTTTAATCTGAGTGAGTGAACAAAAGGGGATTTTCTTCACAGCATTACGACTTACTACATTAATTGTAATTTTACCACATCACAATAACATAAATATCATATAGTACTAGTTCTGACCTTAATGAATCTTGTTCTACTTATCCACTCATTTGGTTGTGTTCCACTTTTGGCACCTCTTTGCAGGCACACCTAAGTGTGTATTTCTGGTTACACTATAAACAGACAATTTGTTACATGAAATGGTTTTGATCTGCCCTGAAAAGGTTTGCTCCAGCATCACAGCACTACTGTATCTTAGAAGGACTCCACTGTGTGACAACAAAGGCTGTATTTGCACAATGAAAGAGGCTCTAAAGAAATAGCTCACTTTTGGAAAATAGTAGTGGAGCGTAAGACGTCACACTGGACCTACAGCTCATTTGACCTGTCCTCTTTTATTTATTCATTCATTCATTCAACTTTAATAATGGGCAAATAGTGCTATGACAGAGCTGCACTAGCATTATGTTGTTTTTCAGAACACTCCCTGTGAACAGCAAGTGCAAGTCATCTCTTGTGTTTATTATTAACTATGATCTCATGGTTCAATCAACACAAGCAAATGCACATAGCATGATGCAAAAAAAGTCTCTTTTATCAGAACAAGAACAAGAAGCAAGAAAAACAATGTATGTGAACATATAAAAAAAAAATACCCACACATTAAGAAATTAAATAAATCAGTTTTATCTGTTGGACACATCGAGATAATTCTATAGGGCTATGTGTGAGGATTATAAACATAAACTACATTTCCCATCAGACACTGCACCTCACATAAATGTGCACCTGTTTCAATTTCACCGGTAATTATTTTTTGTATTTAATCCTCATCTTGCTCTGCATTTACTCTCTTTCATTTGCCTGTGTTTGTTGTATCCTTGTGTGTTTGTGCTGTACCATACACAAAAAGTGAGAAGATCAGGGTAAGACACTATACTTGTCTGCTCTGGCCTCACATGGTCATGTAAAATTCTCCTAAATAACATAAGGATGATTAAGAGATGACTCTCTATTAAGGCCACTTCAGTGCTGGTTTAATCCCATGTCATTGTAACACATGGCTACTACAGCTTAGTCTTGGCAGGTCTTCACTTGTGTATCATCAGACCCAAGATAATTCAGATCCTCTTCAATATCTCTCCATTGCCATGTTTTCTACACTAGCTTTCTGTGCTTGCAAGTGATTTGAAACATTATTAGACTATCTTAGACAACAAAGTCAGAATCTGGTCATTCCCCACCTACCTAAATGCATTTATCAAACTGAAGATTAAAAGCTAGAAGACCCACAATTTAGGCAACTGAAAATAATTACAAAGCACTACCTGCTCTAGATAAGGGTAAATGTAAATTTAAATTAAAACAGATAAAGGTAGTGGGTGTTGTGTAATATATGCTTGTGTGCAAAAACAAGTCCTTGGTGCTCTTTTGGTTGAGGGCTGAAAATGCATTCTGACTGTGCTGGCTTTTAGGGAGTGACCCTGACCAAAACAAAGATAAACACTTTTTTTTTTTTTTTTAAAAAAATAAACCCTTTTTTTTTTTTTTTTTTTTTTTTATGGCTGTGGTCCTTTATTTAATCTTAATTACATTGCTTTCTATCGGAATTCATTCAGTTGATCTAAGTATTTTTTGGAGAGCCTGCCTGTCCTTCTTGGTACAGTTTCTTATCACAATTCTTTTAATGTTGCAATGTAAAAGTCTCTAAACCCCATGGATGAAGTATTATAAGTGTCTAAGTCATATAACAGGTCCTTTGGAAACTGACTCCCTACTGTGTTCTCTTTGTACAATGCAAATGTAAATTGCAAATAAAATTACTGAATAGAGGACATGATTTCCCTACTGGTACTTTACTTTATTTGGCCAAAGGTTTGTGGATTACACTTGTTTATATTGTATGACCCTTAATCACAGACTTGCAGCAAAGTTAAAAGCTCAGATGTCTAAAATAGTTTTTTTTTATATATATACACTATAGAATTATGAGATTCCCTTCACTAAATTACAGTGCTCACACCTGTTCCAGCTTGAAAAGACAAGGTTCATGAAAACACCATCTGCCAAGGATGGGGTGGAAGAACTCAAGTTTCTTGATCTCTACCTAAATGAAACTACTTTTTCCCCTGACATACTCACTGGACCGCACTAATACTCTTGTGGCTTAATGAACAATAATCCCCCACAGCTACATTGCAAAATATAATGAAAATGTAGCCTTCCCAGAAGAATAGGAGTTACTATGCTATAGCAGCAAATTAGAGAGAACAAGCACATATGAAGGTCATGGTCACATATGAAGTGTATGGAAGTCTGTAGGATAATGGATGCTTTGTGTCTTTGGTTGGTAAAAAAAAAAAATTAAATAAAAAGATTGTTTGCATAGGCCTTATAAAAAATGCAGTGTTCAACCTGTTACAATCTACTTCCTTGAACCAGAAAGCATGTTTAAAAAAAAGATTGTCGTTTACATATTGGAGAATGTTTATAATGGGGGGAGTGTGTGTGTGTGTGTGTGTGTGTGTGTGTGTGTGTGTGTTTGGGTTGGGGTGGGGGTGGGTGGGGGGGTTCACTGTAGATGTGCTGATAACATTCATGGAAGGATGGAATGCGTTCTCAGGTGTTGGGCGTCGCCATGCAGAGGGAAAGACTGAAACGAGGAGCAAGAGCCTGAGAAAGAGAAGAGAGGAAAAGAGAAGAGACTGAGGGAGGAAATAAAAGACTGACAGACTGTGTGAAGACGCGGTTTGCAGAAGTCAGTGCACCGAGATAAACCTTAAAAATAAACACCGTAGGAATTGCGCACAAACAGCGGAAGGAAGCACAGGACTTTACTAACAATCCTTCTAAGGTAATTACACACTTTTCTATCCTTAAACAGAGAATCTCTCCAATTTGTCTTGAGGCTCAACCCCATATTTCTGTAGCTCATATGAACTAAATGGAGGTTTACTTGTGAAGTAACAGCTATTTCTGATTAATACTCAGTTCATGCAAATTCACTCGGACGTGACATTTCTAAATAACGGGTTACCCCATTAGATAAACAAGCTTTAAATAAAACTAATGGGCATTTACATGTGTCAGAAAGACCAGCATGAGTTGTTCCTCTGTTTCACAGTGTTGTAATTTTCAAACTAGTTTTAGTTTGTTTAACAGCTTTAAAACAGTTCTTCTGATTGAAAACCCATTAAAAGTGGACTTGTGAACACTGATTAGTTTGACTTTTGTGCTTAAAACATTTTAGCATCATGATTTTCATGTTAAAATCCTTATTTCTATAGTTGACTCACTAGATGGGTTAGAAGAGCTGGCTTGACTGTTTTGAGTCATGTGAGTTTAGTTTTAGTTAATTAATCCTTCTTGAACAGGCAGATTGTCAGGGGAAAAAAAGTCTTGAGAGGATATTTCCACAGCTTATAATTGCAAAATAAATCACCAGCTTGATTTTATTCTTTATAGCTGATGGGTTATTTTGTGTGAATTGTTAAACTTTTGAGTTATTGAGTTGATAAATCTGTTAAACCATTTAATATACTTTTTTTTTGTTTGAGTTTGTTTAATTATTTGTGTTGGTGAGAATCAAATAAACAAACTATTTAAATTCAACAAACGTTATAGCAGTAATTAACACATTTTAGTGGTATTAAACATGTAACCCCACCTCATTCCATCAGCCTCACACTACACTTACATACAGACACATACAAACAGGAAGTAACACTTTCTATTTTCAGGCCATTCTGCATAAATAAAAGCTGCACATCAGTAACAAAGTTCTAAAAATACAACAGCCAGTGGAAATCTCTTTAATATATTACAATTTCTTTTTTCTTTTTTTATCATAAAATTAAAATGTACCAAATTCTAGGTTATTTATCCTATTTTAAGATGCTTGTACTTTCAGCTTGAAATTGTCTTGTTCTGTTGGCTGAAATAAAGGCTTAAAATGAGCATATGTTTTCTATCATATTCTAATATAATCGTATAATATGAAATGTTTTAAAAATGTGACTAAATTCAAGAATTAATTTTTTACAAATGCACTTTTTTCTTGTAATTTCTTTCTTTTACAGATATGACAACATTTTTATGGTTTTTTTGTGTCATAGGCGTATTTAGCAGCTCTTAGTGTATCCCTAATTTAGAAATTTCCCCACTGTGGGACGAATAAAAGGTATATCTTATCTTAATTAGCAAGTCAGTGGTGATAATGGCATGGAAAAACTCTTTGAGATGGTAACAGCAAGAAAAATTGAGAGGAACCAGACTTTTAAGAGGATTTGTATACATATATAAATATGTAATTTTATTATATTTTCAATACATTCAATTTCTTGTCAAGCTTTCTCTCAGTTCTTTCAATGAATATTAAAATTTAATTCCTGTGTTATATTCTTCAGTCTGACTGAAGGGAGGGTGCGTACGTGAATGTCATTTGCTCGTTAATGGCTTTCATTGCCTTCCCAATTCCATTTATGCAAACACTGTGTGAAACATAATGAAAATTAGAGTATTTCCTCAATGTCTAGTTCATACTTTTGCTAAGAATGTTGCAACACATTCTAGAATACAATAGAAAGTACAGTTTAAATGTAATCTTTCAATGCTGCTCCATGCTAGAAAGTGGGATGCTGAATTTGATAATTTAATATATAATAATTTGTAGCTTAAACGAAACCAGTTCATTTAGACGCTGCCTTGTGAAGCACATTTTTGGAAAATCAGGATAAAATAGTCCCTGCTTCAAAATGAAAACTTACTTTTTGAAACAAGTAGGAAAATATTACTTAATTAGTAATTGCATAAGATGTGTTGCATAGAAAACTTAAAATTAAAAAATTAAGACATTCACTACAGTGGAATCCGCTTATTTCGACCTTGGTTACCTCGACAACCCTATTTAGTCGAAGTTTTTGAAGTGAAACAGCCAAATTCTCGCTTTTTCTAAGTATTTTTTATCAGTTATGTCGAGGGGGAAAAAAATTTGCCATTTAATGTTGTTTATCTCGGTGCAGCCACAGAATAACTCGCGGAAGTGGCGGAAAAATCAAGGCTTACAACTGCTACAGGTGTTGTATTGTATACTGGTGAATCTCTGCTGTTAGTTAGTGCTAGTGTTCGTAGTGTTAGTAGGGGCGCGGCGTGGCTTTGGGAAGCAAAGCGCAGCCGTTGAGAGAGTGCCGGTGGAAGGGCACGTACCGGGATACGAATGTGCGATAACAACTACCGCCGTGAACCAACATATACCAACAATAACAGACAGTGAGAGTGTGGAAGTTTAAATAGGAGCTGGTGATGATGATAAACGAGCACCATATGTGCACGATTGAAGCCGAGAACTTCAGAGAAAGCGGCAGAGAAAACACCTGACACGCCGAAGGGGGCCGAAGGGGGAGTGGCAGGTGGATTCCTGACAGATAAACATGTACTGTATGTATTTTTATAGCATGCTTTCATCTAACAAATCGCGGCAACGCTGTTGTGTTTTTGAAGGTATTTTTTTTTACACGTGCATGCACATTCTCATTTATTAACGCACATCATGTACATAAAAAAAATTTCAAGCACGTTAATATATTGCTGCCATTTTGATTTTTGTTTATCTTGATCCTCGGTTACCTCGATGCTTTTTGGCTACCCCCTAGGACATCGACATAACCGGGTTCCACTGTATATGGATGAAACAAATTTTTTTTCAGTCTCAATTTGCTGTTATACAGTGAGGAAAATAAGTATTTAAAAAACCCTGCTTTTTGCAAGTTCTCCCACTCAGAAATCATGGAGGGGTCTGAAATTGTCATTGTAGGTGCATGTCCACTGTGAGAGACATTATCTAAAATAAAAACACAGCTGCAAATAAGTATTTGAACACCTGTCTATCAGCTAGAATTCTGACCCTCAAAGACCTGTTAGTCTGCCTTTAAAATGTCCACCTCCACTACATTTATTATCCTACATTAGATGCATCTGTTTGAGGTCGTTAGCTGCATAAAGACACCTGTCCACTCCATACAATCAGTAAGAATCCAACTACTAACATGGCCAAGACCAAAGAGCTGTCCAAAGACACTAGAGACAAAATTGTACACCTCCACAAGGCTGGAAAGGGCTACGGGGAAATTGCCAAGCAGCTTGGTGAAAAAAGGTCCACTGTTGGAGCAATCATTAGAAAATGGAAAAAGCTAAA
>MU574796.1:1263596-1275068 GCA_024362625.1 Silurus asotus
TCCCTCGGACTGGGGCTCCATGCAAGATCTCACCTCATGGGGTCTCAATGATCCTAAGGAAGGTGAGAAATCAGCCCAGAACTACACGGGAGGAGCTGGTCAGTGACCTGAAAAGAGCTGGGACCACCGTTTCCAAGGTTACTGTTGGTAATACACTAAGACGTCATGGTTTGAACCATCCCAAGAACACCATCCCTACTGTAAAGCATGGGGGTGGTAGCATCATGCTTTGAGGGGGTACTGGGTGCACTGACTGTATTAAGAAGAGGATGGCTGGGGCCATTATTGCAATATTTTAGGGGAACAACCTCCTTCCCTCAGTTAGAGCATTGAAGATGGGTCGAGGCTGGGTCTTCCAACATGACAATGACCCGAAGCACACAGCCAGGATAACCAAGGAGTGGCTCTGTAAGAAGCATATCGAGGTCCTTTTGTGGCCTAGCCAGTCTCCAGACCTAAACCCAATGAAGAATCTTTGGAGGGAGCTCAAACTCCGTGTTTCTCAACGACAGGCTAGAAACCTGACTGATCTAGAGAAGATCTGTGTGGAGGAGTGGGCCAAAATCCCTCCTGCAGTGTGTGCAAACCTGGTGAAAAACTACAGGAAACGTTTGACCTCTGTAATTGCAAACAAAGGCTACTGTACCAGATATTAACATTGACTTTCTCAGGTGTTCAAATACTTATTTGCAGCTGTATCATACAAATAAATAGTTAAAAAATCATACATTGTGATTTCTGGGTTTTTTTTTAGATTATGTCTCTCACAGTGGACATGCACCTACGATAACAATTTCAGACCCCTCCATGATTTCTAAGTGGGAGAACTTGCAAAATAGCAGAGTGTTCAAATACTTATTTTCCTCACTGTAATAACCTTGACTCTTCCAGGAAGATATTTTGGAGTCTGCTATTTCAGCAATAAGGGCAATAGTAAAGTCATGTACTGATGTAGGGTGATGAGGTCTGGGGTGCAGTCAGCGTTCCAATTAATCGCAAATGTTTTCAATAAGCTTTTAATCAGAGCTGTATTGAAGGCAACTCAAGATCTTTCACTCCAACACATGCAAAACATATCTGCATGAAGCTGGCTTTGTGCACAGGAGCATTGTCATGCCAGAACAAGTTTCTGTCTCCTAGTTTAAGTGAATGGAAAGTTTTATGTGATCACATCCAGAGACATAATTTACAGTTGAGGGAACAACCACATGTCTGTAAAAGTCATGTGTCCCAATACTTTTGTCCATAAAGTGTATTATATTTACAGGTATGAGTACATTGATGGATAAAGACAAGAAATATGTTTCAGACTTGGACACTGATATGAGCTGTATAGCTTTAGATCATCAAAGTTCTTTCCTTTGATATGAGCTGCATCTGTACCACTTCCTTGTTGACATTTATTATTACACCAACAGTGTACAGTACATGGATTAATAATTTAAGCTCTTTTATGCTTCTTTCTTGTACCTGTGACTGGTAAGAAATTATGCTTTGCATGCATCAGATGTTTGCATTTATGTCTTTTTTTGCAATTTTAATTTATTTTCCTCTAGCCTGCATATTTATTTTGCAGATTTCTGAGCACAGGCATGATGTAGTATGTTAACTGCTTTTTAGTTAACTGAAGTGCATGTTTTTTTTTTTTTTTTTTTGCACTTGTGAAAGTTTTGCACTTGTGATAGTCAGTCATGTGTTTCCTGTAGCATCCTTTTATAGCTGATTGTAGGCTCCAAATGAAATCTACTGTTCTCAGTCTTTTTGACAATGTAATTTTTAATGATTCCAAACCTGTAAGGCGGTTATTAGTGTTCCTGGTTTTACATGGTGCACCGTGGGCATACAATACAATACAATATTTTGCTGTCGTCAAGGAGAATCCCACTCCATAGTGGGACCAGGCCAGTGTAAAGTCGTGCCAGAGGTAAACCAGGAGTACTTACTGACTAGTTTTTGTAATATGGATGCCATCCTTCTCTGGGATAAGTGCCCTGAAGAACACATCATCAAGTAACATCAAAACAATAGTGTTATGTAACCAAAGGCTCTCCTCCCCCAAGAGTTGTACAGTGGGCAAAATAAATATTGAACAAGTTACCATCTTTCTCAGTTAAAATATTTCTAAAGGTACTATTGACATTCACCAGATGTTGGTAACAACCCATTAAAACCATGGATGTACATAGATTATGTGTAATAATGTGAAATGACCGAGAAAAAGTATTGAGAAACAAAGAAAGGGAGGTGCAAAAAGGCATGGAAAGCCAAGACACCAGCTAAAATCAATTAGAAATTAGAAATCAGTCCTGCCCAATGTCAGTCCAAATTAATTTCAGCTGGTTCAGTTCCAACTAACAACCTATAAAAAGATGTCTTATTACCAAGATGTCCCACAAGAAATATCTCATTATGGGTAAAGGCAAAGTGCTCTTGATAGCTGCAGCCCTATTCCATTTTATATTCAGTTTGAATTCGTTCAGTTTAGCAATCCTTATCTCAGCCTTCATCATCTATGTTACAGTACAGATGATTATGATCTGATAGTGGCTCTGCGGTAGAATACATTTCAGTTGCATGTAGCATTTGTTTTTCGTTGTTGTGCCTTACAGCTAAAAAACACTTTTCACTGTGGCACCTCCATACCGACCTGAAAGCCCTGTACCAATTAACTTCAGTATAAATATGTGTACTTTTACACCCCTAGTATGTGTGTGTATATTTTGATGTGAATTGTGTGTGCAGATGGAGTACAAAGTGATCGTGGCTACAGGCACCTTAGAGTACTCAGGTACTAATAACTATGTGTATCTTACTCTGGTGGGGGAAAACGGCGAGAGTGAGAGGACGCTGCTGGACAAACCAGGCCTGGATCTGTGTAGAGGCGCAGTAAGTGACATTAGAGTTACCTTACAACTGACTATGCAAACTAGGGATCTAAGTGAACAATAAACATTTTCATAGCAGAGGTGGATGAGTCTTGGGCTGTAAACTCCTACCATTTTGGACACTAAAATGGCCTTTTGTCTTGTTAACCTGTATTATAAATATGGCTACTTTTATGGTCATTGTTGTCTCAGTATACACAAATTGTATTTCTTCCATTTTTTTCTTCTACAGGTTGATGAATACATAGTTCAGAGCTCAGTTTCCCTGGGTCGTGTTCTCCTGGTACGCTTGGAGAAGCAGAAATACTTTGTGGAAGATAACTGGTTTTGCAATTATGTGAAAGTCACCCCACCAGGAGATGAAGTCACACAGACCTTTCCCTGCTACCGCTGGCTAGTGGGGGATATAAAAGTAGAAGTCCGTGATGGCAAAGGTCAGTCTTAACATCTGCCCCTGGAAGAAGATTTGATTTTGTCCTGATTCAAGCTCCTAAGGACGGCATTTTTTCTTTTCTTCTTTTACAGCTAGGAGGCTGTGTGATGAGATCCTGCCCCAGGAGCTGGCTCATAGAAAGACACAGCTGCAGGAGAGACAGAAATCCTTCCGGTATTTATATTCCAGCACTAGGTGTTTGATAGAATTGTGCATAGTTTTACCAGTTGTCCTTTTGCATTTATATGATTGGAGGCAGTAAATCGTAAACCAAATATTACTGAGTCTATTTTAACATTATAGAAAACGGCTTACAGTTCACAGCTAGACAAAAAGCACAAAATATAATTAATATAGCTACCAGTTCTTCATAATTCAAAGAGCACAAAATGTAGATGCTTACTCATGGAGAAAACACGGGCTAACAAGGATGTAAAAAAAATCTAATTTAAAAGGCGCACAGATCATTAGAAATTAACAAAATCAATGCACAATGAGCAGTGCCACCAATCCATATACCGTTCTACTCCAATTCTAATCAAACTAAATGCATTTACTCCTGCAGAGAGAAATGTCCTGGCACAATATTATCTAAAGAATGCCTAAAGGTGACTCTCCCTTATTCCCTTCTTCAAGATCACCTGCTCTTTGTCCTTCAATTCATTCTGCCCTCCTCATTTTCACATTATAAATACTTGTAATATTTACATATTATTTTGTTACTAATATTGTGTAATTGCCTAAAATTATTATATTATGTGACGATAGAAGGGTGTGCATATTAGCAATGGTTAGGTGTGACTTTTACTTACCCTCTTCAATTTTTTAAGTGTTTAATATTTATTGTGATGAAACCTGGTGTGAACCACTCTAGGAATAGTTATAATGAGAAACAAATGCCTGCTGTCATGTGCATGGGTCTGCTTGTATTGGAGGGTGAGGGCAAAATGTAAGCACAATAGGAATTATTTTTATAAGAAAATATTTGATATGTCATACTTATAGATGTTACAAACAGCAGAAATAAAGCAAAATAAAAAAATTAACTGTTACATTATTGCACCTCCAGTTCACGCTGAAGAACTGACAATATTTGCTGATGTTTCCCCAACCATTTCCTCTACATTTCACACTTGAGTGATGATCTCACAGAAATGAAAGAACATGCAGTGTGTAACGTTTTGAGGACGACACCAAACAATCAGTAATTTCAAAACTGGGAAAGAAACTGAAAGTTGTATACCTCTTGGTTTAAATAGAAGAACTAGTGCACAAACAAAAGCTGATGTAAATATGTGTCTAGAGTGAGACTGTTACTGTTCCAGGCAATTTTTATGATGTGAATGGCAGTGAATATTGTTGTTTGGATGACGAAAAATTAAAACAATTTTTATTTGCACATTCTTTGTTTTGACATTTCTTGTGTGATTTTAGCTGTTTGGTGTATATTTTTGTCGAGCATTATCCAGGGGTATGATTGAGAACTCCAGTCCCCTATGTGGAGGTAAAAAAAAAAAAAGTTAAGTGGAAAGGAGGCCCACTGAAACTGTATTCACATAGAGTTGAGAACATTGTGGTATGCTTCTGATATTTCCAGAGTACTGTTCAGAGAAAAGGCTGTCTGTGTACATGAAATGAAACCCAGCAGTCTTATACGCAGGGCTGCAACGGAGAACATCTGTTTACTAAAGGATATCCTCTGTTTTTAAATTGCTGAAGAAGTTTGTATACGTGAATACATTACTTGCCATTATGTTCAACAAATCTGTGAAAAATGAAAACTTGTTCAGTTGATTCTGCAATAACTTTACACAAAACTATGAGTTTGGA
Source organism: Silurus asotus (assembly GCA_024362625.1). NCBI lineage: Eukaryota > Metazoa > Chordata > Actinopteri > Siluriformes > Siluridae > Silurus > Silurus asotus. Next base: position 1,268,745 of record MU574796.1, read on the forward strand.
AATGTTTGTATTAATGTTCCATTCTTGAGTTTTAAACACATGCATGAGCCTTTATGCTGTATTGTTTATAAAATACTGGTGTTGTTTTGTCAGATGGCAAGCCTGGGCTCCAGGAATTCCCAAATGTGTAGACGCCCAATCAGAGGCAGACCTACCCCAGGATGTTCGTTTTGCCAATGAGAAGCGCTGTGACTTCGAAAGATCACTTCAATATGCGTGAGCAGCTTGTTATTTTAAGTTGATTTATAAAACAATGTATTCATTAAATCTTAAACCTTAAACAAAATGCTTTATCAATCTGAAAAACAAATGGATCGGAAAACATCTACAGTTTACATCACAGTGATCGAATAATTTGTGCTACATACATTTGTACATGTTTTATTTTTTCACCCTCAGGCTTTTAGAGCTGTCACTAAAGAAGCTGGCCATCTGGTTTGGGAGGTCATGGAAGGATCTGGATGATTTCAAACAAATATTTTGGAAATTACGGAGTCCCATTGCTGGTATAGTAACTGTGATCAATTTTTCCCCCATTACAATCAAGTTATTTCTTTATTTTAGCAAAATAAATATTTACAAAGCATTTGTATAATCACGAGATTATAAGTGTAACTTTACAGCTGTTATGAGACCCGTTTTTATCAAAATATCTTCCTTCTTTAGAATTTCTTTTCAATTAAGTTACAGTAGGCATAATAAAACTTGGCTGTAAATACAAACATTTATTTAAAACTTGTGTAACACTCAAGCATAATACTACTAACTAACTGAATGCAATTGTGTTATGAATGTTAGAATACACTATGGAACACTGGAAGGAGGACTGGTTCTTTGGCCATCAGTTCATGAATGGGCCAAATCCAAGGATGATCCAGAGGTGCAGGAAACTCCCCTCCAACTTCCCTGTGTCTGGAGACATGGTGCAGGCCTTCTTAAGCTCTAAAACCACCCTTGATAAAGAGCTCAAGGTTCGGTATTGTGCATCATTTCTGCTATGATGCCTTCAAAAATTCATATTTACCTTTAGTAACCACTTTATCCTTGTAATCCTAAATCCACCAGTTCATCACAGGGCACCAGAAACACAGATATTAACACTAAGGGGTTAATATCATATGATCATATGGACTGAGGCACTGATTGAAGTCACTATTGAATGGATTTGTTGTGTTTATTGGGTTGCAGAATTATGTGGTGCTCCAGCTTTCATTTGTAATATTTGCAATCATCTACATATGTTCATCACAAAGTTGCTTGGTTGTTTGAACTTTACTATACATGTTAACAGAAACTATTTGTGTACAGAAGATTACAAAAAGAGGAAAGGAATTGGTGACCCCTGTGTGTTTTAATGGAGTTTAGTATTCTGTTCAGAGACAGAATAATAGGTAGCGATAGACAAGGCTCTGATTTGCATCAGTAATTAAGCATCCCTCAATTAAAAGCCCCAAACGTTTTAATATGCATACACCCATGTAATGCTTTCATCAGGACGATTAGCTTGGGTTTAGCATAAAAACTTGCTGTAATAACTTTTACCAGTACAATATTCTGGACCTCTGTCCTAATATCTCAAATCTTTTAAGATTCTCTTTTTTTTTTCTTTCACTGAAGGCTGGAAATATATACCTTGTTGACCATGCAATAATGGATGGAGTCCCTGAGAATGAAATCAGAGGAAAGAAGCAGTTTATTGCAGCTCCTTTGTGTTTACTGTATGAACATCCAGACAACGGCCTCATTCCCATTGCCATACAGGTATCCCCCACCAAACCCCCCCCNNNNCCCCCCCCACAAACACACACACACAAGCCGTTAAAAAGAGGCAACCTATAGCTAATAAAAAGACTCATTCTTTTTTCTTTTTTTTCCTGTTTCTCAGCTTGAACAGAATCCTACTAAGGACACGCCCATATTTCTCCCAAATGATCCACCTCTGGCTTGGTTATTAGCTAAAATGTGGGTCCGTCATGCTGAATTTCAGGTCTTCCAACTGCTATCACACCTGCTGCGAACTCATCTTGTAGTGGAGGTGTTCTGTGTGGCCACACTGCGTCACCTTCCTTCAGTCCACCCTATAAACAAGGTAAGCATGAAAGTATAAATGAGCTTTTTGCAAATCTACAAATGTTAGGTATAAAGATATAATTCTCCCTCTTTCCCCCTCTGTCTCTACAGTTACTCACTCCTCATCTGAAGTACACTCTGGAGATAAACTGCCGTGGACGCACACAGCTTCTCTCTAATAATGGCATCTTTAAAAGGGTGAGCTTTAGCTATATATATGTATATGGATTAAATCCCTCTTTCCCCATCTGTCTCTACAGTTACTCACTCCTCATCTGAAGTACACTCTGGAGATAAACTGCCGTGGACGCACACAGCTTCTCTCTAATAATGGCATCTTTAAAAGGGTGAGCTTTAGCTATATATATGTATATGGATTAAAGTGACCTAAAAGAGTGAATAGTTTGACGCAATCAAATGCCAGGTGTTAGAATATATTTTAATCACATCAAGTCAAGAAGTGAACCATGTACCGGGTGTTCAAAAACTCCGGAACCAATGAGAGTTAAAACTACATATACTTAGCTTCGTTTGTGCATACCCTGTATTTTATCTGGGGTGGAATCAAAAAGTTTCAACTACTTTTGTAACATGCCAATAGATGGCAGCACAAGACTGCACGCACAGTCATAGGGAGCTCTGAACCTCAGTATGCCAAAAGACATCCTGTGTACATTGGGAGCTGTGCAACTGGTGCTATTCTGACCACATGCACCACAAATAAAGATGAAGATCCAACTGAAAGGTTGTGTTTTGACATTGTGGAGATCCAGTGTGAATAGAAGTAGGTGCTTAACACGTTTTGAAAAGAAGACTTCCAGGACATGTCAGGAATGCTGGGAGCAGTGCATTGCTGTGTAAGGGGACTATTTTGAAGTTAATAGTGTGATAAATAAAGTACTTTCTTGGAAACAAAGCTAGTCTCGAAACTTTTTGATACCACCTTGTCATCATACACATTTTCTTTAATTTTGTTTTGGTGCAACATATTTGTTCAACATATTTTGGACGCCAAGTAGATCAGTCATAGATAAGCGACTGTGCTTTCCCTGCAGGTGGTGTCCACAGGTGGTGACGGGCTGCTGGTGCTCGCTCAGAGAGAGTATAAAGTCCTGACCTACCGCTCTCTTCAACCCCGCTACGACTTTATAGACCGGGGTGTCACTAAACTCAATAAATACTTCTACAGAGAGCACAGCCTCATGCTCTGGGACGCGATCGAGACGTAAGAGTCCAAGCATGATGTAGAGCTACTATTTCCTGCCATCATCAGGCACTAAAATATAATTTGCCAATACTTCTTGCATCTCAAGAAGTTGGTTAATCTCTCCTTTTTACTTACAGGTTTGTCTCTGGAATAGTGTCTCTATATTATGAAAGTGACAGTGATGTGGTGCAGGATTTAGAACTGCAGGCATGGATTAAGGAAGTGGTTGAAGAAGGCTTTGTAAATGTTCCTCACTTTGGTTAGTTGCCTGAACATATTAATGTTGGTGTCCTAGCAATAACTGTGGAGCAGCTGCTGCTCAGATCTTATAGGTCTGGCTTAATCATATATTAATGATCTCAAATGCAGTATTGCATAATATGCAGCAACTGTTATGACCTTTATCCTTAAACATCAGAATTAATATGCTCTTTTTATAATTGATGTGTTTCAGGGCTGCCTAATGAACTAAAGAATAAGCAGGAGCTGATCACACTTTTGAGTGTGGTCATCTTCACCAGCACTGCACAACATGCAGCAACCAACAATGGTCAGGTAAATGACCTATCACTGTTGTATTTTTCTTCAGGTGGATCAGCCAAGACACGTACAGACCCACGAAACCGAGCCGCCTGTGTTTCTGACCATGCAGGACGTTTCCTGAACAACTCGGTCAACGAACAAAACCTAAATGGTGTAATTTACAATTTTTATTTATACAGTAAAGAAAATAAGTATTTGAACACCCTGCTATTTTGCAAGTTCTCCCACTTAGAAATCATGGAGGGATCTGAAATTGTCATCGTAGGTGCATGTCCACTGTGAGAGACAAAATCCTAAAAAAAAAAAAAATGAATCCAGAAATCAGAATATATGATTTTTAAACTATTTATTTGTATGATACAGCTGCAAATAAGTATTTGAACACCTGTCTATCAGCTAGAATTCTGACCCTCAAAGACCTGTTAGTCTGCCTTTAAAATGTCCACCTCCACTACATTTATTATCCTATATTAGATGCACCTGTTTGAGGTCATTAGCTGCATAAAGACACCTGTCCACCCCATACAATCAGTAAGAATCCAACTACTAACATGGCCAAGACCAAAGAGCTGTCCAAGGCTGGAAAGGGCTACGGGAAAATTGCAGCTTGGTAAACAGAGGTCCACTGTTGGAGCAATCATTAGAAAATGGAAGAAGCTAAACATAACTGTCAATGCCCCTCGGACTGGGGCTCTATGTAAGATCTCACCTCGTGGGGTCTTAATGATCCTAAGGAAGGTGAGAAATCAGCCCAGAACTACATGGGAGGAGCTGGTCAGGAGCTGGGACCACCGTTTCCAAGGTTACTGTTGGTAATACACTAAGATGTCATGGTTTGAAATCATGCATGGCACGGAAGGTTCCCCTGCTTAATCCAGCACAGAGGAGTCATGGGAGAAAGTCATGTGGTCAGATGAGACCAAATTAGAACTTTTGGGTCATAATTCCACTAAACGTGTTTGAAGGAAGAAGAATGATGAGTACCATCCCAAGAACACCATCCCTACTGTGAAGCATGGGGGTGGTAGCATCATGCTTTGGGGGTGTTTTTCTGCACATGGGACAAGGCGACTGCACTGTATTAAGGAGAGGATGACTGGGGCCATGTATTGCGAGATTTTGGGGAATAATGTCCTTCCCTCAGTTAGAGCATTGAAGATGGGTCGAGGCTGGGTCTTCCAACATGACAATGACCCGAAGCACACAGCCAGGATAACCAAGGAGTGGCTCTGTAAGAAGCATATCAAGGTTCTGGCATGGCCTAGCCAGTCTCCAGACCTAAACCAAATAGAGAATCTTTGGAGGGAGCTTAAACTCCATGTTTCTTAGGGACAGGCCAGAAACCTGACTGATCTAGAGAAGACCTGTGTGGAGGAGTGGACCAAAATCCCTCCTGCAGTGTGTGCAAACCTGGAAAAAAACTACAGGAAACATTTGACCTCTGTAATTGCAAACAAGGGCTACTGTACCAGATATTAACATTGACTTTCTCGGGTGTTCAAATACTTATTTGCAGCTGTATCATACAAATAAATAGTTTAAAAATCATACATTGTGATTTCTGGATTTTTTTTTTTAGATTATGTCTCTCACAGTGGACATGCACCTACAATGACAATTTCAGACTCCTCTGTGATTTCTAGAACTTGCAAAATAGCAGGGTGTTCAAATATTATTTATAACTTATTTTCCTCACTGTATATGTTGTTATTAGGAGCATGATCACCAAGGACTCAAGTGATCAGAGTAAATAAAGAGGATTCCTGAATCCCCAGTCATATAAAGGATCAGGTTATTTATCTGGGCGAATCCAGTGTTATCGTTACTGCATTATCAAGTCTCAATGCAAGAAACTTTAGTGTAATCGTGTTATTAAAAACAGTCTAAACATTTATGGTGTAGGTGGCAGTTAAGGAAGCCATCCAAAGCAGTAGAAATGTCACAATAACAGTAGAATATTCAAAGGAAAAAAAGCTTTAGCTCTACCTCTACTGCTGCAGCAAGCAAGTAGTATGTAGTACTGTTCATCAGTTTGACATTTTAGCCAGTGGGTCTCTTTTAACAACACCCTCTTCAGTGTTTAATCTTGTTCAGAATAATACTGTGTATTTGTTCCTTCTGTACTCTAGTTTGACTTTTGTTCATGGGTACCCAATACACCTTGCACCATGCGCCAACCTCCACCCACAGACAAGGACAGTGTCACAATGGACTTGATCATGAACACACTCCCAGATATAAGCCAGTCATGTGTGGAGATGGCAATCACATGGCATTTAGGAAGACCTCAGCCAGACGCAGTGAGTCAACACTTTCATGAAACACTTCAAGTGCTCCTGCTCCTTCTGTTTAAACAAGATGTCAAAATAAAATGCAGAAATAAAGCACAGGATGTTGCATGTAGCTTTATAGAACACTGGATTTAATAATGGAATCATTCCAAAATATTTCTTACCATTATTTACTTCTTTCAGTATTATGTTATATATATATATATATATATA
>MU574796.1:1279689-1341823 GCA_024362625.1 Silurus asotus
TGTAGTTCTGGGCTGATTTCTCACCTTCCTTAGGATCATTGAGACCACACGAGGTGAGATCTTGCATGAAACCCCAGTCCGAGGGAGTTTGACAGTCATGTTGAGATTCTTCCATTTTCTAATAATTGCTCCAACAGTGGACCTTTTTTCACCAAGCTGCTTGGCAATTTCCCCGTAGCCCTTTCCAGCCTTGTGGAGGTGTACAATTTTGTCTCTAGTGTCTTTGGACAGCTCTTTGGTCTTGGCCATGTTAGTAGTTGGATTCTTACTGATTGTATGGGGTGGACAGGTGTCTTTATGTAGCTAACGACCTCAAACAGGTGCATCTAATTTAGGATAATAAATGTAGTGGAGGTGGACATTTTAAATGCAGGGTCAGAATTTTTTTGGGGGTCAGAATTCTAGCTGATAGACAGGTGTTTAAATACTTATTTGCAGCTGTATCATACAAATGAATATTTTAAAAATCATATCTTGTGATTTCTGGATTTTTTTTTTTAGATAATGTCTCTCACAGTGGACATGCACCTACGATAACCTACGATAAGCAATGATTTCTAAGTGGGAGAACTTGCAAAATAGCAAGGTGTTCAAATACTTATTTTACTTACTGTATATGTAAGCATATGTACAGTGATTAAATATAAAGGCTATAGCAGTGCAGAGATGTGTGTACATCACGGACAGTTAATGATGTGATACTGGAGAAAGTGCACCTCTTCAAGTCAAGAAGCTTTTATATATATATATCAAATCATAGACATTTTACAGATTTGAATGATGTATTGTTTTTATCTGTACAATCAATAAAGACAGTCATTCAAGTTAGTTTTGCCATTATGAGGGAAAAACCCACAAAACGCCAAATTATGTGTAAAACAAGGCGGATTTGTTGTTTGATTTGAGACTTGGCTCATAAATGAAACGAAAGTTTACTGATTAAAAATATTTTTGGGTGGAGTTTATTTATTTATTTTATATCTAAGTAAAGAAAGGACGTCGTGGATAAATGTATGATTTGCTGGAGGTTGAAATTTCGCCTGTTTTATATTTGGTTATGTATTTATACATTTTTATTAAAAATGGTAAAAACTGAAAAGCGCGATGAATTGATAACGCGTTAATAACATTTAGTGCCGTTTACAAGAATTTTTATTTTGACAGTCAAATATATACATATTAATACAAAACTAATTAAAAATGAAAAGAAGAATTTGATATTTCACCAAAACAGTCGATTCAAAGTAAAGTAACAAAAAATTGAAAATGTAAGAAGTAAAAAATACAGATATTTGTTTAAAAGTGTAATGAATAAAAGTAAACAGTTGTCTGAAAAATAAATAGTGGAGTAAAGTACTGATACCAATAAAATCTACTTAAGTACAGTAAAGAAATATTTGTACTCCGTTACTTCCCACCTCTGCAAAGGACCCAGAACTCTCCACCATTAGCTCCTTTGCATACCTGGGAATGGCCGTCAACACCATGGCAAAGAGTACATGTCGACTTTCCTGGGCCATTCAAGGACTCTATGTTCTTGATCCCCGTGGACGTGCATTCTAAGTGGCCTGAAGTTGTTCTAACGACGACAACCACATCCGAAAAGACTGTTTCTGTGCTAATAACAATATTCTCCAGAAACAGGCTGCTGCGTATTATTCTTCTGTCAGCATACACAACAGCAGTGTTTTAGACTGGCCATTTTATGTGCTGTATATCTTTTTTTGATAATTACTGATACTCTCAGACACTGTCCTTGTCAAGTACTTATGTGCAATCTCACACAAAGAGCTTTTTACTGCCTTTTGCGAGACAAATTTCAAATGTTATCCCTTTATATAAGTTTAAGATATAATCTAATATGAATACAATATAATAATGAAGAAATAGTGTTCATGTGTTCTTTTTCTAACTTCGCTCAGTGTTTCACTATGGGAATCGCTTTAGGCGTGACCTACTACGGAAGCTCCAATGACACCACGTCTGTCTTGACAGACAGGTCAACCTGAGATCAGGCTCCGCCCCATCTTTATCTCTCAGGTCGTCCCCTTCTAACATCATTCGCGCTTTCTTCCCGTGAGGGACTACACTAAGCTCTTTCAGCACATCCTGTTCTCGGCTGGTTTTTGCTTAACTGTTCACCGTGCGGGCCGTCAGTGGATTCCGCTAAAGAACGCGAGGTCAGTCTTACAAGATTGCGCTGAGCGACATCACGGAATATCGTCCGCGTCAAGGCGAGCTATTCCTATTCCATCCTGCTGGGTATTAGGTTACACGGTGGGAACGTGGTAGCTTTTTCGAGGGCTAAATACCCTGCGAACATCGACAAACTAACGTGTTGTGATGAGTCTCGTTTCTCCTTACTCAGCCATGTTGACGGTCATCCCCCCCACCAAAGGGAATGAGTCAAAGATCAGGGAGGCTGCATCCCGCCTGTGTCCATCATCATGTGGAGCAACCATCTCGGGCAGGGACCCTCACCTAATGCTTAAACATTGCTCCCGGACCCGCAAGCATGTGCTCACTGTGCGCCAATGCCGGTAAAACACTTGGAGAGATGGCTGAGAGTTGCGGTGGCTAACCAACAGGACCCGTGCCTGATCGGTGCCGCCGCGAAGTCCACGGCCGTTGAGCATCAGCCGTGAGCTTCCACAAGCTGGGCGGAACTGATGGAGGCCGAATTGCCAGTCATGCCGCCTCTGTTTGATAACCTCCTCACGGAGGATGAGGATCGACTGTGCGACGAGGAAGCTGAGGGCGATTCGAACTCTGACCTGACCGGACATGGCGGATGAGGCGGATGATGATAGTGGTCCCTTCCCCGCCCAACAGTGGAGACCCCAAAATGTGGACGACGCAACCTCACAGGCCGAAGGTAACCTGCACGAGGTATGCAAGCGAGTTGCAGCTAAGCTAGGCCTAGCCTGGCCCACGGCCAAAGACGCGGAGGGACCTGTGAGAGACCTTTATGACGGAAAAAGGCTGCCACCTGCTCAACCCGTGCTCGCCGTGCCGGCTTGCATGAAGGAGATGTCTCGCTTCTAGTCTAGCGCCTTAAAGAGCAAGCTTCCCGCTAAAGGAGGGTTATTACCAGTTTAGAAATTTGATTGATAATGCTGAAACTAAGGAACTCTCAGGCACAATTTATGCTGTCTGATTTGTTCTATAGATACCACAATACCACTTTTTTCCCAAAACAAAAATTAAAACCTTGAGCCTAACTGACAATGTTGCCCATCTAAAATAGTTTTTTAACAAGGTTTGTTTTAAAGAGTTTAAATGTTTGTTCTTCACTTTACAGTAAAATTCTTACATAAAAGTCACTTACATTTTACATTCATAGGGGAACATGACAGCAGTGAAGTGTGCAGTAGGAACGACAGACTGGTTTGAGGTGGAGGTTGGATTGCATCAAGGATTGGGTCTGAGCTCTTTCCTGTTTGCAGTGGTGATGAACAGGTTGACGGACGAGGTCAGACAGAAGTCCCCGTGGACTATGATGTTTGCGGATGATATTGTGATTTGTGGTGAATGTAGGGAGCAGGTTGAGAAGAGCCTGGAGATCTGGAGGTACGCGCTGGAGAGAAGGGGAATGAAGGACAGTAGGAGTAAAACAGAGTACATGTGTGTGAATGAGAGGAAGGGCAGTGGAGTGGTGCAGTTGCACGGAGAAGGGGTGTTGAAGGTGGATGAGTTTAGGAACCTGGGGTCAACAGTGCAAAGTACAGGGAGTGCAGAATTATTAGGCAAGTTGTATTTTTGAGGAATAATTTTATTTGAGGATTTAATTTGAACCATGTTCTCAATGTTCACAAAAAACTCACTAATATCAAAGCTGAATATTTTTGGAAGTAGTTTTTAGTTTTAGCTATTTTAGGGGGATATCTGTGTGTGCAGGTGACTATTACTGTGCATAAAAGATAGAGAAGTGGAAAAAGAACATACCCATTCCTTCACTCTGTTTTTATGTATCAGGCCCTAAATAACAGTTCTGTGGTCTTTATCAATTGAAATAAACACAGAAATAATCAAAAACTTAATAAAAAAAACCCACCCAAAAGAACACAAGAGATGTCCAACAATCTTTTCCCGAAACATTCAGAATCAAGCAATTACATCCTTCTTACAATTCCACAATCAGTAAGCAAGTAAGATCCAAAGAGATCTCTATAAAGTGTATTGTTGGACAAACATTTATGAAAATATGGGGATTGTTTGTTGCTTATATTTAAACCACATGATCTGTGTCATGTTTAAGCCTGGCATGCTATTAATTATGTTACTTAATATACATGTTTCACAGTATAGCTGAATTGCTGATACTACATTATGAGAATGATTGTAATCAAGAAATAAAATAAATCCGAGTATATCCATGAAGATCTGTTTATCAACCAAACGCTGTGTTACTCATTTACACATTTTTGGAAAACCAGGATAAAATAGTCCCTGATTCAAAATCAAAACTGACACTTTGAAATGAGTATGAAAAATATTATTTAATTAGTAATTGCAAAAGATGTGTTGTAAAAAACATTTCTTAAAGAAATTAAGATGTGCACTATATGTATGAAACAAAACATTGTGGACATCTAACTATAAGATTTTGTTTTGTTTTACATGCAGTCCCAATTTGCTGTTATAATAACCTTCACTCTTGCAGGAAGATATTACACTAAATTATGGCCTTGCATGGTCATGTAAAATTCTCCTATATAAAATAAGGCTGATTAGGAAACGGCTCTCTACTGAGGCCACTTCAGTGCTGGTTTAATCCCATGTCATTGTAACACATGGCTACTACAGCTTGGTCTTGGCAGGTCTTCACCTGTGATTTGAAACTTTATTAGACTATCTTAGACAACAAAGCCAGAATCTGGCCATCCCTCACCTACCTGATGGCATTTATCAAACTGAAGATTAAAAGGTAGAAGACCCACAACTTGAGCAACTGACAAAAATTACAAATCACTATCTGCTCTAGATAAGGGTGTCTGCCAAATGTAAATTTAAATTAAAACAAATGACGGTAATGGGTGTTGTGCAATAAATGCATGAATGCAAAAAAACGCAAAAGTCCTTGGTGCTCTTTTGGTTGAGGGCTGAAAATGCATGCTACTCCTCATTCTCATTCTGAGTGTTTCCGACCAAAACTAAAAGAAGAATTCATTTATTTAATGGCTAGGGTCCTTCATTATCTTTCCTGTCTTAAATAGCACTGCTTGCTATAGAAAGACTACAGACTGTCAGAGTGCCCAGTGCTGATGCATTCAGCTGAGCTAAGTATTCTCTGGAGAGCCTGCCTTTCCTGCTTGGTAAAGTTTCTTAACACAATGCTCCTGATGTTGCAGATGTAAAAGTCTCTAAGCCCCATAAATGAAGTATTATAAGTATCTCAGTCCCCTAACAGGTCTTGTGGAAATGACTGAAATCTGACTTTCTACTGGGTTCTCTTTGTACAATGCAAAAGTAAATTGCAAATGAAATTACTGAATAGAGGACATGATTTTCCTACTGGTACTGTACTTTATTTGTCCAAAGGTTTGTGGATGACTGACCATTACAATTGTTTATACTGTATCAACATCTTCATCTTGATCACAAGTTGAAGCTTAGAATTGTCTAAAATGTCATTTTTTATATATCATAGCATTATAGTATTTAACCCAGCCATTAGGGAGGCACAAGCCAGTGCATTCTTAATGGGGTAAATGGGGAGGGTTGCGTTAGGAAGGGCATCCAGCATAAAACATGTGCCAAATCATATATGCGGATCACAAATGAGAATTTCATACCGGATCGGTCGAGGCCCGGGTTAACAACGACCGCCACAGGTATCGTTAGCCGACAGGGTACCGGTGGAAATTGGGGTACTGTTGGCCGAAGAAGGAAAAGGAGAGCAGGAAGACGTCTACAGAGACGGCAGGGAAAGGAGCAGTGTAGGAGAGTGGAGGTTCGGGTTGGTACTTTAAATGTTGGTACTATGACGGGTAAAGGGAGAGAAGTAGCTGATATGATTGAGAGGAGAAAGGTAGATATGCTGTGTGTTCAGGAGACCAAGTGGAAAGGGAGTAAGGCCAGGAACATTGGAGGTGGATTTAAACTGTTTTATCATGGTGTGGATGGAAAGAGAAATGGTGTAGGGGTGATTCTGAAGGAAGAGTACAGTAAGAGTGTAGTGGAGGTGAAGAGAGTTTCTGATAGGGTGATGATCGTGAAGGTGGAAGTGGAAGGGATGATGATAAATGTTATCAGTGCCTATGCTCCACAAGTTGGCTGTGAGATGGAGGAGAAGGAAAGATTCTGGAGTGAATTAGATGAAGTGGTAGATGGTGTACCTAGGAAAGAACGGTTGGTGATTGGGGCAGACTTTAATGGGCATGTAGGTGAAGGGAACAGAGGTGACAAGGAGTTAATTGGTAGGTATGGTTTTAAGGAGAGGAATGTGGAAGGGCAGATGGTGGTAGATTTTGCTAAAAGGATGGAAATGGCAGTGGTGAACACGTATTTTAAGAAGAAGGAGGATCATAGGGTGACGTATAAGAGTGGAGGAAGGTGCACACAGGTGGACTATGTGCTATGCAGGAGATGCAACCTGAAGGAGATTGGCGACTGTAAGGTGTTGGCAGGGGACAGTGTAGCTAGACAGCATAGGATGGTGGTCTGTAGGATGGTTTTGGAGGCGAAGAAGAAGAGGAGGAGAGTGAGGACTGAAAGAAGAATAAGATGGTGGAAACTGAAGGAGGAAGAGTGTAGTGTGAGGTTCAGGGAAGAGGTCAGAGAGAGGCTCAGTGGTGTTAAGGAGGTGTTGGATGATTGGGCAACTACTGCAGGAGTGATGAGGGAGGCAGCTAGAAAAGTACTTGGTGTGACATCTGGTAATAGAAAGGAGTCAACAGTGCAAAGTAATGGAGAATGTGTTAGAGAGGTGAAGAAAAGAGTGCAGGCAGGGTGAAGTGGGTGGAGAAGAGTGATAGGAGTGATTTGTGATAGTAGGGTATCTGCAAAATTGAAAGGGAAAGTTTATAGGACTGTGGTGAGACCGCGATGTTGTATGGTTTAGAGACAGTGGCATTGAGTAAAAGACAGAAGGTGGAGCTGGAGGTAGCAGAGCTGAAGATGTTGAGGTTTTCGTTGGGAGTGACGAGGATGGATAAGATTAGAAATGAGTTTATTAGAGGGACAGCGCATGTAGGATGTTTTCGTGACAAGGTGAGGGAGGCGAGATTGAGGTGGTTTGGACATGTGCAGAGGAGGGACATGAATTATATTGGTAGAAGAATGCTGAGGATGGAGCCACCAGGTAGGAGGAAAAGAGGAAGGCCAATGAGGAGGTTCATGGATGTGGTGAGAGAAGACATGCAGGTAGTTGGTGTAAAAGAGGCAGATGTAGAGGACAGGGTGGTATGGAGATGGATGATCCGCTGTGGCGACCCCTAATGGGAGCAGCCGAAAGAAGAAGAAGAAGAAGAAGAACATAGCATAATAGTATTCCCTAAATTCAAACTACAGTGCTTACACCTGTTCCAGATTGGAAAAACAAGGTTCGTAAAAACACCATCTGCCAAGGATGGGGTGGAAGAACTCAAGTTTCTTGATCTCTACCTTAATGAAACTACTTTTTCACCTGACATACTCACTGGACCTCACTAATGCTCTTGAGGCTTAATGGACAATAATTCTACAGCTGCACTGCAAAATATAATGGGAATTTAGCCTTCCCAGAAGAATATGAGTAACTATGCTATAGCAGCAAATTAGAGAGAACAAGTGTAGCGGGTACAGGACTTCCATATCAGCTGGCAGTTAAGCGTTCCCAGCAATCTGTGGAATGGTGGAATAAAGACAGGACAAAACCATGCGTGTGATCAGCTCTTGTCTTGCCTGGTTATGACCTTACATTTTTAAAATGCTCACATAAGGACAATTGCAAATGTCAAAACATGCCTTATGTAACCATAGATTGCTTCTTGATGTAAATGTCCACTCTTTTAGTCTCTCTCTCTCTTGTAAATGCAAAGTATTTTCATGAAGATCTGTTCATCAGCCAATCGCTGTGTTAATTATTTGCATATTCATATTCTATTTAGCATCTCTAAGTCTCTATTCAATTCAACTGTATAAAATACATATTCAATAATGACATTATTTAAATGTTTTACCAATTTTAGACTAAACATTATAGGAACTGATATACAAACATATTAAACTATAAAAACTATTTTGTCAGGGATCCACCTGCCACGCCTCCTTTGGTGGCTCTCTATGCCTCCGCTCTCCCTGGAGTGCCAGGCATAACCAAGCACACCTGGAGCTCGTTGTCACTCATGCCTCCACTCTCTCTGTTTCGGTGTTCACACAGGACACTATTTTTCCGTTCGATTCGGATTTCACAATCCCGACCCGGCTGCGCTTCTCCTCCCCGCGCATCTCGGGTCAGCTATGCTTCTCCCAAAGCGCACCTCAGACTCTCAACCAAAGGATTGCCGTGTGCGTGTGTGTGTGTGCGTGTGTGTGCTCGTGTGTGTGTCTCTCTCCTTCACACATTTTCTTTTATTTATTAAACCCGTGCGGGCTGTACTCTGGCTTCCGACTTCTATTTCTCTCGCACACTGACAGAATAACGAACCCCTGAAAGGGAATATAAAAAAAAAAATAATAGGGAAGAAAAATTATCGTATTACCGCCCCGGCACGAACCGAACCTCGTAGGTAGGATTCGCTCTGCCGCGATAAAGCGGCAGCCAAGCTCCTCCTCGGGGAAAACCCGGAAGTCCGCTGCCATTTCACGCCGATCATGCTCGGCAGCGCCACGCCCCGTGATGACGTCATGAATTTCCTGGCTCGCTTTTCCGGCAACAGGGCTGAGTGGGCTGGGTTTATACGGAGCGTTGGTTAACACATGGACCTTTATTCCTTCTTGTATCTCACTGAAGTAGGTAAAATTGCGCTCCCATTTCTCTACTGTCTGGAGAATCCCTCTCTCTGGCCCGTGAGTTGTGGAGTACCAGGGAACTAGGGATGTCACCACGGATCTCCACCATCTCTCTCCCGGTCCCGAGAGCATGGATCCACTCCAGTGTTTCCGTACCAGATTATCCCGGAAAGCTCCACTCCATACCAGTACCTCCGGGGGATCACCACCCTGCTCCAGGCCCTCCGGGATGGCTTTCTCTTCGCCCCAGGACCTCCAGGAGATCTCCGCCCTGCTCCTGGCCCTGCAGGACGGCTTTGCTCCACCCCAGGGCCTCCAGGAGATCCTCACTCTGCTCCAGGACCTCCAAGAGAGCACAGCTCAGCTCCAGTGTGTCCCCGAGAGCACCTTTTAGCTCCAGAGTTTCCAGGACAGCTCCTTTCCGCTCCAGGGTTTTCAGAAGAGTTCCTTTCTGCTCCAGGGTTTCCGGGACAGCTCCGTTCTGCTCCAGAGTTTCCAGGAGAGCCCAGCTCTGCCCCAGGACCTCCATGACAGCTCAGCTGCGCTCCTGGACCTCCATGAGAGCTCAGCTTCGCTCCAGGACCTGCTTGAGAGTTCAGCTCTGCTCCAGGACCTCCAGGAGAGCAAGAAGGAGGTCATATCACCTCCGGTCATATCGCCTGCCTATGAAGGTGGCATGGTAACCCACGGTTCCTCGGACTGCCCCACGGTTCCTCGGACTGCCCCAGGTTGCTTTCAGAGCCATCCAGCAAAGATGTCGCCCCGATGGCGGCGTCACTCCTCTGAGCTCATTCGATGGCGGTGTCTCGCCTTCGAGCTTCTCCGATGGCGACGTCTCTCCTCTGAGCTCCTCCGATGGTGACGTCTCGCCCCCGGGGTCCCCCATTGGCGGCGTCTCACCTAAGAGCTCCTCTGAAGTCACGCCTCAGCGTTCTGCTCCAGGCGATGTTTCACCTCCGGGTTCCCCTCCGCCCGATGTAACACCTCCGTGTCCCTTTCCCGGGCGACATCTCTCCTCCAGGTCCCTTGGAGGATGACAAACCACTTCCAAGTACCTTTAAAGGCGCGTCACGGCTCACAGCCCTGACGTAGGTGTCACTGTGATCCTCATCTCCGCCGTGGGCGTCACTCGGCCTCTGGACACCACCAAGGAAGCTTTTCTGCTCCCGGTCTACACCGAGTGCATCACTCATTCCCGATCTCCGCTATGGACCTCTGTGTTTTGCACCCCTTCGGTCCGGATCTCCGCTGAAGGCGTCACTCCGTTCTGGGTCTCCGGGTGGACATCTTTACGCTCCCGTCCCTTGTGCTGAACATCACTCCGCTCCAGACCTCCCCAGTGGGCGTCAATCCACCCCTGATTGCAGCCAAGCACGTCACTCGGTCTCTAGTCTCTGCCAGGGAGGTGGCTCAGCCACTGGACTCCACTGCGGGCGCAGCTTGGTCCCTGTCCTACGCCGGAACCGTCTCTCCGCCTCCGGCCTCCGCTGAAGCTGTTTCTCCGTCCCGTCTCTGCTACAGGCGGCTCTGACCAGGTCCCTTTCGACCCTGGATGGACACCAGGGTCCTCCTCTGAGTGCCCTGGCCCTCCGGGCATCGGTGGTTTTCTGGCTTCAGGTGCCGCTCCCTCCTGGGGGTAATGTCAAAGATCCACCTGCCATGCCCCCTTTGGTGGCTCTCTATGCCTTCGCTCTCTCTGGAGCTCCAGGGATAACCACGCACACCTGAAGCTCATCATTACTCCACTCCGCTCCTACATAAATCCCTCTCTAAAATTTACCCGCCGTTCATTATTGTATGTGTTGGACTTTACGTGCTGGTGATGTTTTCATGTTTCGGTGTTCACACTGGACACTATTTATCCGTTCCATTTAGACTTCACATCCCATCCTGGCTGGGCTTCTCCTCCCCACGCATCTTGGGTCAGCTACGCTTCTCCCAAAACGCACCTCGGACTCTTAACCGAAGGACTGCCATGTGCGTGTGTGAGTGTGTGTGCGTGTGCACGCGTGTGTGTCTCTCTTCCTCACATGCTTACTTTCATTTATTTAATCCGAGCGAGCTGTACTCCGGCTTCCGCCTTCTGTTTCGCTCACATGCTGACATATATACGATAACATTTGCACATGCAAAACCCATTTAAGTGGCTTTAATTGTAAAGAACCAACAATCAGGGCATCACACAAGCACATATGAATGTCATGGTCAGATATGAAGTGTATGGAAGTCTGTAAGATATGGACGCTTTGTGTCTTTGTTTGTTAAAAAAAAAAAAAGAAGAAAAAAAGAAGATTTGTTTGCATCGGCCTTATAAAAATGCAGTGTGGAACCTGTTACAATCTACTAACTTGAGCTAGAAAACAAGTTTAAAAAGAACATCGTTTACATATTAGAGAATGTGTATAATGTGGGGGTGTTTAAGGGGGGTTTTACTATTGTAGATGTGCTGATAATATTCATGGAATGATGAAATGCATTGACTCAGGTGTTGGGCGTAGCTATGCAGAGAGAAAGGGGAGGACTGAAATGAGCCTGAAAAAAAGACAGAGAAAAGAAGAAGAGGCTGAGGAAAAAAGAGACGTCTGAGGGACGTGTTGGAAGACATGATTTACAAAAGTCAACTGTAAACAGTGCACTGAGATAACCCTAAAAATACCATACAAATTTATATTAAGTGTTTTTAAACATGTAACCCCACCTCATTCCATCAGCCTCACACTAAACTTAAATAAAGACACATACATTTAGAAAGTAACACTGTCTTTGGCCATTCAGCAAAACAAAAGCTGCACAGCAGCAACAAAGTTATGAAAATACAACAGACAGTGGAAATATCTTGAATATATAAAAATGTATCTTATATATTTTTATTATAAGATCGTAATAGACCAAATTATAGATTATTTTTCTATTTCAAGTTGCTTGTACTCATTTCAAATTTTCTTGTTCTGTTGGCCAAAAACATGTGCTCATTTTAAGCCTTTATTTGAATCATATTCAAATATAATCGTATAATATGAAATATTCAAAGAATTTGACTAAATTCAAGAATAAATTTTTTCTCATGTCAGATTATAAATGTTAATAAGCATTTGTAGGCACAGATATTTTAAATAGTTTTATATAATGTCTAATTCAGTTATATTAGAAAAACCTATTCCATTTGTAGTTATCTTTCATTATTCTTTTATTAATAGTTTCTTATTTACATTTTTAAAGCAACTGAATAAGGAACAAATATTTATAAATTAATTTATAACAAGATAATATTTCTGCCAAGACTGTTGCAACACATTCTAAAATACAATAATACAATCTTCAAATGCTGCTCCATGCTAGAAAGTGGAAGGCTGAATTTGATACTTTAAATGTATCTATTTTATCCCTTAAAACAATCGTTGTTCAAATGAAACCAGTTAATTTAGATGCTGCCTTGTGAAGCACATTTTTGGATAACCAGGATAAAATAGTCCCTGATTCATAATCAAAACTGACCCTTTGAAATAAGTATGAAAAATATTATTTAATTAGTAACTGCAAAAGAAACCCCTCAGTATCTCAGTCCCCTAACAGGTCTTGTGGAAATGACTGAAATCTGAATTTCTACTGGGTTCTCTTTGTACAATGCAAATGTAAATTGCAAATGAAATACTGAATAGAGGACATAATTTCAATACTGGTACTGTACTTTATTTGGCCAAAGGTTTGTGCATAACTGACTGTGGGAGAGCGTATGAATGCGGGAAGAAAGAACGCCACAACAGTTAAGGTGTACAGGCTTTTGTTTAGGTTCTCGTGTCTGTCTGCTTAGTGCCTCATGCAGCAGTCACTGGCACATGCGCACACACACACACACCCACACACACACACACACACACACACACTCCTCATTAAATGCACCCTCTAATCACTGGAAAAGAGAGAACAATCATTAGGTCACATTAACTTCAGGTGAGGCAATCCCCTGCCTATCTGCTCTTGGCCCCGCCCTCCATTCCCAAACCGAATGGAGAGCGGGGCCACGCCCGCACCGCCCAACTCAGGCCGGGGAGCCATCCGGCCCACAACCGACTCCCCCTCATTTTAAACCTTTATTTGAATCATATTCAAATATATTTGTATAATATGAAATATTCAAAGAATTTGACTAAATTCAAGAATTAATTTTTTCTAATGTCAGATTATAAATGTTAAGGTTTATAAGCATTTGTAGGCACAGATATTTTAAATAGTTTTATATAATGTCTGATTCAGTTATATTAGAAAAACCTATTCCATTTGTAGTTATCTTTCATTATTCTTTTATTAATAGTTTCTTATTTACATTTTCAAAGCAACTGAATAAGGAACAAATATTTATAAATTCATTTATAAATAGATACATTTGCTCATTAATGGACTTCATGACCTTGCCAGTTTCATTTATGCAAACACTTTGTGGAACATAATGAACATTAGTCTAGCCTCTTTGGCTAGATAATATTTCTGCCAAGACTGTTGCAACACATTCTAAAATACAATAGATTACAATAGAATAGATTACAATCTATTCATTTTTTGAATAACCAGGATAAAATAGTCCCTGATTTATAATCAAAACTGACCCTTTGAAATAAGTATGAAAAATATTATTTAATTAGTAATTGCAAAAGAAACCCCTACATGCAGGCTAATTCTGGCCTTGCATGGTAATATAAATAAGGCTGATTAAGAGACGACTCTCCACTGAGGCCACTTAATTGCTGGTTTAATCCCATGTCATTGTAACACATGGCTACTACAGCTTGGTCTGGGCAGGTCTTCATTTTGAAATTTAAAACATTATTAGACTATCTTAGACAACAAAGCCAGAATCTGGCCATCCCTCACCTACCTGAAGGCATTTATCAAACTGAAGATTAAAAGGTAGAAGACCCACAACTTGGGCAACTGACAAAAATTACAAAGCACTATCTGCTCTAGATAAGGGTGTCTGCCAAATGTAAATTTAAATTCAAACAAATGAAGGTAATGGGTGTTGTGCAATATATGCATGAATGCAAAAAAACGCAAAAGTCCTTGGTGCTCTTTTGGTTGAGGGCTGAAAATGTATGCTACTCATTCTGTGTTGGCTTTTAGGGAGTGTTCCTGACCAAAACAAAGAGAAGAATGAATTTCTTTAATGGCTAGGGTCCTTCATTATCTTTTCTGTCTTAAATAGCACTGCTTGCTATAAAAAGACTACAGGCTGCCTGAGTGCCCAGTGCTGATGCTATCTGCTCCTGGCCCCGCCCTCCATTCACAAACCGAATGGAGAGCGGGGCCACGCCCGCACCGCCCCAACTCAGGCCGGGAAGCCATCCGGCCCACAACCGACTCCCCCCACCGGCGCGAGAGGAAGTTAGCCACGACCATCCGCACCCCCCGGTCTGATGCTCCCTTTTTAGTGAGATCGGTCAGCGGACTGGTGACATCCGAAAACATAGGGATGAACCTCCTATAATAGCCAGCCAGCCCCAGGAACCGTCTCACCTCCTTTTTGGTCTTGGGTTTAGGACAGGCCGCAATCGCTGCCGTCTTATCGATTTGGGGACGCACCTATCTGTGACCCAAGTGGAAACCCAGATACTGTACTTCCACTTACCCAACCGCACACTTCTTCGGTTTCGAAGTGAGCCCTGCTTGTCTTAAGGTCGGCAGGACCCCCCCTGAGATGCTGTAGATGGCGCTGCCCATCATTGCTATAAATGACGATGTCATCCAAATAGGCAGCAGCGTACCCATTATGAGGACAGAGAATTCCGATCCATTAGACGTTGAAGCGTCGCTGGCGCTTCGAACAAACCGAACGGAAGTGTGACGAATTGGTGTAAACCAAACTGGGTAAAAAAAACATTTTTTTCCCGGGACATTGGCATCAAGGGGATCTGCCAATATCCCTTGGTTAAGTCCAGTGTTGAATAACAGCAAACCACGCCTAACCAATCAAGCAGCTTGTCGATGCGAGACATTGGATAAAATTGAATTGAATAAAATTGACATGAATACATTGAATTTAGACACCGCGTTGACCTTTTGGTAATCCACACAGAACCGGACCAACCCATCGCTCTTGGGAACCAAGACCACCGGGCTGCTCCAGTCACTGTGGGACTCCTCGACCACCCCCATGTCAAGCATCGCCTGAAGTTCCTCCTGAACCACATTCTTTTTGTGTTTGGGCAGCCGGTACGGGCAACTGCGCACAACAATACTGGGAGATGTCTCAATATGGTGTTTTATAAGGTTTGTCCACCCCGGCAGGGGAGAGAACACGTCCGCAAACTCCTGATGTAATTTCACGACCTGTGCTTTCTGCGATGGCGAAAGGTGGTCTCCGATGCGGATTCTGACACGTTTTTTGGTCTTACATCCGGTCCCAGCTCCTCCCTCTCTGGAATCACCATCGTTGGAGACACCGGCACCATCTCCCTCCATAATTTTTGGAGATTTAGGTGATATACTTGGAGCGCCCCGCCCCTGTCCGTGCGCCGCACCTCATAGTCAACATCTCACACCCGCCGTGTAACCTCAAAAGGCCCTTGCCACTTGGCGAGTAATTTCGAGCTTGACACGGGCAGGAGAACGAGGACTTTATCCCCCGGTGAAAACTGCCGCAGCCACGCACCCTTGTCATACATCCGGGATTGCTGTTCCTGTGCCTGTAGCAAATTCTCCAGTGTTAGCTTTCCCAGTGTGTGGAGTTTTGCTCTCAGATCCAGAATTGAATTTTTT
This sequence comes from Silurus asotus, assembly GCA_024362625.1. Classification (NCBI taxonomy): domain Eukaryota; kingdom Metazoa; phylum Chordata; class Actinopteri; order Siluriformes; family Siluridae; genus Silurus; species Silurus asotus. Next base: position 1,295,377 of record MU574796.1, read on the forward strand.
GTGCTCGAAGGCCCCCCCTCCAAATTTTCCTGGAGAACATCCAAAACTCAGCGTGGCTTACGGGCGTACAATAATTAAAACGGCGAGAACTGCGTGGAGGCTTGCTGGACCTCTCGTTCTGCGAATAACAATGGCTCGAGCCATTTAGTCCAATTTCCGTGTGTCCAGCTGTACTGCCTTCTCCACGGTTTTCAGTCGCTGGCACTGAACCTATTCCGCCGTCTGCGGCAGAAGAGGCCTTTACGAGCTCCGCCAACGGTGAAGGTTCCATCATTTCCTGACCTACGTCCCTTTTTTCCAATCCCGGGTTTCGGCACCACTGTGGGAGAGCGTATGAATACAGGAAGAAGGAACGCCACAACAGGTCAGGTGTAAAGGCTTCACAGCCACTTTTATTTAGGTTCTCGTGTCTGTCTGCTTAGTGCCTCATGCAGCACGTCTCTGGCACACACTCACACACACACATACACTCTCCTCCTCAAATGCACCCTCCATTAACTGGAAAGGAGAGAATAATCATTAAGTCACATTAACTTCAGGTGAGGCAATCCCCTGCCTATCTGCTCCTGCCCCCGCCCTCACAAACTGACGCTCGGCCACGCCCCCGCTGCCACACTGGCCATTACAATTGTTTATACTGTATCAACATCTTTATCTTGATCACAGACTTGCAAAAAAAAAGTTGAAGCTCAGAATTGTCTAAATTTTTTATATATTAAATATATTATAAAATATATTTTATATATTCTAAGTCTTTTATATATTATAGGATTATAGTATTCCCTTCATTCAAACTACAGTGCTTACACCTGTTCCAGATTGGAAAAACAAGGTTCATGAAAACACCATCTGCCAAGGATGGGGTGGAAGAACTCGAGTTTCTTGATCTCTACCTTAATGAAACTACTTTTTCACCTGACATACTCACTAGACCTCACTAATGCTCTTGTGGCTTAATGGACAATAATCCCCACAGCTGCACTGCAAAATATAATGAAAATGCAGCCCTCCCAGAAGAATAGGAGTTACTATGCTATAGCACAGGGGTGGCCAACCAGTCAGAGACCGAGAGCCACATTTTTTACTGTGTTACCACAAAGAGCCACATCATACACATGGGCACACATGAACATCACCCATCCCTTCTTCTTACACACACACACACACACACACACACACACACACACACACACACACACACACATACACACCTCTGCTCAGCCAGATTTATTGTAAATGTCACACACCAACATAATGACAGAAATTGACTCCTACAGTTCTAAGACCACAGGACAGTCATTTTCAACAATGAACACTGCACTGTTTAACCAAGTCTACAAACAAAAATATAATAATTTACAATAGCATTTTTCTTTTACTATGCATGTTACTTAGTGGGACTTTTGGCATTCCTTGTCTTGAAAAATCTTACGTTCATTCCTACAATTAACGTAGGAGCTGCATGAAACCAGCCAAAGAGCAGCATGTGGCTCACGAGCCGCGGGTTGGCCACCCCTGATATAGCAGCAAATTAGAGAGAACAAGTGTGGCGGGTACAGGATATTAGCTAGCAGTTAAGCATTCCCAGCAATCTGTGGAATGGTGGAATAAAGACAGGACAAAACCATGTATCTGATCAGCTCTTGTCGGGTTATGACCTTTAATTTTTTAAATGCTCACATCAGGACAATTGCAAATGTCAAATGCCTTATGTAACCGTAGAGTGCTTCTTGATGTAAATGTCCACTCTTTTAGTATTTCCATGAAGATCTGTTCATCAGCCAATCGCTGTGTTACTCATTTGCATATTCATATTCTATTTAGCAAGTCTCCATTCAATTCAACTGTATCAAATACATATTCAATCATGACATTCTCTAAATGTTTTAACCATTTAAGACTAAACATTATAGGAACTGATATACAAACATATTAAACTATATAAACTATATACTATAACATTTGCACATGCAAAACCCATTTTTAAGAACCTACAATCAGGCCATCACACAAGCACATATGAATATCATGGTCAGATATGAAGTGTATGGAAGTCTGTAAGATATGGACGCTTTGTGTCTTTGCTTGTTTAAAAAAAAAGAAAGAAAAAATTAGAATTGTTTGCATAGGCCTTTTAAAAATGCAGTGTGGAACCTGTTACAATCTACTTACTTGAGCTAGAAAGCAAGTTTAAAAAAAAAAAATATTAGAGAATGTGTATAATGTGGGGGAGTTTAAGAGGGGTTTTTCCATTGCAGATGTGCTGATAATATTCATGGAATGATGAAATGCATTGACTCAGGTGTTGGGCGTAGCTATGCAGAGAGAAAGGGGAGGACTGAATTGAGCCTGATAAAAAGAGAGAGAAAAAGAGAAGAGGCTGAGGAAAAAAGAGACCTCTAAGAGTCTGTTGGAAGACACGATTTACAGAAGTCAGCTGTAAACAGATAAACCTAAAAATACCGTACAAATTGTGCAAAAACCGCGGAAGGAAGCTACGGACAGGATAAAGTAAAGCATAGGACTTAACTAACAATCCTTCTAAGGTAAATATCCATTACAAACTTTACTATGTTTAAACAGTGAAACTCCAATTTGTCTTGGGGCTCAAACCCATATTTCTGCCTGTTAGAACCATGTATAATCGCATTGAGATGTTTTGCATATGTAGATGGAGAACTGTAGCTAATATTAACTAAATGGAAATGTACATCGTTAAGTAACAGTACAAGTCGCACTTCAGTCTTGTTGAGTTTAGTGCGGGGATCATGCCTATTCATGATCCTCATGTTCAATTTGGAACATGGATGATCTTGTTTGAGTTATTGTGTTGACAGCTTATCAGATAAATGTTGTTACATGTCTCAAACAGGTTATAACCATTTAACACACATTTTCTACAGTTTCAGTTAAATTTTTTGTATAGGTGAGAATCAAATAAATTAAACAAACATCATAACAATCATTTTAATACATTTTAATGTTTTTAAACATGTAACCCCACCTCAATTCATCAGCCTCACACTAAACTTAAATACAGACACATACAAACAGAAAGTAACACTGTCTTTGGCCATTCTGCATAAACAAAAGCTGCACAGCAGCAACAAAGTTATGAAAATACAAGACAGTGGAAATATCTTTAATATATGAAAATGTATCTTTTTTTATTATAAGAGTGTAATAGACCAAATTATAGATTATTTTTCTATTTCAAGTTGCTTGTACTCATTTTAAGCTTGGAATTGTCTTGTTCTGTTGGTCAAAAACATATGCTCATTTTAAGCCTTTATTTGAATCATATTCAAATATAATCGTATAATATGAAATTTTCAAAAAAATTGACTAAATTCAAGAATTCAAGAATTTTTTCTAATGTCAGATTATAAATATTAGGGTTTATAGGCATTTGTAGGCACAGATGTTGTAAAAAGTTTTATATAATGGCTGATTCAGGTATATTAGAAAAATATATTCCATATGTAGATATCTTTTAGTATTATTTTATTAATAGTTTCTTAGTTACATTTTCAAAGCAATTGAATAAGGAACAAATATTTATAAATTAATTTATAAATAGATACATTTGCTCATTAATGGACTTCATGACCTTGCAAGTTCCATTTTTGCAAACACTTTGTGGAACATAATGAACATTAGAGAGTAGATGTGTTGCACAACTTTTCTTAAAGAAATTAAGATGTTCACTATATGTATGAAACAAAACATTGTGTACATCTAACTATAAGATTTGTGTTTTCTTTTTTGTATTTTTTGTATTATTTATTTATTTTTTTTACATTCTATTCTACATGCAGTCCCAATTTGCTGTTATAATAACCTCAGCAATAAGGGCAAAAGTAAAGTCATGTACTGATGTAGGGTGATGAGGCTTGTGGTGCAGTCAGTGTTCCAATTCGTAGCAAATGTTTAGGTCAATAATAAGGTTCAATAAGGTTTGTCAGAGCTGTTTTGAAGGCCACTCAAGATCTTCCACTCCAACCCATGCAGAACATATCTTCTTAAAGCTGATGTTGTGCACAGGAGCATTGTCATGCCAGAACAAGTTTCTGTCTCCTAGTCTAAGTGAACGGAAAGTTTTATTCAATCACATCCAGAGAAATCCTTTACAGTTGAGGGAAAAACCACATGTCTGTAAAAGTCAGGTATCCCAATACTTTTGTCCATATAGTGTATTATATTTACAGGTATGAGTACATTGATGGATATAGACAAGATATATGTTTCAAATTTTGGACACTGATGATCTTCCCTTTGATATGAGCTGCATTTGTACCACTTCCTCGTTGACATTCATTGTTACACCAACAGTGTACAGTACATGGATTAAAATCAAAGCTTTTTTATGCTGCTTTCTTGTACATGTGGCTAGTAAAAAGAAAATCAAACAAATTAAAGAATATGCTTTGCATGCATCAGATGTTTGCATTTATGTCTTGTTTTCAGGTTTTTGAGCACAGGCATTATTTAGTATGTTGACTTGGTTCACTGCTCTTCAGTTAACTGAAGTGCATGGTTTTTTTTGCGCTTGTGAAAGTTCTGACAGACATGTGTTTTTTTGTTGCATCCTTTTAAAGCTGATTGAAAGGTGCAAATTAGATCTTCTGACCTCAGTCTTTTTGACAATGTTGTTTTTGATGATTCCAAACCTGGAAGGTGGCTATTAGTGTCCCTGGTTTAACATGGTGCACCGTTGGGCTTTTTTCTGGCCCATAGAATATTCTGCTGTGTCATCACAGAGAATCCCACTCCATAGTGGGAACAGGCCAGTGTAAAGTCGTGCCAGAGGTAAACCAGGAGTATTCACTGACTATTTTTTGTAATATGGATGCCATCTTCCTCTGGAATGAGTGCATTGAAGAACATAACATCAAGTAACATCAAAACAATAGTGTTATGTAACCAAAGGCTCCCCTCCCCCAAGAGTTGTACAGTGGGCAAAATATTTATTGAACAAGTTACCATCTTTGTCAGTAAATATATTTCTAAAAGTGCTATTGACATGAAATTTTCACCAGATGTTGGTAACAACCCATTCAAACCACACATGTAAATACATTTATGTATTTACATTCATTATGTGTAATAATGTGAAATAACAGAAAAAAGTATTGAGAAACAAAGGATGGGAGGTGCAATAAGGCATGGAAAGCCAAGACACCAGCTAAAATCAATCATTAATTAGAAATCAGTCCTGCCCAATGTCAGTGGAAATTAATTTTAGCTGGTTCACTTCCAACAGTTCCAACGGCCTATAAAAAGGTGTCTCATTACCAATATGTCACACAAGATATAGCCCATTATGGGTAAAAGCAAAGAGCTCTCTCAAGACCTCCACAACTTTTTTTGTTGCAAAACATTCTGATGACATTGGTTACAGAAAGATTTTTAAACTAGGCAACAAATTACTTGTTTATTTCTTAAGAGACGTCTTATTTTTCCTTGTATATTATCCAATTAATTAATGGAATAAACGATTACTAAAATAATTGATAGCTGCAGCCCCATTCTATTTTATATTCAGTTTGATGAGCTTGTTCAGTTTAGAAATCCTTATCTTGACCTTCATCATCTATGTTACAGTAGAAATGATTATGATCTGATAGTGGCTCTGCAGTTTGTTAATCTTCATCCTTGAGGGTTATAAATGTTGTAGAATAAATGTCAGTTGCATTAGAGGTGAAAACCACTTAAAATGTTTCACTGTGCCACATATGGATGTATATGGATACAGTATATGGATACCGAGCCAAAAGCCCTGTACCAAATAATTTCAGTATGAATATGTTTACTGTTTCACCCCTAGTGTGTTTGTTTATATTTTGATGTGAATTGTGTGTGCAGATGGAGTACAAAGTGATCGTGGCTACAGGCAACTTAGAATACTCAGGTACTAATAACTATGTGTATCTTACTTTGGTTGGGGAGAATGGCGAGAGTGAGAGGACGCTGCTGGACAAACCAGGCCTGGATTTGTATAAAGACACAGTAAGTGACATTGTTGAGGCCTGGAATGCACTGTACTGCTTATATTAAGAGTTACATAACAACTATGCAAACCAGGCATCTAAATGAACAATAAAAACGTCTTTATAGCAGAGGTGGATGAGTCTTGGGTTTTAAACTATTATAATATCGGACACCAAAAAGGCATTTGTCTTGTTAAACTGTATCATAATATTGGCTTCCCTAATAGTTGTTGCTGTGACTCAGTATACAAGAATTGTATTTGCTCCATTTTTTTTTTTCTTCTACAGGCTGATGAATACATAGTCCGGAGCTCAGTTTCCCTGGGTCGTGTTCTCCTGGTACGCTTGGAGAAGCAGAAATACATTGTGGAAGATAACTGGTTTTGCGATTATGTGAAAGTCACCCCACCAGGAGATGAAGTCACACAGACCTTCCCCTGCTACCGCTGGCTAGTGGGGGATATAAAAGTAGAAGTTCGCGATGGCAAAGGTCAGTCTTAACATCTGCCCCAGGGAGAAGATTTTATTTCATCCTAATTCAAGCTCCTAAGGACGGCATTTTCTCTATGCTTCTTTTACAGCTTGGAGGCTGTGTGATGAGATCCTGCCCCAGGAGTTGGCTCATAGAAAGGCACAGCTGCAGGAGAGACAGAAAACCTTCCGGTATTTATATTCCAGCACTAGGTGTCTGATAGAATTGCACATAGTTTTACCAGTTGTCCTTTTGCATTTACATGATTGGAGGCAGTAAATCGGAAGATAAATATTACTGAGTCTATTTTAACAGTATAGTACAAAATGCACAAAATGTAATTAATAAGATATAATACCTGTTCTTCATAATTTAAAGAGCACATAATTTAATGTAAATTTAAAAGGCACACAAATAATTAAAAGGTAATAAAAAAAAAAAAAAGTGAAATGAGCATTACCATCAATCCATATACCGTTCTACTCCAAACCTAATCTAACTTAATGTATTACTCCTGCAGAGAGAAATGTTCTGGCACAATATTATCTAAAGGATGCCTAAATGTGACTCTCTCTCTCTCTCTCTCTCTCTCTCTTTCTCTCTCTCTTACTCACTCACTAACATTGTGTAATTGACAAATGTTATTATTATTATGTGATGATACCGGTCTAGATGGGTTTGCATTCTAGCAATGGTTAAGTATGAATTTTACTTACCATCTTCAACATTTTTAAGCGTGTTTAATATTTACTGTGATGAAACCTGTGGACCACTCTACAAATACTTATGATGAGAAACAACAAATGCCTGCTGTCATGTGCATGGGTCTGCTTTTATTTGAGGGTGAGGCAATATGCAAGCACAATAGGAATAATTTTATTATTTATTATTTAAAAAATCAGGAACAGTGGAAATAAAGTTAAAAAAAGTACGTTATTTCACCTCCTGTTCTCTCTGAAGAACAGACAATATTTCCTTTCTTCAGATAAAGATTCAGATAAAAGGCTGTCTGTGTACATGAAAAGAAACTCAGCAGTCTTATACGCAGGGCTGCAACAGAGAACGGAGAAGTTTGTTCACTTAAATGCATTACTTGGCATTTAACATACACAAAACTATGAGTTGGAAAATGTTTGTCATTATGTTCCATTCTTAAGTTTTAAACACGTGCATGAGCATTCAGTTGTTTTGTCAGATGGCAAGCCTGGGCTACAGGAATTCCAAAATGTATAGATGCCAAATCAGAGGCAGACCTACCCCAGGATGTTCGTTTTGCCAATGAGAAGCGCTGTGACTTCGAAAGATCACTTCAATATGCGTGAGCAGCTTGTTATTTTAAGTTGATTTTATTAAAATAATTATTTATTAAATCTTAAACCTTAACCAAAATGCTTTATCAATCTGAAAAAAACACTTGAATGGAAAACATCTACAGTTTACATTGCAGCCCTTGAATCATTTGTGCTATATACATTTGTATATATGTCTTATTTTTTCACCCTTAGGCTTATAGAGCTGTCACTAAAGAAACTGGCTATCTGGTTTGGGAGGTCGTGGAAGGATCTGGATGATTTTAAACAAATATTTTGGAAATTAAGGAGTCCCATTGCTGGTATAGTAACTGTGATCAACTTTTTCATCCCATTACTATCAAGTGATTTCTTTATTTTAGCAAAAAAAAAACTTTTTTGTATAATCATGAGATTATAAGTGTAACTTTACAGTTGTTATGAGACCCTTTTTTATGCTAAATATCTTCCTTCTTTGTAACTCTTTTTCAATTAAGTTACAGTAGGCATAATAAAACTTAAATGTAAATAAAAACTTATTGGAGGAAACTTAAAAAATGTATTTAAAACGGAATGCAAATGTGTTATGAATGTTAGAATACACTATGGAACACTGGAAGGAGGACTGGTTCTTTGGCCATCAGTTCATGAATGGCTCAAATCCAAGGATGATCCAATGCTGCCGGACACTGCCCTCCAACTTCCCTGTGTCTGGCAACACAGTGCAGGCCTTCTTAAGCTCTAAAACCACCCTTGATAAAGAGCTCAAGGTTAGATATAGTGCATACTTTCTGCATGATGCTATACACCATTAAAATATTTATATTTATCTTTAGTAACCACTTTAACCTGGTATTCCTAAATAAACAAGTTCATCACAGGGCACCAGAAATACCTAAGAGGGTTAATGATCAGATCATATGGACTAAGACACTGATTGAAGTCACTATTAAATGGATTTTTGTGTTTATTGGGTTGTGGAATTATGTGGTGATTAAGCTTTAATTTTTAATATTTGCAATCATCTATATTTGTTCATTACAAAGTTGCTTGGTTGTTTGAACTTCAGTATACATTTTAACCAAAACTAATTGTGTACATAAGATTACAAAAAGAGGAAAGGAATTGGTGACTCCAAACCTGAACCACTCACTAATGTGAACCAGGCTTGGTGTCTACACTGCATTAATGAAAGATTTTGTGCACTCTTTTATTTTGCTTTGTAGTCAGTCCTTTGTGTGTTTTATAGAGTTTATTATTCTGTTTAGAGACTGAATAATAGGTAGTGATAGACAAGGCTCTGATTTGCATCAATAAATAAGCATCCCTCAAATTTTTTTTTTATTCTTAAAAATTTTTGAAATCATGCATAGAAGAAAAGTCATTAAAAGCACCAAACGTTTTTATATTTTGGAAACAGTCCTGTTTGCATACACACGTGTAATGCTTTCATCAGGACGATTAGCTTGGGTTTAGCACAAAAACTTGCTGTAATAAATTTTACTAGTACAATATTCTGGACCTCTGTCCTAATATCTTACATCTTTTGAGATTCTCTTTTCTTTTTTTTTTCTTTCACTGAAGGCTGGAAATATATACCTTGTTGACTATGCAATAATGGATGGACTCCCTGGGAATGTAATCAGAGGAAAGAAACAGTATATTGCAGCTCCTTTGTGTTTACTGTATGAACATCCAGACAAGGGCCTCATTCCCATTGCCATACAGGTATTTTTTTCCCCAAATCTGTTAACCAGAGGCAACTTATAGCTAATAAAAAGACTCATTCTTTTTTTTTCCTTTTTCTAAGCTTGTACAGAATCCTACAAAGGACACGCCCATGTTTCTCCCAAATGATCCACCTCTGGCTTGGTTATTGGCAAAAATGTGGGTTCGTCATGCTGAATTTCAGATGTTCGAAATACTATCACACCTGCTGCGAACCCATCTTATAGTGGAGGTGTTCTGTGTGGCCACACTGCGTCACCTTCCTTTAGTCCACCCTATATACAAGGTGAGCATGAAAGTATGGATTAACTTTTTTCTAAATCTAAAAAAATGTTGGGTATAAGGATAAACTTCTCCCTCTCTCCCCCTCTGTCTCTACAGTTACTCACTCCTCATCTGAAGTACACTCTGGAGATAAACTGCCGTGGACGCACACAGCTTATCTCTAATAATGGCATTTTCCACAGGGTGAGCTATATATATATATATGGATTAAAGTGACATAAAAGAGTGAAATAAAGTTTGATGCATTTAAATGCCAGGTGTTCCCATAGATTTTAATTACATTGTCAAGAAATTAACCATGTACAGGGTGTTTAAAAACTCCGGAACCAATAAGTTAAAACTACATATACTTAGTTTTGTTTGTGCATATCCTGCGTTTTATCTGCGGTGGAATCAAAAAGTTTCAACTAGTTTTGTAACATGCCAATAGATGGCAGCACAAGACTGCACGCACAGTCACAGGGAGCACTGAACCTCAGTATGCCAAAAGACATCCTGTGTACATTGGGAGCTGTGCAACTGGTGCTATTTTGACCACATGCACCACAAATAAAGATTAAGATCTAGCTGATATTTTGTGTTTTGACATTGTGGAAATCCAGTGTAAAAAGTAGAAGGTGCTTGACACACTTTGAAAAGAAGACTTCCAGGACACATTCCAGAAGTGTCAGAAACACTGGGAGCACTGTATTGCTGTGTAAGAGGACTATTTTGAAGGTGATAGTGTGATAAATAAAGTACTTTCTTGGAAACAAAGCTAGTCTCTAAATTTTTTTTTATACCACCTTGTATGTGCTCATTGTACTCTACACATTTTCTTTGTATCTTGATTTTGTATTTGGTGCAACATATTTGTTTAACATATTTTGGACCCCAATTGATTCGGCCATAGATAAGCGACCGTTCTTTTCCTACAGGTGGCATCCACAGGTGGTGATGGGCTGCTGGTGCTCGCTCAGAGGGAGTATAAACTCCTGACCTACCGCTCTCTTCAACCCCGCTACGATTTCGAAGACCGGGGTGTCACTAAACTAAACAAATACTTCTACAGAGAACACAGCCTTATGCTCTGGAATGCGATCGAGAAGTAAGAGTCCAAGCATGATGTAGTGCTGTAGAGCTACTATTTCCTGCCATCATTAGGCACTAACATTATATTTAACCAACTTCTGGAGATGCAAGAAGTATTCACATCTCACCTTTTAATTTACAGGTTTGTCTCCAGCATAGTGTCTCTATATTATGATAACGACAGTGAAGTAGCGCAGGATTCAGAACTGCAGGCATGGATTAAGGAAGTGGTTCAAGAAGGCTTTGAAAATGTCCCTCACTTTGGTTAGTTGCCTGAACAAATATATCTAATATTGGTGTCTTGGCAATAACTGTGCTGCTCAGATCTTATGGGTCTGGCCTAATTATGTTTTAATTAATGATCTCAAATGCAGTATTGCATTATATGCAGCAACTGTGATATCATTTATCCTTAAACATCAGAATTAATATGCTCTTTTTATAATTGATGTGTTTCAGGGCTGCCTAATGAACTAAAGAAAAAGCAGGAGCTGATCACACTTTTGAGTGTGGTCATCTTCACCAGCTCTGCACAACATGCAGCAACCAACAATGGTCAGGTAAGTGACGTATCACTGTTGTATTCTTCTTTCACCATATAACTAACATTTAATGCTGAATGCTACGTATCATTATTGCTATATCAGCTAAATGGAAACTTTAAATTGATTGTATTCAAACACAACAGAGATGAGAAATCCGAATTCGTTTATGGATTTAATCCTTCTGAATCACTAATTGAATGGATCCGAGTCCACTGATTCACCGAATCAGTGGACTCATGAATCCCACTCAAGTTCCTCAGATCCGGCTGTTTTCCTCTGCGATACGAGTCTGGAGGATCCGCTGAATCCCATGGTTCAGGTGGATCAGCCAGGACGCATGAAACTGTGTCGCTTGTGTTTCTGACCATGCAGGAAGTTCCCTGACCATCTGTCAAATACTTGTTAGTTTCCTGTTAACAAAAGCTAAATGGTGTAATTTACAATTTGTATTTATATATGTTATTGTTAGTAGCAAGATAATCGAGGACTCAAGTGATCCGAGTAAATAAAGATGATTCTGAATCCCAAGTCATATAAAGGGTCATGTTATTTAACTGGGTGAATACAGATTTGCTCAGTTCTAAAACACAGTGTGTTATCGTTACTGCATTATCAAGTAAATGCAAGACTTAAGTGTAATAGTGTTATTAAAAAAATAGTTAGGGAAGCCACCCAAAGCACTAGAAATGTCTTGGAATATTTAAATGAAAAAAGCTTTAGCTCTACCTCTACTGCTGCAGCAAGCAAGTAGGCAATTATCATCATGTAGTACTGTTCATCAGTTTTACATTTTAGCCAGTGGGTCTTTTTTAACAACACCATCAGTGTTGTTCAGATTAAAACTGTGTATTTGTTCCTCTGTACACTAGTTTGACTTTTGTTCGTGGGTGCCCAATACACCTTGCACCATGCGCCAACCTCCACCCACAGACAAGGTCAGTGTCACAATGGACTTGATCATGAACACACTCCCAGATGTGAGCCAGTCATGTGTGGAGATGGCAATCACATGGCATTTAGGAAGACCTCAGCCAGACGCAGTGAGTCAACACTTCCATGAAACACTTCAAGTGCTCCTGCTCCTTCTGTTTAAACAAGATGTCAAAATAAAATGTGGAAATAAAGCACAAGATGTTGCATGTAGCTTTATAGAACACTGGATTTAATAATGGAATCATTAAAAAAATGTCTTACTTTTTTCAGTATTATAAGGCATATATAGAGAGAAAAATTTTTTTTTTCTCCTCAATTATCCTATTTTTTGTTTTCTCATTTCTACCCTCTGTTCTATCCAACATGTTCAGATACCTCTGGCACAATATAAGGAACAGTACTTCACTGAGCCAGCAGCCCAAAACATCTTAGACATCTTCAGGCAGGATCTCAAGGACATTGAGGAGGAAATTCAAAAGAAGACTAAGGGATTCCAACCACCATATCACTACTTGTGCCCAAGCAATATAGAGAACAGCATTACTATATAGACATATAGACTTAAAACGGTGCTATATATTTTTTATGTTGTACTGATTTTACAATCGGTCAATGAATTGGAAATTATTAATGCATGTAATCACAGAAATTTTAGGAAATACAGACAACTTATTTTATTTCTATAATTCACTGTCACACATTTTTAAAAGTCTATACATTTAAATGTTTATGTATTGTATACATATAAATTTATCTCAAGTAATTTCGGATGTGTTTTATGTATATGTATATATATATATATACATATATATATATATATAAAAACATTATTCAGATGTGATACTAATGTTTGCCATTTTAAATCCAGTTTACTTTTAGCCTGACAGTGGCATATGTTTATTGTTAAAAGTTTTAAAGCATTTGGTCTACAATACACCAACACAATACAGTTCACAATATGAACTAAATACAACAATCCTCCTTCCATAAATAATAATCACACACTGATCTTATTAAAAGATATAAACCTGAGAATGCTGTACAAAGTGGAAATGTTGGCTGTTCTTCAAATTAAAAATCATACATTTTTTCTTCTTTAATATACAGTTAAATGACTTTCATGGAGTTGGATTTCTCCATCCACCAGATGGCGCTAACGCACAAGATAATCATTACGCTTGTTTAGTCGGACTTGAACAAAAGACACCAGGCCGATCACCACGTAGATTCCTGCAGCAATGAAGCAGTTGTAGCCAACATTATTGTAGACAGCGTACACGTCCTGACTGTAAAGAAAAACACAAAATCACATGTTCAATATTATTTAGGACTGGTTTACTTTCATTTATAATAAAAAAAAAAATTACGCTTTTACAAATAACATCCAACCAGTAAACCGTGTGCAAAATAATTTCTTACATCAGTGGAGTAAATAGGTATTTTATATGTGGCATGTGTTGTGCCATAGCCATGGTTCTTATAAAATTACCATCGGAATCCCTGATCTTTATGTAATAGCTTTGTTTCTGTAGAAATCTGCATGTCAATGTGGTGTATGTTTTGCATTTTGTGGGTGGAATCGTTCAGGAACAATGGAAAATAAACTCTTTACTAATCAATAACTATGATTGTACATCTTGGTCTGATATACCTAATATTTTTAGAGGGCATTAAACAAAAAGAATTCATGGCTACTACACTTCAACCACTTCAACTATTTTAAAACACGTTCTGTAGGTTGCCCTTGTGACAACTTCAACTTTTCCAGCAGTTTTAGTGCTCTTGTACAGCATCGGACCGTAAGGGCTCATCTGCACTCCTTACATGCATCAGTGAGCGTTGGGTGCCCATGACCCTGTTACCGGTTCACTGGGTGTCTGCTGGGTGGACCTAGCAAAAGTGGTCCAAAAACAACTCACAAGACCTGCTGTTTTGAAGGTGCTTAAAACCTTAACTTTAATAAGTTTTCTAGTCACAATTTGGCCCTTGTTGAAGTCATTCAGATCCTTATAATATACTTTAATAATGCCTGTACAGTAGATTCTAATTATTGAAAACAAGTCAAACTCTCACTTCACATACTCATAAACTGTGGATGTTTGGAGAACCAGTTTATTTTATACTCGGAACGCAGTCAAAAGTATCAAAGCTACAGCTCATTAAAACAAAGATCAGATTCTTACCAGCATAATGACTCCCCACATGCTCAACACCAGCATACATGTTGCCAATTTCGGACCACAGAAGAGAAAAGAAGCCATTTTCAGTACAGACCAAACAAAAGCAACTTTATATTAGTTACCCAAAATTCTTTATACGTCTGAGTCCGTCAATAGTCATCTGCACAAGTCAGGTGACTTAGCAATGACTTTCCGGTAAAAAAAGGGTAAAAAAAAAAAAAAGACAAGCAGTTAATAACTAATGTTTCCTATAATTGTTTAATTGTGCTATTGGTGAAGTTGTAATGCATGTATTAGTGGGTATCAGCATTCTGTGATAAGCCTGCCCTCTAGTGGTGACTCATGTAGTGTATTAGTAGTTGCGGTATGGACTGCTCTGTAGTTTGTTAACCCCTGAAAAGCCAGCGAATAAAACTTTTCAGCAAATAGTCGACATTCTAAATGAACATTTGAACCCCAAAACCCCTATTGACTGCGAAAAGATTCAGATTCCATAAGCAAAACCAAACAAAAGGAGAAAGTATTTCTGAATATATAGCTGAGCTACGCTGATTTTCAGAACATTGTCAATTTGGAGCTGAACTGGCAGATGCATTAAGAGACAGGCTTGTGTGTGAAATGCATAATGAAAGCACACAAAAAAGACTGTTGACAGAAAAAGACTTGACACTAGATCGTACACTGAACATAGCAATATCCATGGAAACTGCAGCAAAAGATGCATTGGTATTGCAACAAAAAAACAATGGAATGTGCAACAAATAAACTGTCACTGAAATTGGAAAGAAAACAGAAATGTTATCGCTGCAGAAAAATGTCTCATGATGTGAATAACTGCTGGTTCAAAGATAAAGAGTGCAGGAAATGCCATAAAAAGGGGCGCATCAAACGTGTATGCAAAATGGACAGGCAGAGGATACAAAAAGACAGAACACACAAGGTGAAACGTAAATCCGCCACTGTATATCAAGTAACTGAAAATGTAACAAACATGAGTGCAGGTACAGATGATCTTTCTTGTTTGGAACTGTACAATATTAAGGAGACAGACCAAAGAGTTATTTGGCTTACACTGGAAGTGTCAGGAGTCAAACTTAAAATGGAGTTAGACACTGGATCAGCCTTATCGTTCATCTCAACAGCTGATTACCAGCAACTGTTCTCAGAAATACCACTGCAAAGCACATCAGTGATATTAAAGACCTATACTAGTGAAAAAGTGTCTCCGAAAGGGAAATTACCAGTAATTGTGAAGTACAAAGGAAATCAGCAGCAATTGTACTTGTATGTGTTGGAAAACGGAGGGCCTGCATTTTTCGGATGTGAGTGGCTGAGGAAAATACCTCTAGACTTTCACACTATAAAAAAACTGGATGTGTCCCAGCAAGTCACAAACAAAGAGACACAAAAGACCCTATCGCAAATTATATAAAATGCAGAACCTATGATTTGGACAGGGATTGGAACACTTAAGGAAATAAAAGCGAACCTGGAGTTGGAAGAAAACACTTCTCCAATATTCTTTAAAGCTCGCCCAGTCCCGTACGCAATACGTCCCAAGGTGGAGGCAGAGCTGGATAATTTGGAAAATGGAAATGGAAATTCTGACAAAGGTTGAATGGAGTGAATAGGCAACACCCATAATTCCAGTGATCAAAAAGAAGGGGAAGCAAGAGATTTGCATATTTGCGGCAATTTTATAGTGACCATTAATCCAGCACTTCATGCAGTACAGTAGAAACGCATTGAAGACATTTTTGCATCCTTGCCTGGTGGAAAACACTTCTGAAAAATTGACCTGGCCCAAGCTTACCTCCAAATGGAGATTGATGAGAAATCCAAGAAATTCTTGACCATCAACTGTCAAAAAGGGCTTTATCAGTACAACCGTCTTGTTTTTGGAATTGCCTCTGCCCCTGCTTTGTGGCATACAGCGATGGACCAGGTGTTGCAGGGTATCCCAGGAGCGCAGTGTTACCTGGACGATATCATTGTAACGGAGAAGGATGATACAGATCACCTCTGAGATTGTGTGAGTATGGACTACGAGCCAACAAAGAAAAATGTGAGTTCTTTAAGTCTCTAATTTCTTACTGTGGTCATGTGATAGACAAAGATAGTCTACACAAGTTACAAGATAAAATTAAAGCTGTGCTAAATGCACCACACCCACAAAACTTGTCTCGACTCCGATCATATCTCGGACTTGTAAACTATTTTCGCAAATTTCTTCCAAACCTCTCCACTGTACTACATCCTTTGAACACACTGTTGCATACAAGGACACAGTGGAAATGGTCAGACAGTTGTGAAAAAGCTTTCCAAAAGACCAAAAGGCTCATAACTTCTGATATAGTGCTGACACACTTCAATCGATCTATGCCTATCAGACTGGCGTGCGATGCATCACCATATGGAATTGGCGCAGTGCTGTCACACAAGTTTCCAGATGCCACTGAAAAACCGATAGCCTTCGCATCTAGATCACTAATGACAGCGGAACGCAACTATGCAGAAATAGACCGTGAAGCACTTAGTCTCATGTGGGGTGTAAAAAAATTCCACCATTATCTGTATGGTCAACGGTTTACCCTGATCACAGATCATCAACCCTTGGTCTCAATCTCGGAAGGGTGTCTCAGTGATGGCCTCAGCACGGCTGCAGCATTGGTCAGTTGACAGAAGTGTCAAAGGCGATGGATCGAGCTGACGTGTTTCAAACCTCAATCGTAAGTCAGTTTCCTGTGACAAATGCCGCTATTCTGAGAGAAACCCGCAATGACCCAACATTGTCTAAGGTCTATGATACGTGATTGGCCGACACAAGGGAACTCACTGTACCTGGCATTCGTAGCAAGGAGAGAACAGCTTTCTGTCGTCCTTCTGTCCTCCTTCCCTCCAAATTGCACAGTAAGATGTTGGACACACTGCATGAAGGACATTTTGGCACTGTAAACCCACAACTTGGGCAACTGACAAAAATTCCAAAGCACTATCTGCTCTATATGAGATTGTCTGCCTAATAAAAATTGAAATTCAAACAGATGAAGGTAGTGGGTGTTGTGCAATATACGCATGAATGCAAAAAAACAGGTCCTTGGTGATCTTTTGGTTGAGGGCATTCTGTGTTGGCTTTTAGGGAGTGGAAATGACTGAAATCTGACTTTCTACTGGGTTCTCTTTGTACAATGCAAATGTAAATTGCAAATGAAATTACTGAATAGAGGACATGATTTACCTACTGGTACTGTACTTTATTTGGCCAAAGGTTTGTGGATACCTGGCCATACACTTGTTGATACTGTATGACCCTTGATCACAGACTTGCAACAAAGTTGAAGCTCAGAATTGTCTAAAATGTCATTTTTATATATCATAACATTACAGTATTCCCTTCATTTAAACTACAGTGCTCACACCTGTTCCAGCTTGGAAAAAAAGGTTCATGAAAACACCATCTGCCAAGGATGGGATGGAAGAACTCGAGTTTCTTGATCTCTACCTTAATGAAACTACTTTTTTACCTGACATCCTCACTGGACCTCACTAATGCTCTTGTGGCATAATGGACAATAATCCCCACAGCTGCACTGCAAAATATAATGGAAATGTAGCCTTTCCCAGAAGAATGAGTTACTATTCTATAGCAGCAAATTAGAGAGAACAAGCACATATGAATGTGATGGTCAGTAATTAAGTGTATGGAAGTCTGTAAGATAATAGACGCTTTGTGTCTTTGCTTTGTTAAAAAAAATGTATAAATAAAAAGATTTGTTTGCATAGGCCTTATAAAAATGCAGTGTGAAACCTGTTACAATCTACTTCCTTGATCTAGAAAGCAAGTTTAAAAAAGAACGTTGTTTACATATTAGAGAATGTGTATAATGTGGGGATGTGTGTGTGTGTGTGTGGGGGGGACAAATCATCATTTCATGAATGTTATCAGGACATTCATCATTCCATGGCCATGGCAATAAGGGCCATGAATATAAACAATCAGAACTGATGATAATCGCTTAGAGTTGCAACACTATTATTTTGACATAGTGCCAATTATTTGGCTTTTTTTTTTTTTTTACCTAATGAATATATTGCTTTTAAGAATTGTTTCTGATTCTGTCCCAAGAGAATTTGTGCAGACAAAACTACAGCTTATACATACTTGGAAATAATGTGCATGTGAAACTTTATGATAAAATAAAACTGGGATAGTAATATTGAATATTGTTGATATTGTAAATTCCGTCATCTATTGCTGAAAGTGATACAGTGGTTTCATAAATTATCCGGCATGGTTTTGACACTGTGCCCAGTGTTTTACCCCAACAGACTGTTTTACAGACCTGTGACTCCTGCTCCTGTTTCCCACTCCGTATGTTTCTGTCTGGTCATTTCATCTTCTGTCACTGCTCCCCCTCAATATACAATCACCACAATCTGTGAGCCAATATGGACTAAGTTCTGCCTTTAGCACAACAATAAAAAAGATTTAGTGCTTTACAGCTTCACCATATTTTTGAGAATATATTTTAGGATTTAACTTTTACCAGCAAATAATCAGGAGAAAATGTTTACATTTTCCTATTTGTCAAACACTTTGTCCAGATTCGAATCATTGTACTGATACATCACTTGTGTTTGGAGATGGCCTTATAACCCTGCCATGATTGAAGCAGCAACAGTTGTTTCCACATTATCTTCTTTCGGCTTCTCCCATTAGGGGTCGCCACAGCAGATCATTTTTCTCCGTACCCCCCCTGTCCTCTACATCTGCGTCTTTCAAACCAACTACCTGCATGTCTTCCCTCACCACATACATAAACCTTCTTCTTGGTTTCCTCTTTCCTTTCTTCCTGGTGGCTACATCCTCAGCATTCTCTAACCGATATACTCCATGTCCCTCCCCTAAACATCTCCGAACCATTTCAATCTCTCCTCCCTCACCTTGTCTCCAAAACGTCCTACATGCTGTCCCTCTAATAAACTTATTTTTAATCCTGTCCATCCTCGTCACTCCCAACGAAAACCTCAACATCTTTAACTCTGAATAAAAGACAGGAGGTGGAGCTGAAGGTAACAATGTCACTGTCTCTAAACCATGCAACATAGCAGGTCTCACCACAGTCCTATAAACTTTCCTTTTCACTCCTGCAGATACCCTATTATCACAAATCACTCCTGCCACTGTTCTCCACCAAGTCCACCCTGCCTGCACTCTCCATTACTTTGCACTGTTGACCCTGGGTTCCTAAACTCATCCACCTTCACCACCCCTTCACTGCAACCGCATCACTCCACTGCCCTCCTCTCATTCACACACATGTACTCTGTCTTTCTCCTACTGACCTTCATTCCCCTTCTCTCATGCACAAACATTCACCTCTCCAGGCTCTTCTCAACCTGCTCCCTACATTCACCATGATTCACACGGAGACTTCTGTCTGACCTTGTCCATCAACCTGTTCATCAACACTGCAAACAGGAAAGTGCTCAGAGCCGATCCTTGATGCAATCCAACCTCCACCTTAAACCAGTCTGTCATTCCTACTGTAAACTTCACTGCTGTCACATTCTTTTTTACGTAAAATGTAAGTGATTTTTATGTAATAATTTAAATGTAAAGTGAAAAACATTCATTTAAAATCTTCTAAAAACTATTTTAGGTGAGCATCGTTTTCAGATAGGCTCAAGGTTTCAATTTTTGTTTTAGGAAAAAAAGTGGTATCTATAGAACAAATCAAGACAGCATAAATTGTACCTGAGAGTTCGTTAGTTTCAGCATTATCACTCAAGTTTCTAAACTGGTAATAAAGAGGTACACGGAACGGATTTTTTTATTTCTTTCAGTTTATTTTTTGTCTGGACATGTCCAGCTTGTGTAGGTGGGTCTTTTGGGATGTTTTTGTTTCACTCTGTTGGATGCCAGCCTCACAGCTCCAACAAGCTTTAAAAACACATGAACACGATCTCTACATTATTATAATGTATTAATATTTAGTTATCTTAGACAAAGGGATATTATTCAAAATTTCACTGCCTTTCTCGTAAAAAGCCGTAAAAAGCTCTTTGTGTGAGATTGCACATAAGGACTTGACAAGGACAGTTTGAGAGTATCAGTAATTATCAAAAAAAGATATACAGCACATGAAATGACCAGTCAAACACTGCTTCATCAGTTTTAAAACAATAATAGGGAACATCAATTATTAAGTATTAACTGCTTGTATTTTTTGACCTTTTTTTGTTTGTTTTTTTGTTTTTTTGTTTCTTGCATTAACAATGCAAATCAGAAATCTTGTATCATAAAGTAAAAGAGAAAAATCAAGAAAATGATTACAGGGTTATTCCCAACCAACCCAAAGGTGACAACCCATACCAGATCTCTTCTTAAGTCCACGATAAACTATATGTGCTACAGTCAAAACCCTCTGCCCCTAATAAGTGTGGTTGCCATTGGCAGGCCAAATCTTTTTTAGCTACAGTAAGAACAGTTCACAGGTCCAAAAGTGAGTGATTATTTTGATGAAATAGACCTGTAGAAAATGATATTTCTGCCTTGAACATCGTAATGTAATGCATTCAAAACCCCAAAACCTTTCATCCTTATGCCGCCCTTAGTCACAATCCGAAGGCCGAGGATCTTTTACTGATGTTTATTACACATAATGGACTTCAATACCGACATCAACACCATAGAACCAGGTAAAAGGATAGATATACACAAATATATTTAGTTACAATGAAAAACACGACATTACATTTATACATAAAACAGAAAATAAACCTACATACCACTTTGCCTGCTTGTGAACTAGGAGTGGTACCTAAGGGGTTTTCTTGCACAAACTTATATTTTTATTGAAAACATCTTATTTTACAATAATCATTGCAGCTTTCAATAATCATCGTGACTTTTCATGCATGTGGTGATCCAGAAAGTGACATGTACCACAAAGTATGATAGGAATACTTAATAATATAACCCAGAACATGTAATATGACATAAATCTTGCTTTTAATATTATTATTTTTTCCTCTGTAAGTAATATCTCTTGTTTAATTGGGAAATAAATAAATAAATAAATAAATCTTGCAAAATTACAAACTTAGTGTCGAAGTCAAACATACACATTATGAAAATTGTTGACAAATATAAATTAACAAGTTAAACTAACAAAAAACCGAAATAAATACACATTTAAGTGTGAAGGCGTCACCTTGTGGACATGACATAGCATAAACGGAATTGCAGATACTATCTGATCACCTAAAAGTGCAAAAACCCACAGTTAAGGGATGTTCTGATTTTTATTAACTAGTGTTTTCTGAGAATTAGGTACCAGCCACGATGCATATTAAAATATATATTTCAATTTCCATCCATTTACATGAGAGAAATATAAATGCCAGAACCTCCTGCATTGACAGCCGACTGTATGATGCTTCTAAAATAAATGTGTACAATATTGATACTATCCCCTACATTTGTCATAGTAAAGATATTGTGGCATGGGCTCTGAACTCCCTGGGCTACATTCTAAAGACATACCAAGTAGTGAAACATAAGACGCCACACTGAACCTACAGCTTATTTTACCCATCATTGTTCATTCATTCATTCATTCAACTTTAATAATAGGCAACTAGTGCTATGACAGAGCTGCACTAGCATTATGTTGCTATTCAAAACACTACCTATGAACAGGCAATTGCAAGTCATCTCTTGTGTTTAATACTAACTATGAACTTATGATTTAATCAACACAAGCAAATGCATGACATGATGCAAAAATCTCTTATCAGAACAAGAACAAGAGGCAAGAAGAAAAACAAAGTACATATTACGTTTACATATTAAAAAAATACCCACAAATCTCTGATACTCACACTTTCAAAGGTTGTGCAACAATACACTTTAAAGTGGGTTTAGAGATTTCTGTATCAATAGTAGTTTTAGTCCTTTGACACCAATTACATATTTTTTTATTTAAAACTATAATTATTGTGAATGTACTAGTCAAACCCATAGAGCTCTCTAAAAAGTGTATTGTTGCACAAAAATGTATTAAAATATGGGTATTGTTTGTTGTTTATTTTTAAACCACATGGTCTGTGTCATGTTTTAGCCTTGCATGCTATTCATAATATCACATAATATACATGTTTCACAGTATGGCTGAATTGCTGATACTACATTATGAGAATTATAGTAATAAAGACATAAAATTAATCTGTTTTATCTATTGGACACATCAAGATCTTGCTACAAGACAACGTGTGAGAATTATGGACATAATCTACATTTCCTATCAGCCACTGCACCTCACATAAACATGCACCTGTTTCAGTTTCACTGGTAATTATTTGTTACATTTTACCATCTTGTTCTGCATTTACTCTCTTTCATTTGCCTGTGTTTGTTGTATCCTTGTGTGTTTGTACTGTACCATACTCAAAAGGTAAGTAAATCAGGGTACATTTCTGGACCACTATCATTGTCTGCTCATGTTGCTGGCCTTGCATGGTCATGTAAAATTCTCCTATATAAAATAAGGATGATTAAGAGACTACTCTCTACTAAGGCCACTTCCGTGCTGGTTTAATCCCATGTCATTGTAGCACATGGCTACTACAGCTTGGTCTTGGCAGGTGTTCATTTTGAAATTTGAAACATTATTAGACTATCTTAGACAACAAAGCCAGAATCTGGGCATCCCTCACCTACCTGAAGGCATTTATCAAACTGAAGATTAAAAGGTAGAAAACCCACAACTTGGGCAACTGACAAAAATTCCAAAACACTATCTGCTCTATATCAGATTGTCTGCCTAATAAAAACTGAAATTCAAACAGATGAGGGTAGTGGGTGTTGTGCAATATATGCATGAATGCAAAAAAAACAGGTCCTTGGTGAACTTTTGGTTGAGGGCAGAAAATGCATGCTCCTCCTCATTCTGTGTTGGCTTTTAGGGAGTGTTTCTGACCAAACCAAAGAGAAGAATCCATTTCTTTAATGGCTAGGGTCCTTCATTATCTTTCCTGTCTCAATTAGAATTACTTGCTATAGAAAGACTACAGACTGTCAGAGTGCCCAATGCTGATGCATTCAGCTAAGTATACTCTGGAGAGCCTGCCTGTCCTGCTTAGTAAAGTTTCTTATCACAATGCTCTTGATGTTGCAGATGTAAAGGTCTCTAAGCCCCATGGATGAAGTATTATAAGTGTCTCAGTCCCCTAACAGGTCCTGTGGAAATGACTGAAATCTGACTTTCTACCGGGTTCTCTTTGTACAATGCAAATGTAAATATACTGAATAGAGGACATGATTTACCTACTTGTACTGTACTTTATTTGTCCAAAGGTTTGTGGATACCTGGCCATACACTTGTTTATACTGTATGACCCTTGATCACAGACTTGCAACAAAGCTGAAGCTCAGAATTGTCTAAAATGTCATTTTTTATATATCATAGCATTACAGTATTCCCTTCATTCAAACTACAGTGCTTACACCTGTTCCAGATTGGTAAAAAAAGGTTCATGAAAACACCATCTGCCAAGGATGGGATGGAAGAACTCGAGTTTCTTGATCTCTACCTTAATGAAACTACTTTTTTACCTGACATCCTCACTGGACCTCACTAATGCTCTTGTGGCATAATGGACAATAATCCCCACAGCTGCACTGCAAAATATAATGGAAATGTAGCCTTTCCCAGAAGAATGAGTTACTATGCTATAGCAGCAAATTAGAGAGAACAAGCACATATGAATGTCATGGAACGAAATGATGAATGTTATCAGCACATTCATCATTCCATGGCCTTGGCAATAAGGGCTATGAGTATAAACAATCAGAACTGATGATAATCGCTTAGAGTTGCAACACTATTATTTTGACATAGTGGTTCTTCTTGTGGGTCCTCACCTCCTGATTCCATACCTTGTTCTTGCCCCCAGCTCTCTGTAGGTAGCGAAGTATCTTCTGGAAGGTCAGCATCATGCGATATGCACTCTCGTTCTGTCAATACTTGCTACAAAGTTTCTCTTGTGCAAGCCCTCTGTATATCATCTCTCTCAATGGAATCAGAACCATCCAGCTCTCCCTGAGACTGCCCACTTCCTGGATCCTCTCCTTCCTGTTCAGAACGTTTTGAATTGCCTAGTCTCCTCCAATAGTATCCTTCCCCTTTAGCAAAGCTTGACTCCTCATCTTCACCTCATAATTTTGTGTCACCTTTCTCTTAGGTGTGGAGAGAAGGGTACAACCACTTTTTCCAGGCACTTTCTGATTCTTTGGGTCCAGAATCTCCGGTGTTGGTGAGTCATTCACAAGCAGGAGGTGGTTTCGGTGCAATGTTCTGATCTTGTGCTCATTATTTTCAGGATGTACTTTGTATACGAAGTTATTACCTAATTGCTCCTTCACAACATAAATGGTAGGCTCCAGAGGTGGGAGACTCGAGTCACATGACTTGACTCGAGTCAGACTCGAGTCACAATTTTCTGGACTTGAGAGTTACTTGACTAGATCTCTGAAAAGACTCGACTTGACTTTAGACTTGCTCCTTGTGACTTTAGACTTGACTCAGACTTGTGCCTATTTACTTTAAATGACTTGTGAAAAATTTATATTTTTTAATTATTGTGATTTTTTTATATATTTAAGAATGGACTATATATTTTCCAATAAATCGGCGAACCCAATCCACTCTTCGGCATGTGTAAACCACTAGACGCTATCCAGAAGCCGCTTGCCGCTTGCCAAAACAGCAGATCCCTCCGCGGACAAGACAACATGTGCACCGCAACAACACCAGCCCCACCCCCGAGGATAATAAAGTTCGGGTTTAGAGATTACACGTACAAGGCCAGTTTGATTTTTTTTTTAAATGCAATTCACTGTAATTTGCCTTCACATTGGCATTATTTTAAACTGTCCAAACATCACAGTTTAACATTGAAGTTGTCAGGGGTTAAAGTTGTTATGTCCAAATACATAAATCTGGTTTGATGTACGGTAAATATCGCCATAAATACTGGGGCATGACCTGATAGTTTTATTTTTTTTACATTATTAAAGATATTAGAAAATTAATGAAAAGCCCTAAAGTAACATGATCATAACAGTTTGTGGATAACTCTTAACAGAGCAACAATGTTGGGTTCCTCACCTTTTAAAAACCACTGCCTCACTTGTACAGTAAGGTTTTGTTTTTTTTCTTCTGATATTGATATTCTACTTTGAGTATGCAACCCATTGTTTGGTGTCTGATGAGATGACAGAGTATACTTTACAATTACAGGTATTATTATTACTATATGTTGAGATGGGGACATGTGTCTGTTCACTCCATGTTTACACAGATACATCAAGGTATTCATAGATAGAAATGATCCAGTTTACAACTGTAGTTCTGACTCCTCCTGAGAAGGGAACATCAGCAAATTCTACTGTCTATAAAACTTACAATTAATTCTTGTTTACTTGTTAATTTAATTTATTTTTATTTTAGAGCATTTAAAGTGCTTCTTAACGATATTTTATTACACACAAGTTAATTTATTTATTTTTGTAACCCATCACCAGGCCTCTGTGTCTAAATAAGTAATAAAAGTCCCTGAGTTAAAAAAATGTGTCAAACAAATCTGTGTGCGACTTGGTATGACTTGATGACTAAGTTGCGACTTGACTTGACTTGACTTGACTTGACAAAGAGTATGACTTGACTTGACCCATACAACAGAATGACTTGACTTGACTTTGACTTGCAATGTTAAGACTTGGACTTGACTTGAGACTTTCATTTGGTGACTTACTCCCACCTCTGGTAGGCTCCCAATAAGAGAGTAGCTGTTCTTGGGCCACCCCTCTGACTCATATTCCTCACCAAGACACGATCTACAGGTTTTAGAATGATACAACAGGGTTTCTGATCATAGTATTCTATATTGCACAGACTCCTCTGCTTGCTATTCTGTGCCGCATTCCTAAAGGCTTCAGCTATCCGATCTGCTCAGCATACCCACGTGCGGTGGTGAATCCCTCATCCTGCACAAACCCAAACAGTCAATGGAAAGGTAGAAGGGAGAGTATCCAGTTGAATCATGTCTGGTGCAATTGTAGGCGTGAATCGCCTTCGGCAGATGTTCCTTCCAGTTCTGTTTGTCCTTTTCAGCCAGCGTACGCAACATCTGAATCAGAGTTCGGTTTAGTCTCTCTATGGGATTACCTTAAGGGTGGTATGGTCTCTAGGTGCAAGTAACCAACACACACCAGTTCCAAGGGTGCGTTTGAGGTGATTCCTCCCATTGGTGCGTGCCCATGGGTTACAGGTTGTTTCTGTTTTATGCATGGACACTGGCAAGTCACATACTCCTCCACATCCTAGGCCAGTAAAATCTTTCTTGAGCCAACTGCAGTAATTTCTCTGTCCCGACATGACTCATGTGGTTATGCAACTGCTGAAGTACCATCTGGCGATACTTCAGAGACAGTACCAGTTGACATCTTTGTGTTGTTCTCCTATAAAATATGTTGTTTTCTAGGACTAGCTTGCGCCATTCTCTTAGCAGCTTCATTGTGTCACTAGCCACCATACGCCGAACTCAGGGGTCAATGTCTTACCAGCTTCCTTCAATTTCACCACTGGCCCAATCGCCTGATCCTACCGTTGCTTCTACTCAATTCACCAGGACTGATGGCTGGTACAAACTGGTCATGGAGTGTGTGTGTCAGTTGCTGTTAAGTTTAAGGCTGCCACCCAGTCTACATCTTCATTCTTGGACATCATGTTACCCTCCCAGGTTGCCTGGATGGCACTTTGTGACAGGCCCTCTGTGCACTCCCTAATGTATCGGTCCATATCCAGGGGACAACGTGACAACATGTTGCCATCATAATTCCTCCTGCGGGACAGTATTTGATCTCAAATTGGAAATCTCCAAGTTCCCCCACCCAACGATAACCAGCTCCATTTAACTTTGCTGAACTTATCACATAGGTGAAAAGATTATCATCAGTATAAATGGTAAAACATGGGGCGTAGAAGAGGTAGTTTTGAAACTTTTCGCACACCACCCACTTTAGTGCGAGAAATTCCAGCTTACCAGAATAGATTTGGTAGTTTTCCCTCAGCAGGCAACAGTGTTGTTGAGCCAAAGGTAATTACCCGTACTCTTTCTTCCTGCCTCTGACACAGCACTGCCCCAATCCTTGTTCTGAAGCATCAGTGTGCAGTACAAACGGTGTGTCAAAATCAGGATATGCAAGCACAAGTGGGTTGGTTAGCATGTCAATAAGTCTGTCTAAACTCTGCAGCTGTGAGCTCCTCCTCCTTTCCTTTTTCCATCCTACTGGTGATTGATTTTATATTGGAGCAGCCCATAAATAAGTTCAACATTTTAAGATATTTTATCACGAAGTACCCTCACAGCATCCAGATCTTTTGGATCCACTCTTACTCTGTCCGCAGACACAAGGCAACTCAAGTACCTGACCTCCTGCTTAAACAATTCACACTTAGCTGGGTGCAGCTTGACTCAATGGGGAGGACCCTGAACATGACTTTCAACATGTTTTTCAAAGGATTTGGCAAAGCAGAGAACATCATCCAAGTATGGCAGGCAGCACTCATCATGGATGGACTCTAACCTTTCTTCCATACTCTGCTGAAAAGTGGCAGGAGCATCTGATAGGCCAAATGGGACCCTTACCCATTCAAATAGGCCCCAAGGGGTCACAAATGTTGTTAAGTGCCTTTACTCTTCTGCCATAAACCCCTGATAAACCTTTCCCTGGTCAAGTATGGAGAACCAGCGATAACCACCCAAGGTGTTCCTAAGATTCTAGATTCTTGGCAGTGGATGACAATCAGGAATGGTCTTTCTGTTGAGCTATCTGTAGTCTATACATAGTCGTAGTGTGCCAATATTTTTTCGGACGCACACTACTGGGGCAACATAGGGTAAACGAGATTTTAATATCCAGCCCTTAGCAAGCAAATCCTCTACATACTCCTAAACTTCTTTCAAGAGTGGCTTGGGTATAGAAGTGTAGGCCTTCTGCACAGGGATATCATCCTTCAAAATTAGTGTCATCTGTAGGCTGGGGATATTTCCAATGTAATTTTCATTACGAGCAAACACAGCCGACCATAAAGAAGCTGTCTCACTACTGCTTGTTCACTTGATTTTAGGTGACTCTCGTCCTCTGGCTGTGCTGGGTGGAATGAAACTGTAGCTGACTGACCAGAAAGGGGACTTGATTGGAGTAGCGAGTCCCATCATGTCCAGATAAGCTTAATTTCCGAACCCACCCACTAAATGGAATTACTTCCCTATTGATAGCGAACACCTCCAGACCAGCGCTGGGTCCCACTATTTCCGATAAGAGGCGAACATTATTTGTTGGTAGGTACTCTTTCCTCCAGTCTTGATCGATGATGCTAACCTGTGCTCCAGTGTCGAGAAGCATGTTTACATGATGACCTTCAATTTCTCCTTCCAGAAGACACTTTTTCCCCAACAAACTGCACAATATTTTCTCCTGAGCCTTCAGGTTGTCTTCTCTTTGGATTCCTAGTGGTACTACCCATGTAATCCCACCGACCAGCATTAACTGTATAGTTACGGTAGGGTGGACCTGCATTAGAGACTGCTGTCTCTGGTGTACTTTTTGGCCTGACATTAAGCACTGATCTTGTCTGTTTAGACAGCCAACCACCTGTTGACCTTCCCCTCCACAAATGAAACAGTTGCTGCAAGTCTCCTCTTTTCCGCGTTTCATGCAGTTAGGACAACCTGGCCTTCTCTTTTCAGGTGCTTTAGCCATGCATTGACAATGCCGTTTTTACTCCTTGGGCTGTTGCAGTGAATGGACTACGTTAGTCACCTTCTACTTGGGTGATAAGCTTGCGAATCAGTCTGCTCAGTAGTCGAGATGCTGCCTTAATTTCTGGAACCCCTTCAATTTGGGCACTATGAGCGTGAGTGGTTTTGAGTCATAGCAGTGACTGCAGCCAATGCTGAAACCTTTACAAGCTGTCTGAGGAGCATGTCATCCGTTGCATCTCCTGCAGCAATTAGTTGTTTAAGTTCATGACAAAGCTCACCGTATTTGGACCCAAAACCCTGGCAAACCATTTGGAGAAATACCTCTTGTATGGTCTTTACATCATACCTTATAACCCCAGTGCCATGTTTGCAAGCAATCAGAATCTTTTGTTTGAGTCCAACTGCACGGTAAAGAAACTGCTGTGGATTCTCGTTTTCTCTTTGGCGTGCACACATCAACTTCTGAAACAGCTCCCTGCTACTCTTATCACCTAAGTAAGACTATAGCAGCCCTTTCCATTCCTGTACAGTCAAATCCTCTTTCTCCATTAACAGCTCCTTGAAGTGACCCAGTTTAGTGACATCAGTACCACTCTGATGATTTTACTTTCACTAAAATTTTCTTGTAAACCCTCTTCAATCTGTCGGCATACGGTGTTGAAGCTAATCTCAGAGGTAGAGTCACCAATCTGGCCTACATGTATTTTAAACTCTCTCTGTGGGAGATTCTCTCCTGCCCATTTGGTCATCGGTACAGCGTGGAGTGTCTATGTGCGGTGCACATGTGGGAATGGCTGGTATTTGTGTTTGTCAGATTTTGTGTGATCAGAATGACCCTGAGTTTCCCCTGTGCTCAAATCATGTCTTATACTTTTGTGTTGTTACATACTGGGACTGAGTAATTTGTAAGATTGTATCCCTTCAATCTAGCAGCACCAACATTCCACCATTTTCTCTTCCCATCAGGCTCTTACAGCACCAAAACCCACTTATAAAATCAAAACATCCCTCTTCATCCCCCAGTTCTACTCGTGATTCTTCCCCCTTGTTGATTTGTTCAATGTTTTTAGCAATAAGGAAGAGTTCATCCTCAGGCAGTTCACAAAGTGCTTTCCTGATTTCCTTCACCAGATTTCTTCTCTCTTTTGTCATTGTACCACCTCCGAATCACCGTTAGCAACAATCAAACAACAGCAAGGGTCCATGCAAAGATTCACAGCAAGCTGGTCTTCAAATTCTTTTGAACGAGTTTCCCTCCTTCAGCAGGTGCCGCTTATCCCGGACGAGCCCCCAAGAACTGTAGCGGGTACGGGACTTCCGTACCAGCTGGCGGTTAAGCGTTCCCAGCAATCTGTGGAATGGTGGAATAAAGACAGTACAAAACCATGCGCGTGATCAGCTTTTGTCTTGCTGGGTTATGACCTTTAATTTTTAAAATGCTTACACCATAGATTGCTTATTATTGTCAATGTCCAATCTTTTAGTCTCTCTTTTGTGAAGGCAAAGTATTTCCATGAAGATCTGTTCATCAGCCAATCTCTGCGTTACTCATTTGCATATTCATATGCTATTTAGCATCTTTAAGTCTCCATTCAATTCAACTGTATCAAATACATATTCAATCATGACATTCTCTAAATGTTTTACCCATTTTAGATTACTCACATGCATTTTAAAGTAAACTAAACATTATAGCAACTGATATACAAACCGATTAAACCATTTTCAACTTCGGTAACCATTATTCACTCGCGGGTTAGCACAGCATTAGCATAGCGAATTTTAAGTAACGATTAAACATGCAACCCTTTATCCAAACAAATCGAAATGAACCACTTTATATGCACCGCTATATGTTCTATCAACATCTATGCAAATTGACACATTAAACAGTCAACTAACCTGTGGAATGGTGGAATAAAACAGGACCAAACCATGCGTGTGATCAGCTCTTGTCTTGCTGGGTTATGACCTGCAGCCCAGCAGACACCTTGCAACACACGGCACTCCCACAGCGCCCTCTATTGGTCTGGCCGAACTGCCATACCTCTATTCTGGCAGACACATGCAAAACCCATTTAAGTGTATTTAATTGTGAAGAACTGACAATCAGGGCATCACGCAAGCACATATGAATGTCATGGTCAGATATGAAGTGTATGGACGTCTGTAAGATAATGTATTAAAATAATGTTTATAAAAAAATGTTCTGTTTATAAACAGAAAAAAAAAGAAGAATTGTTTGCATGGGCCTAATAAAAATGCAGTGTGGAACCTGTTACAATCTACTTCCTGAGCTAGAAAGCAAATTTAAAAAGGAACTTTGCTTATATATTACTATATTACTAATACTAATATTACATATTAACTTTCCATGAATGTGCTGATAAAATTCCATGAATGTTATCAACACATCTGCAGTGTAAGGGGGGTTTTTCACTGTAGATGTGCTGATACCATTCAAGGAATGATGAAATGCGTTGACTCAAATGTTGGGCGTAGCTATGCAGAGAGAAAGGGGAGGACTGAAATGAGCCTGATAAAAAGACAGAGAAAAAGAGAAGAGGCTGAGGAAAAAAGAGAGCTCTAAGAGTCTGTTGGAAGACACGATTTACAGAAGTCAGCTGTAAACAGTGCACTGAGATAAACCAAAACATACCGTACAGATTGCGCAAAAACAGCAGAAGGAAGCTGCAGACAGGATAAAGTAAAGCATAGGACTTCACTAACAATCCTTCTAAGGTAAATATCCATTACAAACTTTTCTATGCTCAAACAGTGAAACTCTAATTTGTCTTGAGGCACAAACCCATATTTCTGCCTGTAGGAACCATGTATAATCACATGGAGAGGTTTTGCATGTGTAGATGGAGAACTGTAGCTAACTAACTAAATGGAAATGTACATCGTGAAGTAAAAGTACAAGTCGCACTTCAGGGTCTTTAATGGCTATTTCTAATAAACCCGCAGTGTTGCTGAGTTCATGCAAATTCATGCGGATGTGACATTTCTAAATAACGTTTCACACCATTAGATAAACAAGCTGTAAATAAAAAAGTGGCCATTTACACGGGTCAGAAAGACCAGCATGAGTTGTTACTGTTTCACAGTGTACATATATGTATTTTCAAACTAGTTCTAGTTTGTTTAACAGCTTTAAAACATGTGATATATATGATAAAAAAAACTTTCTTTTGGCTTCTCCGATTAGGGGTCGCCACAGTGGATCATTCGTATTCCTGATCCGCATGTTCGATTTGGCACGTTTTTAAGCTGGATGCCTTTCCTAAAGCTTCCTCCCCATTTATCCGGGACCGGCACTAAGAATCGAACCCTGGCCGTAGCGGTGAGCGCGCCGCATGCTAACCACTAGACCACCAGGAAATCCATTATTTCCACTTAAAAGTGGAGTTGTGAAAATGTTCACTAATTGTTTTCACTTTTGTCTTTAATACATTTTAGCATCACGATTTTCATGTTAAAAATAATGTAATCCTTATTATTTCTATAGTTGACTTTCTAGATGGGTTATAAGAGCTGGCTTGACTGTTTTAAATCATTTTAGAGTTTGGTTTTAGTCAGTTATCCTTCTTGAACAGGCAGCTTTTTAAAAAAAAAGTCTTGAGAGGACATTTCCATTTAACACAACTTATATTTGCAAATATTGACTAAATGGGATTCGTGCAGAAATGCTCATAGCTTGATTTTATTGCTTATATTTGACCCTACTGATGGGTTATATTATATTATTATATATTATGTGTGAAATGGTAAATCTTGTTTGAGTTATTGCGTTGACAGCTTATCAGATGAATGTGTTACCTGTCTCAAACAGGTCATAACCATTTAACACACATTTTCTACAGTTTCAGTTTAATTATTTGTATAGGTGAGAATCAAATAAATTAAACAAACGTTATAACAATCATTTTAACACATTTTAGTGGTATTAAACATGTAACCCCACCTCATTCCATCAGCCTCTCACTAAACTTAAATAAAGACACATACAAACAGAAAGTAACACTGTCTTTTTTCAGGCCATTCTGCATAAATAAAAGCTGCACAGCAGCAACAAAGTGGAAATATCTTGAATATATTAAAATTTATCTTATACATTTTTATATACTCATTTTAAGCTTGAAATTGTCTTGTTCTGTTGGCTGAAAACATATGCTCATTTTAAGCCTTTATTTAAATCATATTCAAATATAATCGTATAATATGAAATATTCTACAAATTTGACTAAATTCAATAATACATTTTTTATAATGTCAGATTATTAATATAGCGGCAACCTATGGCCGCTGAGAGGCTAAGCAGCAGGACAAACTCTGTGACGTGTTTCGTTTCTCAGCATTTAAATCCATGTAGATTTATTGATGTTAGGTTGAATAAAATCCATCAGAGAAAAACACTTGCAATTGAACTCACAAACAGGGCAACACTAGTTACTTAAATACCCACCTACATCTGTGCAACCAACATATCTGGAAATGCATAGCCAAAAACAACAAAAAATTAAATTAAAAATAAAAAGACATTCATTTTCTGCACTTACAATTAATATTAAGGTTTATAGGCATTTGTTGTAGATGCTTTGTAAACAGATGTTGTAAATAGTTTTATATAATGGCTGATTCAGTTATATTAGAAAAACATATTCCATATGTAGTTATCTTTCATTATTATTTTATTGATAGTTTTTCAGTTACATTTTCAAAGCAACTGAATAAGAAAGAAATATTTATAAATTAATTTATAAATAGATAAACTTGCTCATTAATGGACTTCATTGCCTTGCCAGTTCCATTTATGCAAACACTGTAATGAACATAATGAACATTTGAGAGTGTTTCCTTTTTGGTTAGATAATTTTTTTTGGCAAGAATGTTGCAACACATTATAAAATACAATACTACAATCTTTCAATGCTGCTCCATGCTAGAAAGTGGGAGGCTGAATTTGATACATTAAATCTATCGATTTGGTGGTCTAGTGGTTAGGATTCGGCACTCTCAACGCTGCGCCCGGGTTCGATCCCCGGTCAGGGACCCAACCCCATCCACTCTTAGTGCCGGTCACAAGCCCAGATAAATGGGGGGTGTTGCGTTCAGAAGGGTATCCAGTGTAAAAACATGTGCCAAATTAAACATGTGGAGGATCTGCTGTGGTGACCCCTAATAGGAGAAGACAAAAAAAATATATATCTATTTTAACCCTTGAAACGATCATTGTAGCTTAAACAAAACCAGTTAATTTAGACATTGCCTTGTGAAACCCATTTTTGGTAAATCAGGATAAAATAGTCCCTGATTCAAAATCATAAGTGACCCTGAAATTAGTATGAAAAATATTAGATAATTAGTAATTGCAAAATATGTGTTGCAAAACTTTAAATAAAGAAATGTAAACATTTTCTATATGTATGAAACAAAACATTGTATGAAACAAACTATAAAATTCGTGTTTTTTTCATGAAATTTCTTTTCTTTTTTTTACATCCCATTCCACATGCAGTCCCAATTTGCTGATATAATACCCTTCACTCTTGCAGAAAGATATTCCACTAAATTTTGGAGTGTGCTCATTTAGCAATAAGGGCAAAAGTAAAGTCACGTACTGATGTAGGGTGATGAGGCCTGTAGTGCAGTCAGTGTTCCAATTCATAGCACATGTTTAGGTCAATAATAAGATTCAATAAGTTTTAAGTCAGAGCTGTATTGAAGGCCACGCAAAATCTTCCACTCCAACCCATGCCGAACCCATGCACAGGAGCATTGTCATGCCAGAACAAGTTTCTGTCTCCTAGTTTAAGTGAACAGAAACGTTTTATTCAATCGTATCCAGAGAAATCCTTTACAGTTGAGGAAACAACCACATGTCTGTAAAAGTCAGGTGTCCCAATACTTTTGTGAGATGATTTTATATAAATTTATTATTATTGATATTAATGTCCCGGCGATATGAAGTGCTGATTACACAAACTACAGATCACCGAACGCTGAACTACCTGAAGTTGAGCTTCTGTTGATGTATTTAACCCTATTGTACAGTTATTGTAAAACAGCGCCTCACAGTGGTAAAGAGAAAAGTTGATTCTGAAAACAGAGCTTTTTAAAACCGATGGGATTCTGAGTATATGTTTACTGACACTGCCGGTAAACCTGTGTGTTTTATATGCGGAGCGAATGTGACTGTAATTAAGAAACTGAATCTAAGGCGGGGTCAGATCAGCCGGTTATTTACTGAGGGAGTGTTTCTGAAGAGCTGCATGATGAAGCTGTGAGACATCTGGTGTTTGACAGGAGATATTTTTATAGAGGGCAAAATATTTTAAGTTATTTAAAGTTTGAGATTATTTTTTATAAAATGGCACAAGAGCAAATAAATCTGATTGTTTGGATTTGTTGTGATTTTAACGTTTACTTAAAAGCACAATTTTTATAGATTTGTTCAGGGTTTTTTTGCAGCATGTTCATATTTCTAACTTTTTTTTGACAGGAGATATTTTTATGGAGAGCAAAATATTTTATGTAATTTAAAGTTTAAGTTCATATATTCTTAAATAATATTCCTGTCTGTTTTTATTCATATTTATGTTAAAACAAAAACATTTAGTTTTAGTCTGTTCAATAAATGTTTATCCGGTTCGGCCTGCGACCTAAAGTGTGCTTTGAGTTTTGGCCCCCTGTGCAATTGAGTTTGACACCCCTGCTCTAAATAAATATCATTAATTATTAATAATAACATATGATTAAAGGTAAATTGAGCAAATTTGTTATTTCAAAAGTGTGTATCAAACTGGTAGCCCTTTACATTAGTCGGTACCCAAGAAGTAGCTCTCGGTGTCAAAAAGGTTGGTGACCCCTGATACACACTGATGATCTACAGCTATACAGTTCTTATCAAAGTTCTTCCCTTTGATATGAGCTGCATCTGTACCACTTTCTCATTTACATTCATTATTACACCAACAGTATACAGTACATAGATTAATAATTAAAGCTCTTTTGTGCTGCTTTCTTGTACCTGTGGCTGGTAAAAAGAAAATCAAACAAATTAAAGATTATGCTTTGCATGCATTAGATGTTGCATGTTTTTTTTTATTTTTTTTTTGCGCTTGTGAAAGATATGTGTTTCCTGTAGCATATATAGATTTTGATGATTCCAAACCTGAAAGGTGGCTATTAGTGTCCTTGGTTTTACATGGTGCACCGTTGGGCTTTTTTCTGGCCCATAGAATATTCTGCTGTGTCATCAAGGAGAATCCCACTCAATACTGGGAACAGGCCAGTGTAAAGTCGTGCCAGAGGTAAACCAGGAGTATTCACTGACTAGTTTTTGTAATAAGAGCTCTCTCAAGACCATGAGAACTTTGTTGCAAAACATGCTGACGACATTGGTTACAGAAAGATTTTAAAACTTCTGAATGTTTTAGTGAGCATGTTTGGGGCTATAATCCGGAAATGTTAAGAACATGATTTCACCAAAAACCAGCCATAACCTGGTGCCTTTGTTGTAATATGGCAATTAAATGCATTAAATGGATTTAGTTTTCACACATTGTAAAATTTTCTGAAAAGGCAACAAATTACTTGTTCATTTCAAGAGACGTGTCTTATTTTTCCCTGTACCCTGTACCAAATAATTTCAGTATGAATATGTGTACTTTTACACCCCTAGTGTGTGTGTGTGTATATTTTGATGTGAATTGTGTGTGCAGATGGAGTACAAAGTGATCGTGGCTACAGGCAACTTAGAATACTCGGGTACTAGTAACTATGTGTATCTTACTTTGGTGGGGGAGAACGGCGAGAGTGAGAGAACGCTGCTGGACAATCCAGGCCTGGATCTGTATAGAAACACAGTAAGTGACATTGTTGAGGCCTGAAATGTACTGTACTGATAATATTAAGAGTTACATAACAACTATGCAAACCAGGCATCTGATTGAACAATAAAAACATCTCTATAGCAGAGGTGGATGAGTCTTGGGCTTTAAACTATTATAATATTGGACACCAAAAAGGCATTTGTCTTGTTAAACTGTATCATAATATTGGCTTCCCTAATAGTTGTTGCTGTGACTCAGTATACAAGAATTGTATTTGTTCCATTTTTTTATTTTTTATTCTTCTACAGGCTGATGAATACATAGTCCGGAGCTCAGTTTCCCTGGGTCGTGTTCTCCTGGTACGCTTGGAGAAGCAGAAATACTTTGTGGAAGATAACTGGTTTT
Organism: Silurus asotus; assembly: GCA_024362625.1. Classification (NCBI taxonomy): domain Eukaryota; kingdom Metazoa; phylum Chordata; class Actinopteri; order Siluriformes; family Siluridae; genus Silurus; species Silurus asotus. The sequence goes on from MU574796.1 coordinate 1,332,948, forward strand.
GCGATTATGTGAAAGTCACCCCACCAGGAGGTGAAGTCACACAGACCTTTCCCTGCTACTGCTGGCTAGTGGGAAATATAAAAGTAGAAGTCCGAGATGGCAAAGGTCAGTCTTAACATCTGCCCCAGGGAGAAGATTTTATCTCGTCCTATTTCATGCTCCTAAGGCCGGCATTTTCTCTATGCTTCTTTTACAGCTAGGAGGCTGTGTGATGAGATCCTGCCCCAGGAGCTGGCTCATAGAAAGGCACAGCTGCAGGAGAGACAGAAAACCTTCCGGTATTTATATTCCAGCACTAGGTGTCTGATAGAACTGCGCATAATTTTACCACTTGTCCTTTTGCATTTACATGACTGGAAGCATTAAAATGGAAGATAAATATTACAGAGTCTATTTTTACAGTATAGTACAAAATGCACAAAATGTAATTAATAATATATAATACCTGTTCTTCATAATTTGAAGAGCACATAATGTAATGTAAATTTAAAAAGCACACAAATAATTAAAAGTTAATAAAATATGCATTACTTTTGCAGAGAGAAATGTCCTGGCACAATATTATCTAAAGAAATGGCTAAATGTGACTAAATGTGACTAAATATAACATGTTGATGTTCAGTTGATTCTGCAATAACTTACACAAAACTATGAGTTGGAAAATGTTTGTTCAATTGTTGAGTTTTAAACACGTGCATAAGCATTCAGTTATTTTGTCAGATGGCAAGCCTGGGCTACAGGAATTCCAAAATGTATAGATGCCAAATCAGAGGCAGACCTACCCCAGGATGTTCGTTTTGCCAATGAGAAGCGATGTGACTTCGAAAGATCACTTCAATATGCGTGAGCAGCTTGTTATTTTGAGTTGATTTTATAAAAGATTTATTCATTAAATCTTAAACCTTAACCAAAATGCTTTATCAATCTGAAAAAAAAAACACTTGAATGGAAAACATCTACAGTTTACATCGCAGTCATTGAATCATTTGTGCTATATAGATTTGTATATATGTTTTATTTTTTCACCCTCAGGCTTATAGAGCTGTCACTAAAGAGGTTGGCTATCTGGTTTGGGAGATCATGGAAGGATCTGGATGATTTTAAACAAATATTTTGGAAATTAAAGAGTGACATTTCTGGTATAGTAGCTGTGACCAAATTTTCATCCCATTACTATCAAGTGATTTCTTTATTTTAGCAAAAAAATAAATAAATTACAAAGCATTTGTATTTTCACAAGAATATATGTGTAACTTTACAGCTGTTATGAGACCCTTTTTATGCTAATTATCTTTTTCAATTAAGTTGGCATAATAAAACCTAACTGTAAATAAAAACGTTTATTTAAAACTTGTGTAGCACTCAAGCATTATACTACTAACTAACTGAATGCAAATGTGTTATGAATGTTAGAATACATTATGGAACACTGGAAGGAGGACTGGTTCTTTGGCCATCAGTTTCTGAATGGGTCAAATCCAAGGATGATCCAGAGGTGCAGGACACTGCCCTCCAACTTCCCTGTGTCTGGCGACATGGTGCAGGCCTTCTTAAGCTCTAAAACCACTCTTGATAAAGAGCTCAAGGTTAGATATAGTGCATGATTTCTGCATGATGCTATACACCATTCAAATTTATCTTAAGTGACCACTTTAACCTGGTAATCCTAAATAAACAAGTTCATCACAGGGCACCAGAAACACAGATATTAACACTAAGAGGGTTAATGATCAGATCATATGGACTGAGGCACTGATTGAAGTCACTATTAAATGGATTTGTTGTGTGTACTGGGTTGCGGAATTATGTGGTGCTCCAGCTTTCATTTTTAATATATGCAATCATCTATATTTGTTCATTTCAAAGTTGCTTGGTTGAACTTCAGAATAAATGTTAACAGACACTATTTGTGTACAGAAGATTACAAAAAGAGGAAAGGAATTGGTAACTCCATAACTGAACCACTCACTAATGTGAACCAGGCTTGGTGTCTACACTGCATTAATGAAAGATTTTGTGCACTCTATTATTTTGCTTTGTAGTCAGTCCTTGTGTGTTTTATGCATTTTTTTTTTATTGTGTTCAGAGAGTGAATAATAGGTAGTGATAGACAAGTCTCTGATTTGCATCAATAATTAAGCATCTCCTGAATTTTTTTTATTCTTATACATTTTTAAAATCATGCATAGAAGAAAAGTCATTAAAAGCCCCAAACGTTTTTTTTTATATCTTGAAAACAGCCCTGTTGGCATACACGCATGTAATGCTTTCATTAGGAACATTGGCTTGGGTTTATCACAAAAACTTGCTGTAATAACTTTTACCAGTACAATATTCTGGACCTCTGTCCTAATATCTGAAAATCTTTTAAGATTCTCTTTTTTTTTCTTTCACTGAAGGCTGGAAATATATACCTTGTTGACTATGCAATAATGGATGGACTCCCTGGGAATGAAATCAGAGGAAAGAAGCAGTATATTGCAGCTCCTTTGTGTTTATTGTATGAACATCCAGACAACGGCCTCATTCCCATTGCCATACAGGTATTTTTTCCCCAAATCTGTTAACCAGAGGCAACTTATAGCTAATGAAAAGACTCATTCTTTTTTTTTTTTCCTTTTCTCAGCTTGTACAGAATCCTACTGAGGACACGCCCATGTTTCTCCCAAATGATCCACCTCTGGCTTGGTTATTGGCAAAAATGTGGGTCCGTCATGCTGAATTTCAGATGTTTGAAATACTAGCAACTTATAGCTAATGAAAAGACTCATTCTTTTTTTTTTTCCTTTTTCTCAGCTTGTACAGAATCCTACTGAGGACACGCCCATGTTTCTCCCAAATGATCCACCTCTGGCTTGGTTATTGGCAAAAATGTGGGTCCGTCATGCTGAATTTCAGATGTTTGAAATACTATCACACCTGCTGTGAACCCATCTTATAGTGGAGGTGTTCTGTGTGGCCACACTGCGTCACCTTCCTTCAGTCCACCCTATATACAAGGTGAGCATGAAAGTATGGATAAACTTTTTCAAAATCTACAAATATTAGGTATAAGGATAAACCTCTCCCTCTCTCCCACTCTGTGTCTACAGTTACTCACTCCTCACTTCAAGTACACTCTGGAGATAAACTGCCGTGCACGCACACAGCTTATCTCTGATAATGGCATCTTCAAATTGGTAAGCTTCAGCTATATATATATATGGATTAATGTGACATAGAAGAGTGAAATATAGCTTGATGCATTTGAGGCGGAATCAAAAAGTTTTAACTAGTTTTCTAGCATGCCAATAGATGGCAGCACAAGACTGCACGCACAGTCACAGGGAGCACTGAACTTCAGTATGCCAAAAGACATCGTCCTGTGTACGTTGGGAGCTGTGCAACTGAAGCTATTCTGACCACATGCACCACAAATAAACATAATGATCCAGCTAATAGGTTGTGTTTTGACATTGTGGAGATCCAATGTGAATAGCAGAAGGTGCATGACACACTTTGAAAGTAAGACTTCCAGGACACATTCCAGAAGTGTCAGGAACACTGGGAGCACTGGATTGCTGTGCAAGGTGACTATTTTAAAGGTGCTAGTGTGATAAAGTACTTTCTTGGAAACAGAGCTAGTCTCTCAAAAACTTTTTGATACCACCTTGTATGTGCTCATCGTGCTCTACACATTTTCTTGGTATCTTGATTTTGTATTTGGTGCAACATATTTGTTCAACATATTTTGGACCCCAATTGGATCAGCCATATATAAGCATCCGTGCTTTTCCTGCAGGTGACATCCACAGGTGGTGACGGGCTGCTGGTGCTCGCTCAGAGAGAGTATAAACTCCTGACCTACCGCTCTCTCCAACCCCACTATGATTTCATAGACCGGGGCGTTACTAAACTCAATAAATACTTCTACAGAGAGCACAGCCTCATGCTCTGGGACGCGATCGAGAAGTAAGAGTCCAAGCATGATGTAGTGCTGTTAAGCTACTATTTCCTGCCATCATTTGGCACTGAATGAATACATCAATGGAAGTATTCACATCTCTCCTTTTAATTTACAGGTTTGTCTCGGGCATAGTGTCTCTATATTATGATAACGACAGTGAAGTAGTGCAGGATTCAGAACTGCAGGCATGGATTAAGGAAGTGGTTCAAGAAGGCTTTGAAAATATCCCTCACTTTGGTTAGTTGCCTGAACAAATATATGTAATATTGGTGTCTTGGAAGTAACTGTGCTGCTCAGATCTTATGGGTCTGGCCTAATTATGTTTTAATTAATGATCCCAAATGCAGTATTGTATTATATGCAGCAACTGTGATATCATTTATCCTTAAACATCAGAATTAATATGCTCTTTTTATAATATGTGTTTCAGGACTGCCTAATGAACTAAAGAATAAGCAGGAGCTGATCACACTTTTGAGTGTGGTCATCTTCACCAGCACTGCACAACATGCAGCAACCAACAATGGTCAGGTAAGTGACGTATCACTGTTGAATTCTTCTTTTACCATAAACCTTACATTTAATGCTGAATGCTACTTATCATTATTACTATATTAGCAAAATGACAACTTGAAATTGATTGTATTCGAACACAACAGAGATGAGGAATTCGAATTCGTTTACAGATTTAATCCTTCTGAATCACTCATTAAATGGATCCGAGTCTCACAAGTCAGTAGGGATTCTGCCTGCTTTTGCTATGGAATTCCACTAGAGGGCACTCGCTGAATCCTTAGAATTCACCCAATTAGTGGATTAATGAATTTCACTCAAGTCCCTCGGATCCGGCTGTTTTGCTCTGCGATACGAGTCTGGAGGATCCGCTGAATCCCATGGTTCAGGTGGATCAGCCAGGACACATGAAACTGTGTCCTTGTGTTTCTGACCATGCAGGAAGTTCCTTGAACAACTGTCAAATACTTCTTATTAGTTTCCTGCTAACAAAATCTAAATGGTGTATTTACAATTTTCAATGTAGGCATTATAGACGGTTGTGGCGTATTTATGTTCAAAATAAAAATCTTTGTCAAATTCAGTGGGTGCGGCTTTTATTTGGGTGCACTTAATAGTCCAGAATTTACAGTAAATAAAGAGGATTCCTGAATCCTAAGTCATCTAAAGGGTCAAGTTTTTTAACCGGGTGAATCCAGATTCACTCAGCTCTAAAACACAATGTGTTACTGCATTATCAAGTAAATGCAAGACAAGTGTAATAGTGTTATTAAAAACAGTCGAAACACTTGTTAGGGAAGCCACCCAAAGCAGTGGAAATGCTGTAGCAAGCAAGTAGGCAATTATCAGCATGTAGTACTGTTTATCAGTTTGACATTTTAGCCAGTGGGTCCTTTTTAACAGCACCCTCTTCAGTGTTTAATCTTGTTCAGATAAATACTGTGTATTTGTTCCTTCTGTACTCTAGTTTGACTTTTGTTCATGGGTACCCAATACACCTTGTACCATGCGCCAACCTCCACCCACAGACAAGGACAGTGTCACAATGGACTTGATCATGAACACACTCCCAGATGTGAGCCAGTCATGTGTGGAGATGGCAATCACATGGCATTTAGGAAGACCTCAGCCAGACGCAGTGAGTCAACACTTTCATAAAACACTTCAAGTGCTCATGCTCCTTCTGTTTAAACAAGATGTCAAAACAAAATGCAGAAATAAAGCACAGGATGTTGCGTGTAGCTTTATAGAACACTGGATTTAATAATGGAATCCTTCTAAAATATTTCTTACCATTATTTACTTACTTACTTATTTCAGTATTATAAGTAATATATAGAGAGAGAATTATATTTTTTCCTAGAAAAAAATCCTAGATTTTTGTTTACTCATTTCATACTATGTTCTATCCAACATGTTCAGATACCTCTGGCACAATATGAGGAACAGTACTTCACTGAGCCAGCAGCCCAAAAGGTCTTAGAAAACTTCAGGCAGGATCTCAAGGGCATTGAGGAGGAAATTCAAAAGAAGACTAAGGGATTCCAACCACCATATCACTACTTGTGCCCAAGCAATATAGAGAACAGCATTACCATATAGACATATAGACTTGAAACGGTGCTATATGTTTTTTATGTTGTACTGATTTTACAATCTGTTAATAAACTGAAAACTATTAATGCATGTAATCACAGAAGATTTAGACAGACATTTTAGGAAATACAGAAAACTCATTTTATTTCTGTAATTCACTGTCACAAATTTTTAAAAGTCTATACAAAATGTAAGTCACAAGTCATTTCTGATGTTTTTTATCTGTATGTATGAATATTATTCAAATGTGATACTATTGTTTGCTATTTTAAATCCAATTTACTTTTAGCCCGAGAGTGGCATATGTTTATTGTTAAAAGTCTTAAAGCATTTGGTCTACAATACACCTGGTGAGAAAATGTAAAGAGGTCACAATATGAACTAAATACAACAATCCTCCTTCTGGAAAATAATAATCCCACACTGATCTTATTAAAGATATTAACCTGAGAATGCTGTACAAAGTGGAAATGTTGGCTCTTTACAAATTAAAACTCAAACATTTTTCTTCTTTATTGTAGCATCAGGTTTCTGGAGGATTGTTGTTTCATTTCACTATGTACTGCTTTAGATATATATGGTTGAACTGACAATTAAAGCTTCTTGACTTCTTGACTTGACTTGATTTATTTGGCACCAAAGTGAAGAGAAATCTCTACAGCATCACCTTTCATACTGAGCATGGGGTCTTATCAGAGGCTACTCCAAATTTAACCCTTTTACAATCAAACTAGTGTCAGCACCTGTTTTCTATAAGCAGCAGAGGATGCCCCTGAGGCACTGCTTTTTGGAATCTGATGGGTGATACATATATTAAAACTTATTTCCTAATACAAAAGCTGAACTCACATCTAATGGTAGTATTTCTCCTTTAAAGGCATGTCCTCAATAAGTCCAGCTAAATGAACACTGAAGAAATGCCTAAAAAAAGAACCTAGAGGGAAGAGGAACTCAGAATTTACACTGACATGCCTCCAAATCATCTTGACAGAGAACGTTATGGATTTGCAGGAGAATATATATGTCTTATATCTCTATACTTTCACCAAAGCGGTTATTGTGTGTTTACTCTTTTGAAAGTGTTGTGTTACAGCGTAATGCTCATATAAACCATTTAATACACTATGCTTACTATAATAATACCTGTACAGTGGATTCTAATCATCAAAGACAATTTAAACTCTCACTTCACATACTAATAAACTTTGGATGTTCGGAGAAGCAGTTAAATTTATACACATAACGCAGTCAAAAATATCAAACCTATAGCTCAATAAAACAAAGATCACATTCTTACCAGCATAACGACTCCCCACATATTCAACACCAGCATACATGTTGCCAATTTTGGACCACAGAAGAGAAAAGAAGCCATTTTCAGTTCAGACCAAAAAAAAGTTGAAGTACTGATTTAACTTTTTTACTTAAGTGAAAGTAAAGAAGTTTTGGCTCTGACATGTACTTAAGTAAAAAGTAGTTATTACTGCTACCTGTTTTAGCTGTTAACTGGACCTCACATCATGATTAGATAGATAGATTTGATAGATTTGATAGATTAGATAGATAGATAGATAGATAGATAGATAGATAGATAGATAGATAGATAGATAGATAGATAGATAGATGGATGGATGGATGGATGGATGGATGTGATAGCCTAGTGGGTTAATGTCAGTATCCCCACAAGGATGAGTTTGAGAGTTTGATTCCTGGTCAAGCTGGTTGCTGTGTTGGACCTTGTCCCATCTGAAAACATTTCAATTCTGTCCTATCTGTGTTGGATTAATTTCTGATTTCCTGGTCTTTAATGAAAGATAACTCCACCAAAAAAAGGCACTTCTGTGGTAGCTCAGTGGGTTAAGGCTTGTGCCTGAACATGGTCCTTAATATAGTCCACGCTGGTGATAAGGTTTCAAAGTCCTACATGCCTTCTTTCTTACTGCGCTGGCATGAAACAAAGTATGAACCCTCCAAAAAGCACACATGCTTTTCAGCAGTGGTCGCTCAGTGGTTTAAGGCTTGTGCCTCATCTACACATGCTTCCCAGTCTGATCTCTTCCATGGTTCAGTGGATTAATGCTGGTGCCTCGCTGATGGTGAGGATCAGTGTTTGAATCCTGCTTTCTGCCTGCTAGTTGCGATGTAGGTTATGTTCCTGTTTCCTAAATCGTTCTTTAGCTTTATATTCTTGTGTTGATGGTTTAAAGGTAGATAGACCTGCTCTAAACAACCTTCCTGGCCTCTCTTCCCTGATGGTCCAGTGGGTTAAATCAGGTTTCTTGCTTTTGGTGGGGTTCAGGGTTTGAATCCTGCTTTCTGTCTGCCAGTCACAATCAGGATTCACTTCCTACATCTTTCTTTAGTGATATATTTTTGTTGTTGATGGGTTGAAAAGAAAGATAGAGCTGCTCTAAATAAGCTTCCTACCCTGTCCTCACCAGTGGTTCAATGAGTTAAGGTTGGTAGCTCACGTGTGGTGGGGATCATAGTGCAAATCCTGCTTTCTTCCTGTTATTTACAATGTTGGTTCAACTTGTGCTACTTACATCTGTATTCGCTTCCTACATCTTTCTTTACCTTTAAATTCTTGTGTTGATGGTTTGAAAAGAATGATATACCTGCTCTAATCAAGCTTCCCATCCTGTTTTTTTCTGATGGCTTAGTGGGTTAAGGCTTTTACTTTGCTAATGTTGGTGGTCAGGGTTCAAACTTGGCTTTTTGTCTGCTAGTCATGAGGTAGGGTAAATTCCTGATTCCTACATCTTCATATTCTTGTTTTGATGGGTTAAAAAGAAAGATAGACCTGCTCTAAACAAGCTTC
>MU574796.1:1341981-1365017 GCA_024362625.1 Silurus asotus
ATATATAGATATAGATATAGATATAGATATAGATATAGATAATGATATAGATATGATATATATAGATATGATATATATAGATATATATATAGATAGAGCTGCTCTAAACAATCGCCCCAGCCAGTTCCTCCCGATGGTTCAGTGGGTTAAGACTGGTATTTTGCTGTTGTTGGGGTTCCGGGTTCGAACCCTGCTTTCTGTGTTTCTGTCTGGTTTGAATTTCTTGCTTTGAAGCATGAAACAAACGATAAACCCCCCAAAAAAAGAAGGCGTGTTTGTGGGACTTGATGGCTTTGTGCTAAAACCCTTGCCTCTGCGTTTAGAGGTTGCTGGTTTGAATCTGGCTTGTCCCCACACTGGGTAAACTGTAGAAAGTAGTGTCTGGTGAGCAATGAGGTATTTGACTGTAAACAAAGGCTGTGAATACTGGCTGCTTCACAGACTCAAAAAAAATTATTGTGATAGGTTTTTGGCAAAATTTTTCCCTATAAATGCAAAACTAAGACGATACGACGTTTACAATGCCCCGTTACAATGCTCGGATATTGCCCCCCTTCTTCAGGATACACCCTCCGAAGCCACATCCAACCTTCCATGCAACCATTTCTGACACCTTCCTTATTACAGCCACCAGGACCTTCCACACTCTTAACTTTGAGCCCTGGCTGGGGTTTGAACCGGCAACCTCTCAACCCTGAGGTAAAGCTCTTCCAATTGAGGCACAGGATTTTCTGCAAGAACCATATTTTTTAGGGCCTTTGTTGGTTATTTTTAAAAACTTTTTAAAAAATGTAAAGGAAAGCTAAGGGATAGGAATAGAACCAGGTGAGTCAGATAGCAGCAACTACTTCACTGACCATTACACCAACACAGGAGAGGCAAACAAGCATTTGCTTATTGGACTCTTGGCTTTTCTATAGTGAGAAGACCAGCGTTTTTTCGTAGATCATGATGGTAGAGGGTCAAAACTTCTCCTTCCTGTACATTCTCTCAGTAACACGAAGTCTTTGAGAAGTGACTCAGGTACAAGAACCACATCTCCAACACCTGCACCACTGATCTACCATGATTTGCCAGCAACCAATTTGAATGACCTTTCATTGTTCTGTTTTTAAAAGCTTCTTATAATTTTCAATATGAAACTAGAGGTAAGAATAGAACCAGGGAAGTCTTTCATCATAGATCACTAATGGCATTATTTCAAAACTCGAAACTTTGCTAGACATGTAAATAAGCAGGAAAGACAAAAACAAAGACAATGACACAGACACAGCTTTAGAAAGAGTGAGAAACAAACAGAGATACAGCAAGAGAGAGACATATACAGTAAGACAGAGACATTTACTAAAAAAGACACAGAGACAATTAGATAGAGAAAAAAGAGAGACAAAGATAGCGAGATATAGCCACTTCCTGTTGGAAGTGTTTATCCCAAACGACTCTTAATGATCTCATTTAGTAAATCAGCAGTAGTGAGTTAAGGGCTTGCTCAGGTGCCCAAAACTGGCAGCATGGAGGTGTTAAACATGTACAGCATGTGATATATATGTAATCATATGTGCAGTGATTAAATATAAAGGCTATATCAGTGCAGAGACGTGTGGACATCATTTAGAGCCTTTGCTGTGTTTCCACACGGACAGTTAATGAGGTGATACTGGAGAAAATGCACCTCTTTAAGTCAAGTCAGGAAGCTTTTATATATATAAAATTATAGATATTTTACAGATTTAAATGATGTATTGTTTTTATCTGTACGATCAATAAAGACAGTAATTTAAGTCTGTGTCGCCATTATGAGGGAAAACCCCACAAAACGCCACCCAGAGGGTAAATTGTGAGAATTATGGCGGATTTTGGTGTTTGATTTGAGACTCAGAAATAAAACAAAAGAAAGGAAAAAAAATTCGTGCCGTTTAAAATAATTTTAATTTTGACAGCCAAATATATATATATTGTTACCTAATGAATGTGTCCAGGCTGAAAGTCCACAAATAGAACACAAGCAGAGAAAAGATGATGATGATCAGGAATGTGTCTGTTCTCAGTCATGTTTACATCACTGACTCCCTCTGTCTCACATTAACCCCAAACTTTCCTACTGCCTTCTGTGGTGAGTGAGAGTCCGTACTTTATACACCAGTGGATTGAACACGCAGTAACAGGAAATCGGTTGTTCGGCTGAAAGTGGCACGCAGTGATAATAAAAAAATAATATTTCACCAAATAAATGGATTAAAACTAAAGTAGCGAGTCTGTTTTGAAAATGTAAAAAGTAAAAAGTACAGATATTTGTGTAAAAATGTAATGAGTAAAAGTAAAAAGTTAAGTTTTTAAGTTATAAATAGTGGAGTAAAGTACTGATACCAGAAAAATCTACTTAAGTACAGTAACAAAGTATTTGTGCTTCGTTACTTCCCACCTCTGGATTGGAGTAAAGAGGTATGGACTGCTCTGTAGTTTGTTAAACCCTGAAAAGCCAGCGGATAAAACGTTTCAGCAAATAGTCGACATTCTAAATAAACATTTGAACCCCAAACCCCTATTGACTGCGGAAAGATTCAGATTCCATAAGCGTAACCAAGCAAAAGGAGAAAGAATTTCTGAATATATAGCTGAGCTACACTGATTGTCCGAACATTGTCGATTTGAAGCTGGACTGGCAGATGCATTAGGAGACAGGCTTGTGTGTGGAATGCACAATGAAGAACAAAAAAGACTGTTGACAGAAAAAGACTTGACACTAGATCGTACACTGAACATAGCAATATCCATGGAAACTGCAGCAAAAGATGCATTGGAATTGCAACAAAAAACAATGGAATGTGCAACAAATAAACTGTCACTGAAATTGGAAAGAAAACAGAAATGTTATCGCTGCAGAAAAATGTCTCATGATGTGAATGATTGCTGGTTTAAAAATAAAGAATGCAGGAAATGCCATAAAAAGAGGCGCATCGAACGTGTATGCAAAATGGACAAACAGAGTATACAAAAAGACAGAACACACAAGGTGAAATGTAAAGCTGTATATCAAGTAACTGAAAATGAAACAAACACGAGTTCAGGTACAGATGATCTTTTATGTTTGGAACTGTACAGTACAGACCGAAGAGTTATTTGGCTTACACTGGAAGTGTCGGGAGTTAGACACTGGTAAGTGTCATGGAGTTAGACACTGGATCAGCCTTATCGGTCATCTCAGCAGCTGATTACAAGCAACTGTTCTCAAAAATACCACTGCAAAGCACATCAATGATATTGAAGATCCATACTGGTAAAAAAAGTGTCTCCGAAAGGGAAATTACCAGTAATTGTGAAGTACAAAGGAAATCAGCAGCAATTGTACTTGTATGTGTTGAAAAACGGAGGGCCTGCATTTTTCGGATTTGAGTGGCTGAGGAAAATACCTCTAGACTTTCACACTATAAAAAAAACTGGATGTGTCCCAGCAAGTCACAAACAAAGAGCCACAAAAGACTCTATTGCAAATTATAGAAAATGCAGAACCTGTGTTTCGGAAAGGAATAGGAACACTTAAGGGAATAAAAGTGAATCTGGAGTTGGAAGAAAAAACATCTCCAAAATTCTTTAAAGCTCGCCCAGTCCCATACGCAATACGTCCCAAGGTGTACATCTGTTCCTGATTTATCTGACGATGTCCCTGATTTAAATGGGAAGGTCAATGATGATTTTGAGACTGCCCCTCTTACCTCAGTTACCATGAACGATTCTGAACTGCACAATGATAAACCAGATGTGACGATTCCAATTACACCTAACCCGCACCAGGGTTTGCAGAGATATTACCATGTGAGATGTAGAAAACCTCCCCAAAGGATTGATTTGTGATGTGTTGTAGTTGGCAACATTGTTTGGGTTAATTGTCATTGTTATGCAGTGAGTTTGTAGTTGTGCATTTCTTGTTTCTTGGGTGATTAATCTAAGGGGGGAGGAATGTGTAATGTATGTATTTTTGGGTATCAGCATTCTGTGTTAAACCTGCCCTCTAGTGGTGACTCATGTAGTGCTGTATTACTAGTTGCAGTTCTGAGTAAAGACAATGTGAGTTAACACGACTCAATCTTTCTGCTGCGTATTATTCTTCTGTCAGCATACGCAACAGCAGTGTTTTAGGCTGGTAATTTCATGTGCTGTATATATTTAATTACTGATTACTGATAATTACTGATACTCTCAGACACTGTCCTTGTCAAGTACTTATGGGTACTTATATAAGGCAAACTGGATCCTTAAACAAATTTTTATAAATGAGAGATGCTATCCCACCACACTTTCATTCCTCTCTACAGCACCAATGTTCTCAATCTCTTCTATGCCCCCTTTGTCCTTTATGTCCTTTATTTTTGAAGCTGTGCACCAGCAGGCAGGGAATTACCCAGTGCACTAGAGCAGTGGTCCCTAACCTTTTTCACGACCGCAACGCGGACCGGTTTAATGTTGGATAATATTTTCACGGACCAGTTTAATGTTGGATAATATTTCCATGGACCGGCCTTTAAGCTGTGCCGGAGAAATACAACAAAATAAAATGATACGACTGGCAAAAAACTGGAATTTTCTAAATATAATAATAATCGTGAATCCACTGTGTTGTTGTTCATTTTGCTAGCTTGGGGGTTTGAATTTAGCAGTAATGTATTATGTTTACTGGCCGGAACCCCTTTAAGAAGGTAGCGGCTGTAGGTAAGACATGTGAGGAGGCATCATGACATGCATCAAGAGTGAGTCATAGACAGATGTGGCGGAGAGAATCCGGTAAATATCCAAAATAAAACATCATTTAGAATCAGATAATAAGTTATTTATTCTGTCTGTGCAGCCCGGTACCAATTGACCCACAGACCGGTGCCTGTCCATGGCCCAGGGGCTGGGGACCACTGCACTAGCAGTGCACAGCATTAGAGTTCAGAGGTGGCACCAGGGAAACCAGCTGCTCTGTTTGACAAGACCATGGGAAAGAGTTGATATTGGAATTGGGTGGTATCAAATGATGCCCTAAGGATGTGGGGATATCGTTAGAGAGTTTTTCAACAGGGCCGGCTTCATTTCCTAGTCCAGCATTTGGCACAGGCATAGCACTGCCTGATGGTGGAGGGAGACTCTGAATGTTAGCAGCTCCATTCGGCATCTCCAGCATCATGCTTTGGGGAACGATAACCACGCTGTCATCTAAATCACTTTCCAGCGATATCTCCACATCTCCAGGCTCCTCTTTGTCATAGCGCACAAACACCTGCCGCTGCATTTTATGGGGTGCTAGTCCTGCTAGCTCAGCTGCTTGGACAGAGGAGGAGAGTAGTAACTCACCTTGGGTACAAGTGGCAACTGCTGGTGTGGGGGAGGACAGGAGCACCCAGGGGAAGGTGGCTTTCTAAAGAGCCAAGGAAAGCAGGACCTAAGCTCAGAGGATGTCTGGGAGCAAAGGAAGGTACTGGTGCAGGTCTCCCTAAGAGTGTAGAAAAGGAGAGAGAGGGATTCTGCGTAGGGTCGAGACAGGCGAAGCTGGAGTATGTATGTTTCCAAGTATGTATAAGCTGTAGTTCTGTCTGCACAAATTATCTTGGGCCATGAAATGATGAATGTTATCAGCACATTTACAGTGAAATACCCCCCTTAAACTACCCAACATTATACACATTCTCTAATATGTAAACAACATTCTTTTTAAAACTTGCTTTCTACCTCAAGGAAGTAGATTGTAACAGGTTCCATACTGCACTTTTATAAGGCCTATGCAAACAATTATTTTTATTTATTAATTTTTTTAAACAAGCAAAGACACAAAGCATCCATTATCTTACAGAGTTCCATACACTTCATATCTGACCATGACCTTCATATGTGCTTGTTCTCTCTAATTTGCTGCTATAGCATAGTAACTCCTATTCTTCTGGGAAGGCTACATTTCCATTATATTTTGCTATGTAGCTGTGGGGGATTCTTGTTCATTAAGCCACAAGAGCATTAGTGAGGTCCAGTGAGTATGTCAGGTGAAAAAGTAGTTTCATTAAGGTAGAGATCAAGAAACTCGAGTTCTTCGACCCCATCCTTGGCAGATGGTGTTTTCATGAACCTTGTTTTTCCAAGATGGAACAGGTGGAAGCACTGTAGTTTGAATGAAGGGAATACTATAATGCTATGATATATAACAAAATGACATTTTAGACAATTCTGAGCTTCAGCTTTGTTGCAAGTCTGTGATCAAGGGTCATACAGTATAAACAAGTTTAATGGCCAGGTATCCACAAACCTTTGGACAAAAAAAGTACAGCACCAGTAGGGAAATCATGCCCTCTATTCAGTAATTTCATTTGCAATTTACATTTGCATTGGACAAAGAAATTCAGATTTCAGTCATTTCCACAGGACCTGTTAGGGGAGTGAGACACTTATAATACACTTCATCCATGGGGCTTAGAGCCTTTGTATCTGCAACATCAGGAGCATTGTGATAGGAAACTTTACCAAGCAGGACAGGCAGGCTCTACAGAGAATACTTAGCTCAGCTGAATGCATCAGCAATGGGCACTCTGACAGTCTGTAGTCTTTCTATAGCAAGAAATGCTAATTAAGACAGGGAAGATAATGAAGGACCCTAGCCATTAAAGAAATTAATTCTTCTCTTTGTTTTGGTCAGGAACACTCCCTAAAAGCCAACACAGAATGAGAATGAGGAGAAGCATGCATTTTCAGCCCTCAGCCAAAAAAGCACCAAGGCCATGCCTGACAAAAAATCTATAGGCAACTTATAATTTTGTAATTAAACAAAAAATTTCAGACTGTCTTTTATTCTTTAAACATTTACCAGCATATTGTTGAGATTTAAGCATTAATTTGAATGAATTTGGATGTAAAGATGAGCAAAGCAATAGAGGAATTTGTACAAAACACTTTAGAATTGTATTTCATATCTGGGGATTTCCCTTTATAAAGAATGATATTTTGTTTAAATATTTCATCTATTTCATAATGGTTTATAAAAATCTAAAAGGGGAAAGGGGAACTCCTCTAATTTAGACTTTTAATTTGAGTGAGTTTACAAAAGAGGATTTTCTTCACAGCATTAAGACTTACTACATTCATTTAAGTTTACCACATTGCAAAAACATAAATATCATCTAGTACTAGTTCTGAATTTTAATAAATCTTGTTCTACTTATGCACTTATATGGGTGTGTTCCACCTTTTTGTTTGCAGGCACACCTAAGTGCATATTTCTGGTTACATTATTAACAGACCGTTTGTTACATGAAATGATTTTGATCTACCCTGAAAAGGTTTGCTCCAGCATCACAGTATTGAAAAGAACACAGTGTGACACAAATAAAGATGCTCTGATGAAACAGCTCACTTTTGGAAAATAGTAGTGGAACATAAAACGTCACACTGAACCTACAGCTCATTTTACCCATCCTTGTTCGTTCATTCATTCATTCATTCATTCATTCATTCATTCAGTCAGTCATTCATTAAACCTCAATAATAGGCAAATAGTGCAATGACAGAGCTGCACTAACATTATGCTGCTTTTCAGAACACTACCTGTGAACAGCAAGTGCAAGTCATCTCTTGTGTTTAATATTAACTATGATCTCATGGTTCAATCAACACAAGCAAATGCATGACATGATGCAAAAATAGACTCTCTTATTAAAACAAGAGGCAAGAAGAAGAACAAAGTATGTTTACATATTAAAAAATACCCATAGATCTCTGATACTCAATTTTTCAAAGGTTGTGCAACAATACACTTTAGAGTGGGTTTAGATGTTTCTGTGTGTATCAATGGTAGTTTTAGTCCTTTGACACCAATTACATATATTTTAATTTAAAACTATAATTATTGTGAAAGTAATAGTCATACCCATAGAGCTCTCTAAAAAGTGTATTGTTGCACAAACATTTATGAAAATATGGGGATTGTTTGTTGCTTATATTTAAACCACATGATCTGTGTCATGTTTAATCCCTGTGTGCTATTCATTATATGACTTAATATACATGTTTCACAGTATAGATGAAATGCTGATACTACATTATCTACATTTTACTTATAATCTTATACTCCAGTGCTCATGTTAGTTCCCACTCTCCAGTGTTGTGTAGTGTTGAAAGATTTATGACCAAACTCTTGATGTCACCCAAATAAGGATGGGTTTCCTTTTTGAGTCTGGTTCCTCTCAAGGTTTCTTCCTCATTCCATCTAAGGGAGTTTTTCCTTGCCACAGTCGCCACGGCTTGCTCATCAGGGATAAATGCACACCATTCACCTTAACTGTTGATTTCTGTAAAGCTGCTTTGAGACAATGTCTGTTGTGAAAAGCGCTATAGAAATAAACTTGACTTGACTTGACTACATTATGAGAATTATTGTAATTAAGTAAAATAAATCAGTTTTATTTATTGGACACATCAAGATCATACTATGACAACGTGTGAGGATTATGGACATAGACTACATTTCCCATCAGCCACTGCACCTCACATGAATGTGCACCTGTTTCAATTTAACTGGTTATTATTTGTTGTATTTAATCCTTATCTTGTTCTGCATTTACTCTCTTTCATTTGCCTGTGTTTGTTGTATCCTTGTGTGTTTGTGCTGTACCATACACAAAAGGTGAGTAGATCAGGGTATGTTTCTGGACCACTATCATTGTCTGCTCATGTTGCTGGCCTTGCATGGTCATGTAAAATTCTCCTATATAAAATAAGGCTGATTAAGAGACGACTCTCTACTGAGGCCACTTCAGTGCTGTTTTTATCCCATGTCATTGTAACACATGGCTACTACAGCTTGGTCTTGGCAGGTCTTTACTTGTGATTTGAAACATTATTAGACTATTTTTGACAACAAAGCCAGAATCTGGCCATCCCTCACCTACCTGAAGGCATTTATCAAACTGAAGATTAAAAGTTAGAAGACCCACAACTTGTGCAACTGACAAAAATTACAAAGCACTTTCTGCTCTAGATAAGAGTATCTGCCTAATGTAAATTTAAACAGATGAAGGTAATGGGTGTTGTGCAATATATACATGAATGCAAAAAAAAACAAGTCCTTGGTGCTCTTTTGGTTGAGGGCTGAAAATGCATGCTTCTTCTCATTCTCATTCTGTGTTGGCTTTTAGGGAGTGTTCCTGACCAAAACAAAGAGTAGAATCCTTTTCTTTAATGGCTAGGGTCCTTCATTACCTTTCCTGTCTTAATTAGCATTTTTTGCTATAGAAAGACTACAGACTGTCAGAGTGCCCATTGCTGATGCATTCAGCTGAGCTAAGTATTCTCTGTCGAGCCTGCCTGTCCTGCTTGGTAAAGTTTCGTGTCTCAGTCCCCTAACAGGTCCTGTGAAAATGACTGAAATCTGACTTTCTACTGGGTTCTCTTTGTACAATGCAAATGTAAATTGCAAATGAAACTACCGAATAGAGGACATGATTTCGCTTCTGGTGATGTACTTTATTTGCCCAAAGGTTTGTGGATACCTGGCCATTACACTTGTTTATACTGTATCAACATCTTCATCTTGATCACAGATTCGAAAAAAAGTTAAAGCTCAGAATTGTCTAAAATGTCATTTTTTTATATATCATAGCATTATAGTATTTTCTTCATTCAAACTACAGTGCTCACACCTGTTCCAGATTGGAAAAACATTGTTCATGAAAACACTATCTGCCAAGGCTGGGGTGGAAGAACTCAAGTTTCTTGATCTCTACCTTAATGAAACTACTTTTTCACCTGACATACTCACTGAACCTCACTAATGCTCTTGTGGCTTAATGGACAATAATCCCTATAGCTACGTTGCAAAATATAATAAAGACAGGACAAAACTATGTGTGTGATTAGCTCTTGTCTTACTATGCTATAGCAGCAAATTAGAGAGAACAAGCACATATAAATGGTCATGGTCAGATATGAAGTGTATTGGAGTCTGTAAGAAAATGGATGCTTTGTGTCTTTTGCTTGTTTAAAAAGGAAAAAAAAAAGAATTGTTTGCATAGGCCTTATAAAAAAAATGCAGTGTGGAACTTGTTCCACCTACTTCCTTGAGTCAGAAAGCAAGTTTAAAAAAGAACGCTTTTTACAAATTAGAGAATGTGTATAATGTGGGGGAGTGTAAGGGGGGTTTTCTATTGTAGATGTGCTGATAACATTCATGGAATGATGAAATGCATTGACTTAGGTGATGGGCGTAACCATGCAGAGAGAAAGGGGAGGACTGAAATGAGCCTGATAAAAAGAGAGAGAGGCTGAGGAATAAAGAGACCTCTGAGTCTGTTGGAAGACAGGATTTACAGAAGTCAGCTGTAAACAGTGCACTGAGATAAACCTAAAAATACCGTACAAATTGCGCAAAAACAGCGGAAGGAAGCTGCAGACAGGATAAAGTAAAGCAAAGGACTTCACTAACAATCCTTCTAAGGTAAACATCCATTACAAACTTTTCTATGCTTAAACAGTGAAACTCCAATTTGTCTTGGGGCACAAACCCATATTTCTGCTTGTTAGAACCATGTATAATCGCATTGAGATGTTTTGCATGTGTAGATGGAGAACTGTAGCTCATATTAACTAAATGGAAATGTACATCGTGATGCAACAGTACAAGTCGCACTTCAGGGTCTTTAATGGCTATTTCTAATAGACACGCAGTTGCTGAGTTCAGTGCTGAGATAATCCGTATTCATGATCTGCATGTTCGATTTGGCACATGTTTTTACGCTGGATGCCCTTCCTAACACAACCCTCCGGGTTATCCGGGCTTGGAACTGCACTAAGAATGCACTGGCTTGTGAACCCTAATGGCTGGGGTTGGTTCCCTGACCAGGAATCAAACCCGGACAACAGCGATGAGAGCGCTGTATCCTAACCACTAGACCAGGGGTGTCAAACCCAACTGCACAGGGGGCCAAAACTCAAAACACACTTGAGGTCATGGGCCGAACAGCAAAAACATTTATTAAACACACTAAAACTAAATGTTTTTTTTTAACATGAATATGAATTTTTAAAAAAGACAGAAATAATATTCCAAAATAAATCAACTTAAACTTTAAATAACGTAAAATATTTTGCTCTCCATAAAAATATATATTCAGTAAAAATTTTACAAGTTAGATATATTAACATGCTGCGAAAAAAACCCTGAAAAAATAAATAAAAATTGTGCTTTTAAATAAACGTTAAAATAACAACAAATCAAAACAATTAGATTTCTTTGCTCTTATGCCGTTAAAAAAGAAAACATTTTTAAATTGCTTAAAATATATTGCTCTCCATAAAAATATCTTCAGTCAAACACCAGACCTCTCACAGCTTTATTACACAGCTCTTCAGAAACTCTCCCTCAGTAAATAACCTGCTGACGTGACTCTGATTTCTCCTCTGTTTTCACACCAGCTTCACTTGTGCTCTGGTGAAAAATGTCTGCTGAAATGTCATATTCTTCTTTAACTCTTCTACTTTCTGTATCTTCTGCTCTGCATTCAAGTTTTTCATCTTATCCTGAAGTTTTGTCTCATAGTTCTGTCTTAGCCTACCAAGAAAGTCATTGTTTACTGTCTTCCTCTTTCCTTTCACAACAATTTCTCTCTGGAGTTTATCTTTTGGCATCGTCATGCATTTAAAAATCACCATCGGTAAATCTTTTCTCCCGATGCCATGCAGCTCAGAACACAGGTAAAGTGCATTTTTTTCATGCCTGGTTGTTTTCAGCGTGACGAATGATTCGCATTTCCTGTTGACAGTCCAAGTGAGCGGCTGGTCAAACGTCAGAGGAACCTCATACATATTTATGATGTGGTGTGGCCCGATTCAGTGGGAGCGCATCTGATTTCATTGGTTCACCTGAACCCAATTTCATTGGTATAATGTTATGGGGCTCAGTTTTTTTTTTGTAAAACAGTAAAAAAACATAAATTAGCTGCTTCATTGTTTAAGCCACGAGGTTCAAAGCGTGGGGGGAAAAAAGTAGCGACTTATAGTCCGGATAATACGGTACTCGGAATCACAATGGTTTTAAAAGTCTCTGTTTTCAGAATTAACTTTTCTCTTCACCATTGTGAGGGGCTTCAATAACTTTACAATAGGGTTAAATACATTAACAGAAGCTCCACTTGATTGACGCAGGAATGTTCCCAGGTAGTCTAGCGTTCGGTAAGGCATCTGAAGCGCTGCATTATAGGATCTGTAGTTTGTGTTATGAGCGCTTCATATCGCCGGGCCATTGATAACAATAATAATAGATCTATATAAAATCATCCCACGGGCCTTGAGTTTGACACATATGCACTAGATCAGGAAATCCATTATTTCCATTTGAAAGTGGAGTTGTGAAAATGTTCACTAATTCTTTATTACTTTTGTCCTTAATACATTTTAGCATCACGTTTTTTATGTTAAAATGATTTAAATCCTTATTATTTCTATAGTTGACTTACTAGATGGGTTAGAAAATACAATAGTACAATCTTTAAATGCTTAGTGCAAAAGTTTTAGTGAGCATGGTTGGGGCTATAATGCGTAAATGTTAAGAACACCATTACACCATAAACCAGCCATGACCTGGTGCTTTTGATGTAATATGGCAATTAAATGCAATAAATGGATTTAGTTTTCACACATTGTAATTTCAGCAATAAAAATGTACAATTTTCTGAAAGGGCAACAAATTGCTTGTTCATTTCAAGACACGTGTCTTATTTTTCTTTGTATATTATTCAATTACCCGATTAATCAATGGAATAATCGTTAGAATAATCGATTACTAAAATAATTCATAGCTGCAGCCCTATTCCATTTTATATTTAGTTTGTTCAGTTTAGAAATCCTTATCTTGGCCTTCATCATCTATGTTACAGTAGATATGATTATGATCTGATAGTGGCTCTGCAGTTTGTTAATCTTCATCCTTGAGGTTTATAAGTTATGTAGAATAAATGTCATGTTGCATGTAGCATTTGTCTAGCTGCAGCTCTATTCCATTTTATATTTAGTTTGTCAAGTCAAGTCAAGTTTATTTGTATAGCGCTTTTCACAACAGACATTGTCTCAAAGCAGCTTTACACAAGTTTGTTCAGTTTAGAAATCCTTATCTTGGCCTTCATCATCTATGTTACAGTAGATATGATTATGATCTGATAGTGGCTCTGCAGTTTGTTAATCTTCATCCTTGAGGTTTATAAGTTATGTAGAATAAATGTCATGTTGCATGTAGCATTTGTTTTAGTTGCTGTGCCTTACAGCTAAAAACCATTTAAAATGTTTCACTGTGGCACCTCCATATCGACCCGAAAGCCCTGTAGCAAATAATTTCAGTATGAATGTGTACTGTTACACCCCTAGTCTGTGTTTGAATATTTTGATGTGAATTTTGTGTGCAGATGGAGTACAAAGTGATCGTGGCTACAGGCAACTTGGAG
Organism: Silurus asotus; assembly: GCA_024362625.1. NCBI lineage: Eukaryota > Metazoa > Chordata > Actinopteri > Siluriformes > Siluridae > Silurus > Silurus asotus. Next base: position 1,355,433 of record MU574796.1, read on the forward strand.
TACTCGGGTACTAGTAACTATGTGTATCTTACTCTGGTGGGGGAAAACGGCGAGAGTGAGAGGACGCTGCTGGACAAACCAGGCCTGGATCTGTATAGAGACACAGTAAGTGACATTGTTGAGGCCTGAAATGTACTGTACTGCTTAAGAGTTACATAACAACTATGCAAACCAGGCATCTGAATGAACAATAAAAACATCTTTAAAGCAGAGGTGGATGAGTCTTAGGCTTTAAATTTTGGACACTAAAAAGGCATTTGTCTTGTTAACCTGTATCATAATAATGGCTTCCTTAATAGTTTTTGCTGTGACTCAGTATACATGTTATTGTTAATGTAAATACATTGTATTTGTTCCATTTTTTTAATTCTTCTACAGGTTGATGAATACATAGTCCGGAGCTCAGTTTCCCTGGGTCGTGTTCTCCTGGTACGCTTGGAGAAGCAGAAATACTTTGTGGAAGATAACTGGTTTTGCGATTATGTGAAAGTCACCCTACCAGGAGGTGAAGTCACACAGACCTTCCCCTGCTACCGCTGGCTAGTGGAGAATATAAAAGTAGAAGTCCGTGATGGCAAAGGTCAGTCTTAATATCTGCCCCAGGAAGAAGTTTTAATCTCGTCCTAATTCATGCTCCTAAGGACGGCATTTTTTCTATGTTTCTTTTACAGCTAGGAGGCTGTGTGATGAGATCCTGCCCCAGGAGCTGGCTCATAGAAAGGCACAGCTGCAGGAGAGACAGAAAACCTTCCGGTATTTATATTCCAGCACTAGGTGTCTGATAGTCTGATAGATAGAAAATGTAATTAATAATATATAATACCTGTTCTTCATAATTTAAAGTGCATGATGTAATGTAAATTTAAAAAGCACACAAATAATTAAAAGTTAATAAAAAAAACTTTCTACTTCAAATCTAATTAAACTAAATGTATAACTCCTGCAGAGGGAAATGTCCTGGCACAATATTATCTAAAGAATACCTAAATGTGACAATCTCTCTCTCTCTCTCTCTCACTCTCACTCACTCACTCACTCACTCACTCACTCACTAACATTGTGTAATTGACAAAAGTTATTATTATTATTATTATTTTTATTTTTATTATTATTATGTGATGATACCGGTCTAGATGGGTTTGCATTCTAGCAATGGTTAAGTATGAATTTTACTTACCATCTCCAACATTTTTAGACGTGTTTTATATTTACTTTAATGAAACCTGTGAACCACTCTACGAATACTTATGATGAGAAACAACAAATGTCTGCTGTCATGTGCATGGGTCTGCTTTTATTTGAGGGTGAGGCAAAATGTAAGCACAATAGGAATTATTTTATTATTTATTATTTGAAAAATCAGAAACAGTGGAAATAAAGTAAAAAAAAAACAAAACAAAAAAACTGGCACGTTACTGCACCTCCAGTTCTCTCTGAAGAACAGAGAATATTTGCTATTGTATTTAAATTGCTGAAGAAGTTTGTTCACATTACTTGCCATTATGTTCAAGAAATCTGTGAAAAATATTGATGTTCAGTTGATTCTGCAATAACTTACACAAAACTATGAGTTGGAAAATGTTTGTTGAATTGTTGAGTTTTAAACACGTTCATGAGCATTCAGTTATTTTGTCAGATGGCAAGCCTGGGCTACAGGAATTCCAAAATGTATAGATGCCAAATCAGAGGCAGACCTACCCCAGGATGTTCGTTTTGCCAATGAGAAGCGCTGTGACTTCGAAGGATCACTTCAATATGCGTGAGCAGCTTGTTATTTTAAGTTGATTTTATAAAAATAATTATTCATTAAATCTTAAACCTTAACCAAAATGCTTTAACAATCTGAAATGAACACTTGAATGGATATCTACAGTTTACATCGCAGTCATTGAATCATTTGTGCTATATACATTTGTACATATGTTTTATTTTTTCACCCTCAGGCTTATAGAGCTGTCACTAAAGAAGCTGGCCATCTGGTTTGGAAGGTCATGGAAGGATCTTGATGATTTTAAACAAATATTTTGGAAATTAAGGAGTCCCATTGCTGGTATAGTAACTGTGATCAACTTTTTCATCCCATTACAATCAAGTGATTTCTTTATTTTAGCAAAAAAATAAAAAATTACAACGCATTTGTATAATCATGAGATTATAAGTGTAACTTTACAGCTGTTATGAGCCCCTTTTTTATGCCAAATATCTTCCTTCTTTTGAACTCTTTTTCAATTAAGTTGGCATAATAAAACCTAACTGTAAATAAAAACATTTATTTGAAACTTGTGTAGCACTCAAGCATTATACTACTAACTAATTGAATGCAAATGTGTTATGAATGTTAGAATACACTATGGAACACTGGAAGGAGGACTGGTTCTTTGGCCATCAGTTTCTGAATGGGTCAAATCCAAGGATGATCCAGAGGTGCAGGACACTGCCCTCCAACTTCCCTGTGTCTGGAGACATGGTGCAGGCCTTCTTAAGCTCTAAAACCACCCTTGATAAAGAGCTCAAGGTTAGATATAGTGCATTATTTCTGTGTGATGCTATACACCTTTCAAATATTCATGTTTATCTTTAGTAACCACTTTAACCTGGTAATCCTAAATCCACCAGTTCATCACAGGGCACCAGAAACACAGATATTAACACTAAGAGGGTTAATGATCAGATCATATGGACTGAGGCACTGACTGAAGTCACTATTGAATGGATTTTTGTGTTTATTGGGTTGTGGAATTATGTGGTGATTAAGCTTTCATTTTTAATATTTGCAATCATCTATATTTGTTCATTACAAAGTTGCTTGGTTGTTTGAACGTCAGTATACATTTTAACCGAAACTATTTGTGTACATAAGATTACAAAAAGAGGAAAGGAATTGGTGACTCCAAACCTGAACCACTCACTAATGTGAACCAGGCTTGGTGTCTACACTGCATTAATGAAAGATTTTGTGCACTCTGTTATTTTGCTTTGTAGTCAGTCCTTTGTGTGTTTTATAGAGTTTATTATTCTGTTTAGAGACTGAATAATAGGTAGCGATAGACAAGGCTCTGATTTGCATCAATAATTAAGCATCCCTCGAATTTCTTTTTTTAATTATTATAAATTCTTAAAATCATGCATAGAAGAAAAGTCATTAAAAGCCCCAAACGTTTTATTTTTTAATATCTTGGAAACAGCCCTGTTTGCATACACACGTGTAATGCTTTCATCAGGACGATTAGCTTAGGTTTAGCACTGTTTAGCACTGCTGTAATAAATTTTACCTTAAAAATATTCTGGACCTCTGTCCTAATATCTGAAAATCTTTCAAGATTCACTTTTTTTTTTTTTTCTTTCACTGAAGGCTGGAAATATATACTTTGTTGACTATGCAATAATGGATGGACTCCCTGGGAATGTAATCAGAGGAAAGAAGCAGTATATTGCAGCTCCTTTGTGTTTACTGTATGAACATCCAGACAACGGCCTCATTCCCATTGCCATACAGGTATTTTTTTCCCAAATCTGTTAACCAGAGGCAACTTATAGCTAATAAAAAGACTCATTCTTTTTTTTTTTTTTTTTTCCCTTTTTCTCAGCTTGAACAGAATCCTACTAAGGACACGCCCATATTTCTCCCAAATGATCCACCTCTGGCTTGGTTATTAGCTAAAATGTGGGTCCGTCATGCTGAATTTCAGATGTTCGAAATACTATCACACCTGCTGCGAACCCATCTTGTAGTGGAGGTGTTCTGTGTGGCCACACTGCGTCACCTTCCTTCAGTCCACCCTATAAACAAGGTGAGCATGAAAGTATGGATGAACTTTTATCTAAATCTACAAAATGTTGGGTATAAGGATAAACTTCTCCCTCTCTCCCCCTCTGTCTCTACAGTTACTCACTCCTCATTTTAAGTACACTCTGGAGATAAACTGCCGTGGACGCACACAGCTTATCTCTAAAAATGGCGTCTTCAAAAGGGTGAGCTTCAGCTATATATATATATATATATATATATATACTTGGTTTTGTTTGTGCATATCCTGCATTTTATCTGAGGCGGAATCAAAAAGTATCAACTAGTTTTCTAGCATGCCAATGGATGGCAGCACAAGACTGCACGCACAGTCACAGGGTGCACTGAACCTCAGTATGCCAAAAGACATTCTGTGTACATTGGGAGCTGTGCAACTGGTGCTATTTTGACTACATGCGGAACAAATAAAGAGGAAGATCCAGCTGATAGGTTGTGTTTAGACATTGTGGAGATCCAGTTTGATTAGCAGAAGGTGCTTGACACACTTTGAAAAGAGGAAGTGTCAGGAATGCTGGGAGCACTGTATTGCTGTGCAAGGGGGCAATTTTGAAGGTGATAGTGTGATAAAGTACTTTCTTGGAAACAAAGCTAGTCTCAACTTTTTGATACCACCTTGTATGTGCTCATCGTGCTCTACACATTTTCTTTGTATCTTGATTTTTTATTTGGTGCAACATATTTGTTTAACATATTTTGGACCCCAATTGGATCAGCCATAGATAAGCGACTGTGCTTTTCCTGCAGGTGGCATCCACAGGTGGTGACGGGCTGCTGATGCTCGCTCAGAGGGAGTATAAACTCCTGACCTACCGCTCTCTTCAACCCCGCTACGATTTCGTAGACCGGGGTGTCACTAAACTCAATAAATACTTCTACAGAGAGCACAGCCTCATGCTCTGGGATGCGATCGAGAAGTAAGAGTCCAAGCATGATGTAGTGCTGTAGAGCTACTATTTCCTGCCATCATTTGGCACTAACATTATATTTAACCAACTTCTGGAGATGCAAGAAGTATTCACATCTCTCCTTTTTATTTACAGGTTTGTCTCCGGCATAGTGTCTCTATATTATGATAACGACAGTGAAGTAGCGCAGGATTCAGAACTGCAGGCATGGATTAAGGAAGTGGTTCAAGAAGGCTTTGAAAATGTCCCTCACTTTGGTTAGTTGCCTGAACAAATATATGTAATATTGGTGTCTTGGCAATAACTGTGCTGCTCAGATCTTATGGGTCTGGCCTAATTATGTTTTAATTAATGATCCCAAATGCAGTATTGCATTATATGCAGCAACTGTGATATCATTTATCCTTAAACATCAGAATTAATATGCTCTTTTTATAATTGATGTGTTTCAGGGCTGCCTAATGAACTAAAGAAAAAGCAGGAGCTGATCACACTTTTGAGTGTGGTCATCTTCACCAGCACTGCACAACATGCAGCAACCAACAATGGTCAGGTAAGTGACGTATCACTGTTGTATTCTTCTTTCATCATATAACTAACATTTAATGCTAAATGCTACGTATCATTATTACTATATCAGTAAAATAAAAACTTTAAATTGATTGTATTCAAACACAATAGAGATGAGAAATCCGAATTCGTTTACGGATTCAATCCTTCAGAATCACTCATTGAATGGATCCGAGTCTCACAAGTCAGGAGGATCCACCGATGGTTCAGGTGGATCAGCCAGGGCACATAAAACTATGTCTCTGGCCAGTGTTTCTGACGCTGCAGGAAGTTCCCTGACCATCTGTCAAATACTTTTTGTTAGTTTCCTGCTAACAAAAGCTTAATGGTGTAATTCACAATTTGTATTTAAATATGTTGTTGTTAGTAGCAAGATAACAGAGGACTCAAGTGATCCGAGTAAATAAAGATGATTCCTGAATCCCAAGTCATATAAAGGGTCATGTTATTTAACCGGGTGAATCCAGATTTGCTCAGTTCTAAAACACAATGTGTTATTGTAATTGCATTATCAAGTAAATGCAAGACTTAAGTGTAATAGTGTTATTAAAAACAGTCGAAACACTTGTGGTGTAGGTGGCAGTTAGGGAAGCCACCCAAAGCACTAGAAATGTCTTAGAATATTTAAATGAAAAAAGCTTCAGCTCTACCTCTACTGCTGCTGCAAGCAAGTAGGCAATTATCATCATGTAGTACTGTTCATCAGTTTGACATTTTAGCCAGTGGGTCCCTTTTAACAACACCCTCTTCAGTGTTTAATCTTGTTCAGATTAATACTGTGTATTTGTTCCTTCTGTACTCTAGTTTGACTTTTGTTCGTGGGTGCCCAATACACCTTGCACCATGCGCCAACCCCCACCCACAGACAAGGACAGTGTCACAATGGACTTGATCATGAACACACTCCCAGATATAAGCCAGTCATGTATGGAGATGGCAATCACATGGCATTTAGGAAGACCTCAGCCAGACGCAGTGAGTCAACACTTCCATGAAACACTTCAAGTGCTCCTGCTCCTTCTGTTTAAACAAGATGTCAAAATAAAATGCAGAAATAAAGCACAGGATGTTGCATGTAGCTTTATAGAACACTGGATTTACTAACGGAATCATTCCAAAATATTTATTACCATTATTTACCAACTTACTTATTTCAGTATTATAAACCCTAGATTTTTGTTTTCTCATTTCTACCCTCTGTTCTATCCAACATGTTCAGATACCTCTGGCACAATATGAGGAACAGTACTTCACTGAGCCAGCAGCCCAAAACATCTTAGAAAACTTCAGACGGGATCTCAAGGACATTGAGGAGGAAATTCAAAAGAAGACTAAGGGATTCCAACCACCATATCACTACTTGTGCCCAAGCAATATAGAGAACAGCATTACTATATAGACATATAGACTTAAAATGGTGCTATGCTTTTTATGTTGTACTGATTTTACAATCGGTCAATAAACTGGAAACTATTAATGTATGTAATCACAGAAATTTTAGGAAATACAGACAACTTATTTTATTTCTGTAATTCACTGTCACAAATTTTTTAAAGTCTATACAAAATGTAACTCACAAGTCATTTCTTGTGTGTGTGTGTATGTGTGTGTGTATTATATATAAATAAAACATTATTCAAATGTGATACTATTGTTTGCTATTTTAAATCCAGTTTACTTTTAGCCTGACAGTGGCATATGTTTATTGTTAAAAGCCTTAAAGCATTTGGTCTACAATACACCTGGTGAGAAATGTAAAGAAGGCAGTAACGCACAATAGGAACTAAATACAACAATCCTCCTTCCGTAAATAATAATCCCACACTGATCTTATTAAAGATATAAACCTGAGAATGCTGTACAAAGTGGAAATGTTGGCTCTTTACAAATTGAAAAACAAACATTTTTCTTCTTTAATATACAGTTAAATGACTTTCAAGGAGTTGGATTTCTCCAGCCACCAGATGGCGCTAACGCACAAGATAATCATTACGCTTGTTTAGTCGGACTTGAACAAAAGACACCAGGCCGATCACAACGTAGATTCCTGCAGCAATGAAGCAGTTGTAGCCAACATTATTGTAGACAGCGTACACGTCCTGGCTGTAAAGAAAAACACAAAATCACATGTTCAATATAATTTAGGACTGGTTTACTTTCATTCATAATTAATCAAGAAATAACGCTTTTACAGCTAACATCCAGCCAGTAAACCGTGTGCCACATAATATCTTACATCAGTGAAAAGGTATTTCATATGTGGCATGTGTTGTGCCATAGCCATGGTTCTTATAAAATTACCATCGGAATCCCTGATTTTTATGTATTAGCTTTGTTTCTGTAGAAATCTACATGTCAATGTGGTGTATGTTTTGGATTCTGTGGGTGGAATCGTTCAGGATCAATGGAAAATAAATCCTTTACTAATCAATAACTATGATTGTACATCCTGGTCTGATATACCTTATATTTGTTAGATGGCATTAAACAAGAAGAATTCATGGCTACTACACTTCAACCACTTCAACTATTTTAAAACACGTTCTGTAGGTTGCCTTTGCGACAACTTTAACTTTTCCAGCAGTTTTAGTGCTCTTGTACAGCATCGGACCGTAAGGGCTCATCTGCACTCCTTACATGCATACAGAGCCTAGGGTGTCCAGGAGTCTGTCGCCGGTTCACTGGGTGTCTGCTGGGTGGACCTAGCAGTTGTCCAATTACTGCATACCAGAAACAACTCACAAGACCTGCTGTTTTGCTTAATAAGTTGTCTAGTCACAACTTGGCCCTTGTTGAAGTCATTCAGATCCTTATAAACACTTGCCCATTTTTCTTGCATACAACACATCAACTTCGAGAACTCACTATTTACTTGCTGCTTCATATAACAAACACCTTAATGACTGTAAATATTTTTTTTTTTTCTGTGATTGTTGTTTAATGTAGCATCAGGGTTCTGGAGAAACATTGTTTTATTTCACTGTCTACTGCTTCAGATATATATTGTTGAAATGACCATCAAAGCTTCTTGACTTGATTTATTTGGCACCAAAGTGAGGAGAAATCTCTCCAGCATCACCTTTCATACTTAGCATAGGGTTTTATCAGATGCTACTCCGAATTTCAACCTTTTACAATCAAACCAGTATCAGCACATGTTCTCTATAAGCAGCAGAGGATGCCCCTGAAGCACTGATTTTTCAAATCTGATGGAGGATACATATAACTTATTTCTGAATACATAAACTGAACTCACATCTGATGGTAGTCTTCCTCCTTTAAAGGCACGTCCTCAATAAGTCCAGCTGAATGAACACTGAAGAAAATCCCCAGCATTGCCTAAAAGAGGAAGCCAGAGGGAAGAGGAACTCAGAATTTACACTGACATTCCTCCAAATCATCTTTACAGAGAATGTTATGGATTTTGCAGGAGAATATATATATGTCTTATATCTCTATACTTTCACCAAAGCGTTTATTGTGTGTTTACTCTTTTGAAAGTGTTGTGTTTCAGTGTAATGCCTATATAAACCATTTAATACACCACGTTTACTGTAATAATGCCTGTACAGTTAAATCTAATAAAAACAAGTCAAACTCTCACTTCACATACTCATAAACTGTGGATGTTTGGAGAACCAGTTTATTTTATACTCGGAACGCAGTCAAAAGTATCAAGGCTACAGCTCATTAAAACAAAGATCAGATTCTTACCAGCATAATGACTCCCCACATGCTCAACACCAGCATACATGTTGCCAATTTCGGACCACAGAAGATAAAAGAAGCCATTTTCAGTACAGACCAAACAAAAGCAACTTTATATTAGTTACCCAAAATTCTTCCTACGTCTGAGTCTGTCAATAGTCATCTGCACGAGTCAGGTGACTTAGCGAAGACTTCCGGTCCGAGCAAGACAAAAATATTTCAAAATAAAAGTTCTCACATTGTATATTTCAAGCAAGTAAGTAAATAAGATAGATAGATAGATAGATAGATAGATAGATAGATAGATAGATAGATAGATAGATAGATAGATAGATAGATAGATAGATGGATGGATGGATGGATGGATGGATGGATGGATGGATGGATGAATGGACGGACGGACAGACAGACAGACAGACAGACAGACAGACAGACAGACAGACAGACAGACAGACAGACAGATAGATAGATAGATAGATAGATAGATAGATAGATAGATAGATAGATTGGCAGGTGGTTAGATAGATAGATAGATAGATAGATAGATAGATAGATAGATAGATAGATAGATAGATAGATAGATAGATAGATAGA
>MU574796.1:1365040-1410021 GCA_024362625.1 Silurus asotus
ATAGATAGATAGATAGATAGATAGATAGATAGATAGATAGATAGATAGATAATGAAATTATGAACCAAATACATAAAATATATGAAAATGAGTACTTAGAACAAAAAAAAACATGGCCTACATTACACAATTGGGGGAAATTGTTTTAGTTTTATACTTTAACATTTAACTTCTGCTTTCATTTTTTATTTTATTTTATTTTTTATTTTTTGCAAAAAAGCTCGAATGAGTGGCCAGCTTGCAGGATCTGAGCATGTAAAGTGTAACCAAAGAGAATTTTATATGCATGTAGATGCAAATAAGGAACATAAATAGTTTAGGATTATTCTATATAACTATTGTCTGGTTATTGACAAACGATGATGAAGTGTGTAACCAGAATAAAAAAAAAAAAACATGCATTGTTTGGATTCCAAGAAAATCTTTGTTAGGGGCTTTCAGTAGCAATGGTCAGTCCAGATTTCTCTATCCTCAGCCTTAGATTGCAGCTGTGCACAATCCAATGTTACAATACATTACTAACAATAATTGCTGATGCACCACAAAAAAAAGGACTTTGTGGTTTGGGAAGAGCAGATTTAGAGTTTTAGAGTTCTTATTGACTATTGATTGTATTAGTTTGGATTACCCATTAGATTGGATTTTTTACTGTCTTCTAGTAGACAAGTGAAGATGATTGGATGTTTTGCTATACCCTGTATGTTTACTGATACACTTCACTTTTCCCACAGACCTCCATGTTCAGGTAAACTGCAGCGTCTGGGGATTAATTTGACTCTCATATCGCTATGTGCACTCAGATGTGGTCTACATACACTGTTAGGATTCACCCAAACAGAAACAAAAAAATCAGGACGCTCCCAGTGATTTTGTTGCAAATGAGGCATGTCCTGACTCGTTGTTTCTGCCCATGTATTAAACTTCAGTTTCCATTAGTTTTCCTGGGATACAAATTATCAGCATTCGATTAAAAAAAAAAAGGGCATAAGAGAGACAGAGGCATGTGACATTCAGTGTCTGGAGTCCAGGTGAATATCTGAAGTGGGGTTTTAATGCTGTAGAAGTTGAATTGTGTGTGAATGGGTGAAATCGGACACCTGGTGGTTCTGCTCGGCTTCTTTCTCCTCCCCTCTCTGTAACAAAACGTTGCGAAATTCCTCAAGATTTGAGGCGGTCGTGAGCAAACTACTACTTTTTCTGGCGTTATTAAAGTCACACACACGGGGAATTTATCTGCTTTTCCCCCCACTACATAGACTTAGGATTGGGGTTTCAGATCTACAAGGGAAGAAACAACGCAGGCTGAAAGAAATGTAAAAAAAGAAAAAAGGCGAATGAAGACGGGGAGTAACGGGACCTACAAGGAGGAGACATCTAACTTCGGGGAAAACTATGGGAACTTAGGCCTTTTTTAGCGACCGTTTTGCAAGCACAGAGCTACTTCATTCCTGCGATAAAGTTTCCCACAGCCATACAGGTAGGAGAATAAACCTGGCAGCTTGTTTTAAAATACACAGAACTTTAAAACCCAATTGGACAGAACTTCAGCAGTCTACGTGGCCGAACCTCACCTACTATTAACTTGGGCCTGTTTAGCTTTGCTGTAATAAAAACTAGAAAACTGCTTACAGGTTTCATGAATTTGATAGAATTGTTTCTTAATTTGTATGCTATTTTAAAGAAGTTATCCCCATTAGAAATTCAAGTGTTGACTGTGTCTTTCTTTCAGTTTTTTGTCATGCTTCTCTAACTTTTTTTCAATCCAAAGATTGACCTTTGTTATGTTAGTTTTACATCTTATTGCTTAAGCAGAATTTAATGTGGCCACACATGTCCATGGTTTTACCCAAGCACTTTGGAAATTTATCACTTAAGTATTCCAGGGATGATGGAAGGAGAGAAGGAGCGAGAGAGGGAAAAGGGAGAGGAAAAGGAGAGCGATGAGACGGAGGATGATGCTGAAGGAGCAGCCTTGCTGTGGCAAGAAGGCTCCTCTGATGATGATCTTGGACTCCCAATCATGCACTGGGAGGCATTAAGTTTACGTATTGCCCAACTTGAGAAGCAAGAGGAAGAACGGAGAGAAAAGAACAAGGTAGGAGTTGCAAAATGCAATTGAAAATTTTAATGGCTCACACTATATGCGAAGGTGTAATGGTCAACTAAAATTTGTGTTTGGCTGTATGGTAAACAAAATAATCATATCGTGGTGTACCTTTTCATGATACACTATTTTCAGTATTAAATTTGTAGTTTCACTATCAAAGTACCTGCAATTTACCATTAAAATCATGGATGAAACCAAAGATTTCATATGAAAAAGGCATTCAAATCTGCTTCTTCTTCTTCTTTCGGCTGCTCCTATTAGGGGTCGCCACAGCGGATCATCCGTCTTCATACCCCCCTGTCCTCTACATCTGCCTCTTTCAACCCAACTACCTGCATGTCTTCTCTCACCACATCCATTAACCTCCTCCTTGGTCTTCCTCTTTTCCTCTTTCCTGGCGGCTCCATCATTAGCAATCTCCTACCGATGTACCCCATGTCCCCACTCTGCACATGTCCAAACAATCTCAATCATCCCTCACCTTGTCTCCACAGAGTCCTTCATGCGCTGTTCCTCTATAATAAACTAATTTCTAATCCTGTCCATCCTCATCACTCCTATTGAAAATCTCAGCATCTCCTGCTCTGCTACATCCGGCTTCACCTTTTTAGTCAAGGAATTTTAGGCAAAGGCATTAAAATAAATGTAAAAAACAAGATTATAACATCTAAGCGGTAAGAATATTGACTTGTGTAATATCGAAAAATTTATTATTCGACAAAATCACATAAAAATTGGCATCAGATCGCCAAGCTGAGACTTTTGCAATTACTTATTTATCTGACTAGGTTGCCACAAAGTACCCATCTCTCCTATCACACAACAGTTTTTAACTTGAAGAAATCTCAAGCCAGCTATCACATCTTGTTCTTGCTGCATCACAGAGCAGTTAACCACATTTAGAGAGAATCACTAACTTCCCCTTTTCCACATACATGTGCTCACCGATGCCCACAATTGACTAGCATGACTTAAATTGACAAGGGAGTTTGTACTGTCATTCATTCCACCCACAGATGTTCAACTTTACACTTTTAGACTCTTCCTAATAGAAGACTGTCATTGTAATGATAATTTCATCATTGCCTAGAGTTTTTGATGAACATTTAAACACAAGAGAAATGGTTCCCTAGATTTTAAAGATTTTGTAAAATATAGCAAAATTATTTTGTGTTGTATAGAAATTGCTTATATGGAAACTAATACGAAACAGTTAAAGTGGCACCTTTGTTGTTTTGTATATTTCTAGGATGTGGCTCAATGGACAGAAAGTTGGCCAGAGTTATATAACCTCACCAGACATCAAGACAGCTGTGAGGATGTGGATGATAGTCGCCTGACAGCTCTAACATCACGGTATTTACCAGATCGATTCTTTTTCATTTCGTACTTTGCTGTAATATTTGAATATTAGTGGGTTTTTTCTGATTATTTTAGACTTCAGAGTCATATGAATCTGCAGCTCTGCTTCATCAACAACAGTGAGAGTGAGGATGAAGAGGAGGAAGACAAGGAGAAAAAAGAGGTTTGAAATGACATTTAAACTTTATTCAATCTGTTGCACTGAAGACTTCGAAATGTAATAACACATTATTATTAATGTTTATTTTTTATTTATAAGTATCCTTTTGTGGCATGGTATTTTACTATTTACAGTTGAATAAACATTCTGGAAAGCAGATGCAGCAGCCACAGCAGCATTCCAGCACTGCATCCAGCAGTAAAGCCAAATCTGGTGGATTTAAGAAAGAGGTCAAGGCTGCCCTTAGCATGCTAAAACACAAGCTGAGGTTGGAGCAAAAACAGGTAACCGTGCATCAAGATCTCTAAAATTCTTATTTATTAAGTCTAAGATCAGGTTATGAAATAATTTACATCTGTGTGTGTTTTAAAAAAAATATTAATCTGCTTGACTGTTCTATCATAGACCAAACCTCCCAGTGATGCAGTTAAAGAGAGAACTCATTATAATCGCAGCGACCTGCAGAATTTCAGTACAAAGGAGCTGAATGCACTTAAGACCTCAATAAGCAAAGACATTCATAGTAAGATTATTTTTTTAATCTGAAACAGTTTTAAATGTTTATTGTCCTGAATTAAAAACCTATAATGTTGTGCAGCATTGTGAATTTTTTTTGCTTATTTTTGCAGTTTTTGCTAACTCTAGTATCGTTTATATTAAAATAACGGTGGTATTTTGGCTAATAAACTTCTTGAAGAACCAGACCAAGTTTTAAAACTTTCTCAAAAATAGTGTTCATATCAGTTTATTTATTCAGCATGATTTTTTATATATATATATAATACGTTCATTACTTATTTTTATTTGACATGGACACTATATGGCCAAAAATGTGTGGACCATAAGATTTGTATGTGCTATTTGAACATCCCATTTCACATTTAAAATAACCTCTATTATGTGTTTTTCTTGTGTGTGTGTGTGTGTGTGTGTGTGTGTGTGTGTGTGTGTGTGTATATGTAGACCTCAGCTCTGAGTTAGTGGGTCGACTTCTTACAAGAGACCAGTTAAGAACTGAGCAGGATGCCATGCTGCTGGAGATACAGGATATGACATCACTCTGACTGAAGTTGTTACTTCAATTAAAGGGACAAAACCAATGCCTCAATAACTCGAGAACTTACAAGCCTGGGAGAGTTGTCTGGAAGAATTAACTTTACTGTGAAAAGTTTCTCCACACCAAAGGACTGATTAAAGAATTTAACGACTTACAATTGCACGGATTTGTTTCCAAGTCTGCCTTTGTTTTAGCTGCTTTATAAGGTTTCTGTTAATATGTTGACAAAGTTGTTGTAAGGCATTGATTGTTAGGCTTTTATGGCTGTGTAGGACCAACCGCTTTCCAGAATCAAATTGTTTTCGACAAATCATTATTTTTTATTGTTGTAGCCCCGTTACCTTTGTGTCATATTTACAGCATTTTAATGATGTACTGCATCTATAATTTGATACTCAATAGTTTACAGTCACATGCAGACACTTGTAGAGCTAATGGATAAAGCAATAATCTCCTGAAGGGATGATGTGTCACTACATGTACCACACCTGTGCTCACAAATCTACATTATGCAAATTGGCAGTTAGAGAATCAAAGCTGCCTAAAACATGCTCATTAAAGTCTACCTAGAATAATTGAATTGTGTTTGTATGTACATATATCAGGCAGAACCTGAGTGATTGATGCTACATGTGGATTATTATTATTTTCTTTTTTTTTTTTTTCTGAATAAAGTTACAGTTTATTCACAATATGTTTTTACTGAGCTGGTGATCAGTAAACTTTAGATGTTTTAGACATCCATAATGCTTTACTTTTAAACTAGTACCTAATATGTACACAGAAAAAGGCGTTTCTGTGTCCTGCCTAATCAGAGTTTGTATCTTCAAAAGGACAGCTCAGCAGAAATAGAGGAAAGAAGATAGACAGGGGGAGGGACAGATGAAGAGGTGAGGGGAGACCATGAAGAAGGGAGGGATGCATAGAATGGTCCACAATAGGTACAACAAACAGTTGAGGTGAAGTACAGGAACAGCTTATGGTCTTGAAGTGAGCAAGAGGAGAACAAGTTTCTGTACTTTTCCCACGTTTACCTGTTCTTTATATTCACATTGATGAAGTATGACCATTAACTAGGAGTATTTTGGAATTCTGTGTTTTGACTATTGGGATTCTGTTTTTCAAAAAGGCTTATCTGTGGAATCGGTAAGTTTTCTTATTTTTAATGCGACGAAACCAGTTAGTAGTATTCATGTACGTTTGTGACAAGAATCTATATAAACTGCAAGTTACAAAGCTTTTTTAATATTCAGACAATGAGGACATTATACAAATATTTTTTTCCCTGGAATTGTCTTTGTCCCCATTAAAGCAGAAATGGGTGATCTATCATAACCTGGTTGAGTGAACTAATCACTTTGTTGACTCAATGCTTTATATGTTTCTCAAGTGCTGACAATATAGCCTTTTGCCCTACAGCTCCTCAGCTTAATGCTCAGTCTACAAGAAGAGTAGATAACCATCGTATGGCATGTGGATACAGTTAAAATCTTTGGTTTTCTTATATATCTGTAAAGCATATAGAATTATGCAGTGCAATAAAAGTGTACAAAATTGGGAGGGGGGGTAAAAAGAGGAAAGAGTCTGATTGGGGTAACAGGTGAGGGTAAGAAAGGGAGATACATGATGGAACACAGAGGGGAAGTGTGGTTACTGATTTATTAGTTACTGAAGTGAAAAGAGTCTGAATCAGCAGCATATACTCATGCGGCAGGGCAAACAGCTTTACAGATTGTGTAAGAAATGTTGGTGATGGGGGTGGCAAAAGAGACTACCCGGTAGATAGAAAAGAGCCATCTTGGAATCCTGAACGATTCAAGAATCAATTTACTGAAATATTTTGTAATTTGTTAGATATGTTTTATGTTATACTAACCATATTGTCAATGCTGTTTATTTTTTTTTTTTTTACAGAACCTCAATTTGGACTACCTGAATGGAAAAACATTTGGACATTTAGACACATTCCAACATTAGAATCGGGAGCTGTTTTTATGGATACTCAATGTGACGATGACACTGAATCATTTTCTTAAAAAGAGATTAGGAAGCAATCAGAAATGGTGACAGACACTCCGACTGGCCTGTCCAAAACTGGACCAGGCACTACCCTTGATGACTTCTCATATAATTCCTCTAGTGCTGCTGCCTGCAACATTGATGAGTCCTACAAGTACATTTTCCTTCCTATCTGTTACTCCTTCACATTTGTTTTTAGCATCAGCCTTAATTCTGTGGTGCTCTATCGCTCCTTTCGCCGTACCAAACACTGGAATGTGTCTCTAATTTATATGGTGAACTTGGCTACTACTGACTTTATGTATGGCCTCTCTCTGCCATTTCTAGTGGCCAGTTATATCAAGCAAGACAACTGGTACTTTGGGGATTTCATGTGTCGCTTGGTGCGCTTTCTGTTCTACTTCAACCTGTATTGTAGCATTTTTTTTCTCACCTGCATTTCTGTGCATCGATACCTGGGCATCTGTCATCCCATGAGGACCATCACGTTAGAGACCAAGAGGGCTGTGAAAGGCATTTGTATTTTGGTATGGCTTGCTGTTTTTGCACTCACGTGTCCAATTTTTCGATTTGCGCAAACAGAGCATCTTCCACGGCGAAAGGACGATGGTGCAATAGAGTTACATGAAATTAATGGTGATGCACACAAGTCCAACACAAGTCCAAGTTCTGAGATGTTCCATAACTGCTGGGATGATGCTATTGATAAGGAGTTCCAAGATTATGTTCCTTATGGAATAACCCTCCATCTCCTGGGGTTCTTCGTGCCATTTACCATAATTGCATGGTGTTACTCACGTGTGGTTATGACTATATTTCGAACACTAAACTCCCAACCTCCTGCTAATGGACCTAGGACAAGACAAGGCAGCAAGGCAGGGACAGGAGGGGAAGGCATGTCCATTATTCTCGGGGCTCATTCACCGTATGTAAACAGGCGTCGCAAGTCTATCAAAACCATCATAACCATTACTCTCCTCTTTGTCCTTTGTTTCTTCCCCTTTCACGTTACCCGCACAATTTTTTTAGTGCTGAAGGTGACTAGCAGGGTACAGTGCCATACGATGCGGATGGTTTCCATTTGTTACAAAATCACTCGCCCACTAGCATCCTTCAATGCCTGGCTTAATGCATTACTTTATTTCCTCACCAAGGAGAAAAGTGGATCCTGCTGCAACAAACCACCACCTTCCCAGCATGGGCTCTTTTGGCCTTTACGGATGCTAGGAAAAGGAGGGCATGAGGAGGAGGATGTTGAAGAGGCAGTGAAGCATAAAAACAATGAACTTAAGGCGGAAAATAACATATTCACAGACTTACCTTGAGAGAGAAAAAAAAATTAAAATAATAATGTAACATGTTTGTAATGTTAGTAATATAAATGGTCTGGATATAAAGTTATATGTAGTGGGTTAAATCTAATGTGTGTGCGTGTATATGTATATATATATATATATATATATATATATATATATATAGAGAGAGAGAGAGAGAGAGAGATCAACTGATAAAATAATAGTGTGATTGTTATCAAATAGCAGTTATACATTTTAATTAATTTAATACGGAAATATTATATTAAATATGATCTGTATTTTGTCCTTCGTGCCCAAATTACTTGGCAGGAGATTCCAGACTGCTGGGATACAACATCCACACTACATGATGACATGTTTATTTCAAAACTGGGATTGGGTGTTTTGATAATATCAATGAGATCTGTGAGCTGTACATGATTAAAATGTAAATAAATTATATTTCCATGTCCTTCTGAGCTTACTGAAAGAAATTACCAGTTCAATGTGTGTGTTTCTTTTGTAAAATATCTAATGGGGTTATAAATAGTGGCAAATCTGGGTATAAAAACAATAAAAAGTTTTGGTCATGGTCAACTAAATATCTGTCAAAGTCCATTTTAAACCACTCTCATGTGAGAGGGAGAGAGATTACATATTTGGCAGAGTTAATCGTTTCCTTTGTCTTAATGGTCAACTATACAATTAGGGACAAGTTGTACTCATTTAACTATCATATCACTTTAAACACGTTAACATTTGTGAAATCGTTTGCTTTTGTCAGAAATTATTTTTTAATGCATAATCCAATGCCCCACTGTTTTTAAATTAAATAGGGGATCCTAAGTTTGCCTGAAGTGTAAGTGTCCAGTACACTTTGGTGATGTGACTTAAAACTCCTAGCCTACTTAAGAGCTAATAGGTGTAACTGAGTAGGGAAATCACTAACTGTGCTGGACTCTGACCATGCATCACCACAGCTAGACCCTTGCTATGAACACAGCAAGGTAAGGAGCATGAAGAGCAGACTCCTGTTATCCATGTTTTTTCTTGCTATTCACTTAAGCACTAAATCCAGAAAACTGAAGCAGATCTAGGATAAACTTTTACTGCTGCCCCCAACTTAAATAAAAGTATGCCATTCAGAATTAGCAACCTCTGTCCTGCTTTGTTTTTCCTGGTATAAAAGACAAGTTTCTGGACCTCAGCCCCTCAATATGTGCTCGATCAAAGATCAAGCATTATATTAATAGAAATAATGCGTAAATTGAAATTGCGGTCAGTGGTGTTTCTAAGGTAGAGGACATTAACTCTTCAGGTTGTTCTGACCTCATTTAATATTGGGATATTTATATATCTTATACCTTGTGTTTGGGATACGTGGTATAAATCTCAAAATAAGGCATCATCCTTACTAATAAGGTACTCTGTTATCCAGAAAGTGGTGGTGTGAGCCATGGCATTCAGTGATTTAGCTCCACACGACCACATCAAGCACCTTGTAATATCAAGTGGCCAGAATTGAACGAACCGCACAGTCATGTTGTCCAACAGGGGGCGACACATGGGACAGCCGTTAGTTCCCGTTTGGAAATTCAAAACAAAACCAGCCAAGGCCAGTTTCCCGACCTGCACCGCGGCGAAAATAAGCGCTGACCGTTAAAAAAATGAACTAAAAAAATTATTTAAAAATTCATAACGCGATTATTTGCGCCCGAGACTCCCGGTGTTGCAATGGATATCAAAAATGCAAACCGGCGAGGCGTCGAAAGAAAAAAAAATTGTAGGGGAAAATTTTTTATTTATTTTTTTTTCCTCGGTGCCTCGTGTCATCACAGAGTAGAGGCGCTGCAGTGGAGCATTGGCGCCATTTTCAAACTTCAGAGCCCGAGTGACTGCGACTCTTGTTATACACAAAATTGTCATTTTTTTGTACTTTGACTTTTTCTTGTTTCTTTTTAATTCATCGTTTTACATTTAATGGTGATTATCCTGACTCCGAGGACACGATTTCTTTTAAACAAAAAAAAGGTAAATCTGAATATTTTGTATTCTATTAACCATTAAAACACATTTTTTATAAATATACATTTTATTTACACACTTTTAACACGTTGGTTTATTCTTTCTGTTTTAAATCATTTCTCTGGGTTATTTTGGGAGTAATCCTGGCCTAGCATTCGAGTCATTTGATTATTTCTAGCTAATTGTGGGTATTGCAGTGTATATGCTTGTTAGTACATTTGAGTTGGACAGAAGGATAGAGTTCAGCTGTTTATTATGAAGAATAGCCTTCAGCTTTGGTTTCTGGTTAAGCTAATGAGTAACCTGTTGGGGATCTGTGTGTGTGTGTGTGTGTGTGTGTGTGTGTGTGTGTGTGTGTCGGCAGTTTTTCACTGTAGGAGTTTCCTTCACTGGAGCTGCCCAGTTACTCCAGTGGTTTAACAGTAGCACCTGTGTGTCCAGATTTTCTCCACGTTATGAGGTGTCTGTTGTGATGAAGAAAAATATATTATCTAGTTTTTAGTGTTTTTTTCCCCTCTCCTTCTGGCGTTATGTTAAATAGTGAAATCATTGGACTTTATTATTGATCCCAAGGAATCAGTCCTGAGACGCTCCCTGTTTTAGATGGTGTGTTTTTCGTTGACTAGAGAAGATTTGAGGTGTGTGTGTGTGTGTGTGTGTGTGTGTGTGTGTGTGTTCACACATGATATTTGACAATGTGACAGCGATACATTAAGCCACTGACATTTTGTGGATTTTTGTTCACGTTACTACAGGGAGGGTTTTTTTTATTTTTTCGCCTTCAAACCAATTTGCTTTAGTTTTCCCTATAGACGGATTTCACACGCCAGTTAACGCACTTTTCGTTGTGCGTGTGCGCGTTTTCTCGTGGCAATCGGGTTTTATGTCTTATGCTTTTTTTTTTTTTTTTCCTTTTCAAGTCAAAAATATCTACGTGTAAAAGCTTGAAAACCCCAAGCAAGACTGCATGCATCTGATACATTTTCTCAAATATTATTATTATTATTATTATTGTTGTTGTTGTTTATTTTTTGCGGGGATTAACTGAAAAAAAAAATCTACGTATGTATATTATAAAGACTATTAGAGCAGGGCACGTGCGTGGTCCTCCAGCCCCACCCACCTTTACCAAATCACGTTATGTACCCGTATATACAGTTAGATGCGCTTATATTATATAGATCACGTGCTTTAATTATAATTTTTTTTGTTGGAGAATAATTTGTTTGCATTAGTGCATGAACGGTTTAAGTGTAGAGAATTCATGGTGCTGCTTTATGAAGGATCATTCAGATATGAGCAGAAAAGGGATTAAATATGTAACAAGCATTAAGGGATCAAATCGGTAGTTACAGTTTATAAAGTGTGTGTGTGTGTGTGTGTGTGTGTGTGTGTGTGTGTGTGCGTGTGTGTAAAAAAGAGTAATGTGAAGAGGCGTAGGACTGATGGTAGACTTTCAGCACAGGTTGTTGACTTTGGGAGGGGGACCAGAAGAACACATAGTGAGTACGCCTGTTCTTGGTTGCTAGTTTGTCAGCTATGTGGGATTCTGGTGCAGGTTTGGGAGAATTGCTCTTTGCATTACTGAATAACTCATTGTCTAAAGAGAATATTAGACAGGATTTTAAAATCTCTGGACTGAGTGCACAATAGAATGCTGTTTTAGTGCATTTCTATAATCAGCACTCCAATTTACTCCCCTTGTTGTTGTTTTTTTTTTGGTTTAGTTTTTCTTTTAAACTATTCTGTTCAGAACAACAGCTATAAGTAATTATGTGGACATTATATGAAATTATCAAATATAAAC
This sequence comes from Silurus asotus, assembly GCA_024362625.1. Lineage (NCBI taxonomy): Eukaryota > Metazoa > Chordata > Actinopteri > Siluriformes > Siluridae > Silurus > Silurus asotus. Next base: position 1,376,873 of record MU574796.1, read on the forward strand.
AAATGTGGTGCTTTGTACAATGTAGCTGACTGCTTCATCACACCCTGAATTTAGTCACAGAAATTAATTACCATGTTTCTATCATGTGTTGAAACTGTGACACACGTTATGTATATTTTCTCTTTTCTCTCTCTGTCTATTAGCCTGTTTAGAGCATTTGAACCCTAAATTTGCTCATTTCGTAGCCATTGAACATTCACTTGAGTCATTCTTTGCATCCTCATTAAGAAATTAATTTAGCTTGAATTGATCATGTTGCATTTTTAACTGTGTCTCTCATGTTAGACCCTGGGCCTGACGCTGTTCCTTTTCTGGACTGTTTTTAGTCTTCCTGTTTTTGTGTGTGGTTACTGAGGCTTAGTGAGGACATGTTTTGAGCAGATTGAGATGATGCATGAAATGTAAGAAAGTAGATTACTTATTTATATAATTAATAATGAGTGTTTAATGATTATTATATATTATATAATATATATATTTTTTGCAACACTACAGCATACGTTAATTTTCTTTTTAAATGCATTCATATTTTAGAAGATAAAAAAATGTAAAATAACATGCCAATTTCAATATGGGGGGGGTCTAATTGTGGTTTTTTTTTAATTGGTTATTTTTTTAAATGTCTACTTCCATTGTGTGCTGATCTCATAAATAGAGATTGAATCTTATAGATCTGCTTGTGGAACTTTTTCATCAAGACTGACTTTGATTTCTTTTGGCTTTTGCTTTTCGTCATGTATCATTCGCAGAGGTCTTTGTCTTGTCTGGCTGTGTGTGCGTGTGTGCGCACGCAACTGTTCAAGCCCAGTTGTCTTTCTCAGTAAAGCTATCTGTGGAACCAGATCAACATTTTCTCCACTTTTTGTACCTAGTCTCTCGTACTATGCACAGCCCACAGTGCCGATACACACAGCCAACCTCCAAGTTGTGATGAAACTATGATAACATTAAAATAATAACAAAAAAAGGCTTCAGGTAGTTTTTTTTTATCATGTAGTTTCTTGTCTTCCCATGGTTGCACTTGTATCTTTATATAATTTCATCATTTAGTCTCAAATGTATCTAGGCCAAGAATCAAATTGTATTTTTTTTAACACACTTGCGATCGTTTAGGAATTGTTGTAAAAGTTTTCCTGAATCATGGCAAAAAAACCAACACTTTTTTCTTGTTTCGGTTCCCCCTTTCCCTATGTTTCTGCAGTCAAGCCTGCTGCCTCTTTTGTTCCCCCCTCCCTCCTTTTCTCTCTTCTGACTGTGTGAATGCTTTGGCAAGGGTACAAGAAATCAAGCAAGCGAGAGCTGCTAGCACTGGCGCGCTCCACACAAGAAGTGCCACAAATTAATTTTTTGCCTGGAAATGGTTAAAGCGACAGTCCCCAAATTTTACACCCTTTGAAAGAGACCCCAGCTTGATGTACTGATTTTTTTTTGGATTTTTAGAGTCCCCCAAAAATGTTCATTTTAATTGTAGAATGTGATGCCCCGGGAAAAAGGCTACAACCCCTGCTTTTTATGCCTACCAAGTTCCTCAGGCAGCCTCACTAGCTACAGCTAAGCAGAGGCTGCACACTGCATGGACTGCTGGTCTGGAAGGGAATAAGAAGAGAAAAAGGGTTTAGGGGCTGAAAATAGATGGTGGGGGACAAAAGCTTTGGGCATTAATTTTACTCCTGGAACCCCCAGCCTGGAATGGGAGACCCAATCTTAGATGAGTGGGTGTATTTTTGATCTCAAATTAAGACTTGGAATGCCAGTTGATAAGTGTATGTGAGGCTTTCATTCCTTTTTAAAATCTTTTGCCACAATTTTTTTTTAATGGATTTAGCTCTTTGTATTGATGATTTTTTTGTTTATATGTGAAGAATTAACATATTTGCATGTTACAGCCCTTCACTGGTGTCTTTTACCTAGTTATAGGGAAGATCGTACTAACTGTCTTAAAATAGTTGTTTGCCTTTTTCCAAAACTTAAACGAGTTAAATTTATTAAAGTAATTAATTTAAGGTATTTTTTCCACTCTAGGTGCAGAATTGACTTTAGAGGACGATTGGTGTTCAGTGAGTGCCTTTTGGGATTATCAGCCACCTTCACCTCTCCTCTGTTGCTCAAGAGGGTGAAGGAAAAAAGGCAGAGGGTAAGTTTGTTCCTTTTCTGTGTCTGCTTCAAAGCTTAACCAAAATGGCCCCTGGTTTGAATGGGTAAGAAAAAGTTAGGCCAGGGTGTGTGAGAGTGTGGGCTTGTGCTCCCGCGCTCTCTCTCTGTCTCTCTCTCTCTCTCTCTCTCCCCCTCTCCCTCTCTCTCCCCCTTACTTTCACTCCGCACCTTTTTTGCAATCTCTCCATTTCTCTCGCTTGCTCACTCTCTGTGTGTTCTCTATTGCCTCCTGAGCTCCCATTTCTTGAGCTTTTTGTTGTTTGCTCTTTCTCTTGGTGAACAGCTGGCAGTAGTAGACAAAAATGAATGCCTTCTTCAGCTGTGCTGACGTGATCATTTGACTGAGACTACAAATAGTTTGCTTTTTTTATCATCAGATATATTTGCTTCTATTTACAGTTTTTTTTTAGTAATGCACGTTTGTGTAGTTAGCTAATAAAAAAAAAAAAAAATTCCTTAAACTAAAAATGTCCAGATGTGTTCGAAAATTCAACAAAAATTATGTTAGACTAGATCGTGATACACTGACATTTGAAGCTTTTTCAACACTATACTTTTTTTTTGTTCCATTGGTAATTTTGTTCAAATGTCATCTGATCTTTAGTGATGAGTTTTGAATAAATTGTAATAAATATTAAATGCAAAAATTATTTCCCCTGTTACTTCAACTAGTGCACAGTTAAAATGTGTCTCCCTGTCTTAATTCTTTGTGATAAGGTCAACTGTTTTACATTTCAACATTTTTCATTTCATAAACAGAGAAAATCAAAATGTTATTAATTGCAATATTCACTAATTTCTAATTGAAAAAAATGAGTGCCTCGTAGGTTTGACTGTACTGATTCACTGTCGAGGTCACACCTCTGGGAATTTCTTGTATAATGATTTTTTTTTCTCTCTTTTTTTGTCTCCCTTTTACCACTGATCTTTACACCACACCCTCTGTAGCATTTCCATTTTCTAAAAAAATAACTTTATGGTAAGAAATATTTTTCCCCAACATTTTCTTTGTTTTCTGTCCCTAATTCCTATTACACCCCCCACCCCCTTCCTCCAAACATACCATAGAACTATCTTGGAAACTTTCCTCTCTGTATACTGTTTTTGTATTTTGCTATTTCTTCCTTAGTGGAGTTTATTTATAAAATTAAACTATATACCTAAACATTTTCCCTCATTACCCTTGTTAATGAGGTTCATAAGGACCAGGTGTAATTTTGAAAGTAACTTTGTAAAAGGTACTAGAGGAAAAAAAAAAAGAATAAAATCAAAGGTGGGCACATGGAAGAATATTTAAAGACATTTCCATGTCAAACAATATGTATTATAATATTTAGCTTTTCAAATTGCCAGCAAAAGTGTAGTGTTTTATGGTGTGCATTTAATGTCCTAATAACACATTTACACTTAAGGAATCGGTGCAAAATTGTAGCATCAAATCATTTGCTTCCAATCAGATTGTAATTATTTAATTATTTGCCCCAGTGAAATTTGCAATAAAATCATATTTGGATATTTTATTTGAATAGCTCTGTTCTTATTTTGCTTTCTAGTAGATTCTGTTTTGTATTCAAACCTTTTAAAATACAATATCTTTCTACTTGTTCTCTATATCCACCATTTTGATTTTCATTTTAATCATTCACTCTGACTATGCCTTTTTTTAGGACCCTTGTTCAGTTTAAAAGGCTGTTATGAGAGTGGCATGAAAATATTCAGCTTTTTATATGCTCATATTTTATAATGATGTAGTGCAAAATGATTGGAATTGCCCATCTCATGTTAAATTGTTTTTTCTCCTCAGTGAAATATTTTTTTTAAAATCCAGAAAGGTGTAATAAAAAAAAAAATAAAAAATATATATATATATCTCAAATATTAAAATGTAAAAAAAAATTCTTAAAGAACTGTCAGCATCTCTCTTGACTAAGCCAGAGAGCTCTGTAGCAGCACATCATGGTTTGTAGATTCCCAAGTTGATTTCCAGATCATTGTGTGCTGTTACTGGGAACACTGGCGATTCTGCAGCTTCACCACCTGCATAGATGCGTCACTCTGTGACGTTAATATCGGCCACATCACAGAGCTTGATATTCTAGGTAGTGCAGGGCTTTAGAGAGCTCAGGCTGTTATGTCGACCCAAGTTTCACTGGTTTCTTGAGCAAGCTAAACAACACAGGATAATTTAATGATTATGTAACTGACCACACTTATCACCCTCAATCTTTTTCTGAAGGAAATATAGAGTATTCTAGAAAATCTGTGATGGATGACTATTTTTATTTTTTTGTACATTCCCTTGTACACATTTTCTAACTAAATCTGTAAAAGGAACAAATCCTTTTTTTTTTTTTTGCACCCCCCTATTTCCGTTCCTTTTCCAGACCACACACTTATGATGGCAGCTTTGTCTCTGTGTGCCTGACATTAGCAGCACATCAATATTGGCAGCTGCCCTCTCCTGGGTTGCCAGTATGGTTTGTGCTGCTCCCGTCAGACAGACACACTCTTCATCGTTCTAGAATGCAGATCGACAGGACAAATGCATGTCCTTGAAGAATGATTCAGGGTGTGTGTGTGTGTTCACTGGTATTTATTCTTATAGTTTTATAAATCCTTCAGATACACTAAAATAATTTAACAGTTTTTATTAATTATTTTTACATGTGTGCTTTAAATAAATAAAATCTTTTTTTTTATTAAGAAATAAAATGTATATTTAAACTTTGTTGAAGTTTTAATTTTATTTACACAAACACACTAGTTATGTCGTAGTCACTTAGATAAGTACACTATGCAGGATATGTGAAAATTGTGGGAAAACTCAGTTTGAAATAATGTCCATTTTCATGTACGTATAAGCCTTGGTTTTCCTGGCAATTTTGAAATAATAGAGCACTGATGTTTCTGTATAACTGACATTTTAAACCCAGCAAGTGTTTAGAGAACTTTGTTGTCTGTCATTCAACATTTGTGTCACAGCTGCATTTAGCAAGGGCAGTGGTTGCTGGTTTATTTTATTGGGTTATCAGTGGCACTCATAGCTGGAATAATTCGAGCTCAGTAGGCTGGGATAAATTGAGTTTATGTATATGTGACAACAAAGATTTGTCTGAAGCCACAGTTAAGCACTGCACATAATCTGCCTCAGTTGTTTCTGCATGCTAGCAGGAAAACACTGCTTCACAAAATTGTGAAGATTCTCTCCAATTTTAAGTGTTTTGCATTGTCAAAGTATAATTTTGAACACACTGTCATGCAAGCCACAAAAAAAAAAAATTAGGTAGTTTATTGAAGTTTTCAACTAACTTGTATGAAGAAGGTGTAGGGACTTTTTTCAATGAATTCATGCACAATAATTGTGGAAAACATTGTCGTGTTTTTACACCAGAACAGTGTTTAAAGGTGCGCTTACAGAATCTGTTCAGAATAAATAGGCTTTACATTGTTACATTGCTCATGTATAATTTATCAGAAACAAAATGATTGACAGACTCCCTTGTGAGCAAAGCATAAAAAAAAGATAAAAAGCTAATTTAACATTTTAAAAAAGGTGTTTTTTCGTTTGTTTTTTTTTTAATATAAATCAGGATTTCATTTTGTATCAGTCCTGAAACATGCAGTGATGACCTTATGCAAACAAATAATAAAGCAAAGCATAAACAAGGATTGCGTTGCACTCAGTCGTGTGCAGAATGCATGCAGATTTCTATCGATGTGACCTAATAAAATTTAGAACATATATAAGCTGACACTAGGACAAACAGTGCAGGAAAATAGTATCATGTATTTATAAACACTTGACAGGGGAACAGCTTCCCAATATAACAACTTGGTGCATTGAAGGTGTGTCTTCAAATACACGAAACAAACATACATTTTTATTTAAAATGAATTTATGAAAATTAATACGTTTTAGCATCACATCATTTGTCATACAACAAAAATAGTTTGAGACATTGCTGACCTGTTTAAGACCATTTTCAGACACAACCAGAATGAATATAAAATAAAACAAGATATTTCACCAGAAATTTATACAAATCTGACATTGCAGTTGTCATTTAAGAAACAATCTATATAATACCAACTAAAGGGCTTGGTTCCTGGACTGGGCTGTGTTTTGCCAGGTTTTAGTCCAGTCTGATGTAATGTCCTTCTCCCCCCTTTACAGTTTATGGTTATAAGTCGAGAGCCAGGTTCAGCGGGACAGTAGAGGCAGGTCACTGGAGTTCATGATGAGACTTGAGTCAAGATTCAGACTTTCTGTAAGAAAAATAAATGTGGAACAAAAAATAATTCACTGTACAAAGTAGTCATACAATACACTCATTTAAACTGAATGTGCCATTGTTGTTAGCAAGGCTACACTAAAATGACATTTGTAAGACCTGTAACAGTGAATATGTTTAAAATGCCCAATTATTTTAACCCAAAACCTATTGGGCAAACATTGTCTCTTATTCTATTATATACTTCAGGGCCAACTAGAGCAGTGGTACTTAAAGTTTGGTTGAGGGACAGGCAGGGGTCTACTCAGCAGAGCCAGGTGGTCAATCATATTTTGTTACAGTGGTTAAAGTCACATCCTACGTTATCAAAATATTATGTTTGGGGGCCCAAGCACCAAGGTTAACTGGTATATAGCATGTCATTGTGCCAAATTACGTTTCTCCAATCTATGTGTACATTTATTTACATTTTATAAATTTTTATTTTTTTTATTTTTACAGTTTAAGGGGTCACCATCTACAAAAAGGTTTGGGAAGCACAGAATTTAGAGGACCAAAGCCTGCAAAATATTTCAGTAGCTCAAACCAAGAACACAAAAACATATTAAGGGAGAAAATGGGCTGAAGGCTCATCACAAATGTTTTTGTCTTTCAGATCACAAACCACACTTTTGGTCTGATCAGATAAGATGAAAACAGAATTATGAGGAAGTTTTTATTATTCAAGCCTAAAACTGGGACTCAAGGCTAATGTATCAATTCTGTTTATAGTCTGACATAAGCATAGTTTAAACATAGTTTAAAGAGGTAAAGTGAAACAAAATAATTTCAAAAGAATGTCTTGTTTATAGCCATGGACAAAACAATATTGGTTTAGAATGGATAGATAACTGACAACACTCATTTCTCCTAGTGGATTACTATTCTAGGATTTTTTTTCTAGCTGGACAGTCACAAATTAATAGAAAACCCCTGTTATAATTAAATAAATAATTAGTATTATATTTTGTACCTTGATCAAAGTTTAGCTTTTTTGTCGCAGGGCTGTCACCAAGTCCCTCGATGTCCACAAGATCGCTGTTCACATCTGAATCATTCAGAGCACTGAGAGTAACATCTGTGATATTGTATAAATAAATGCACTTATTAAATAACAAATAAATTAAATACTTTTATTAATGGAAAGAGAGTTTTCCCACATGGGATTCCTGGAATAGCTTTTGTCTGATGATGCTCACCTGCCGTTTTTGGCTTCTTGATCCCAGCTGAGCCTGTAGAGGGACTTTGTAAGCCTGTTGTCACCACAACCTGAGATGTTGGCACAGCCATGACTGTTGGTGGTGGAGGAGGAGCCATGACAACCGGGACCTTCTTGGTACTTTTCTTTGGTGAGTCAGAAGACAAAGGAACTCCGCTGTCTTCATAAAGCTTCCGCTTGACTGTGGTCTTGATTTGTGCCCTGGTCATGAAAAGTTAATTTGTATCAAGTCATAAATAAGCTTTATCCCCATCAGAAATGTGAAAGAAAGAAAGAAAAACTTTAATCTGTTTTGTTTCTCTTGAATTTTTACAAAGGGTGTACAAATTCCAAGAGCTCCTTAGAAATTTCAATGTAAAACTACACTACAACTACTACCAGCCTTCATCCTGAGTGGTCAAGCCCTACTTAGGAAGTAAGGTTAAGTAAAGTGATTGCTTACATGGTGCGTTTCTTGATGACCGAGCTGAGTGTGTTCAAGTCGTCACCAAAGCGCCTAACAGCTGACCGGAGCATCTCAATCTCTGTGTCAGTCCATTTAGCTCTGCAAGAAGAGACAGCAACCAGGGGACAGGCTCCGTGGTGTGACTATACTTCAGCCTAACTAAAATTAATCTAAGTCTGCACAAAAATCATTTGGAGTCTAAATCTATGTAATTCTTCTTCTGATTATTATTATTATTACTAGTAGAAATTTTCCCACTGTGGGCGAATAAAGGTTTATCTTAGTATTAGGACTGGATTGGAGGTTGCCATGGTTTTTTGAAAAAATTCAAGAGAAATAAAAACTTGGTCTGTCCAAACATCGTAGAGCTGTACGATGACATACATACTGTAAAATCTTGTTTGTTTAAGAAACCGGGACAAGGTTCTTGTGACTCATCAGCACTTTACAACAACAACAACAACAACAACAACAAACATGCGTGGTGGAGCAGCAGTTTCAACTCCCCGCCTTCAACACTACTCACCCTGCTGGACTCGAGTCTGCCACCGGGTGCAGCTGCATGGTGAGCTCCCCTAGTTTAGTAAAAGCAGCCCCTGCTGCAGAGAAGATCTCACCAACCTGTTGATACACACAGGGGGGGATGTAGAGCAGGCAGCTTGGGATAGATCTACATGAACAACCATGTATGCTTGACCAACGATTGGAAATGAATCTAAAAGCGTATATTTGCTGGAAAATGTAGCAAGCAGACATTTTGATTATACAGAAGTCTATTAAAAGACCATGCAGTCCGTAAAATTGATGCAGTCAGTTACTAACATGACAGAGCAGCTCTGATTAGCCCACACTCATCTACCTTTGTTGATGCCGAGGTCATTGTTCCGTCTGAGCCAACCAGCTGATTCAGTTGCAAACCGATTCAGCGAAACGGCACTTTCAGGTTAATTCACTTTTACAGCACCGTTATTTCTACGACAACACGGTGGCAATAATCTTCTCTTACAATCGATAAATTAATGTTTTGAACTAAATAATGGCATTAGTGCGCCATAAAGGTTCCGCTCCTGTTCGCCGATGTTCATTGGTCCAAATTCAGCCTCGTCTCGCGATTGGTCAGGCATTTTTCATCTGTTCAAAACCGTCAACGTTGCGCTAAAAATGCGCAGCACACAAGATTTATTTTCTACTTCTTTTTCCCCACTTCGCTCCCTCGGCCAAGGGGGCAACCCCAGGATGAGGATTAGAAACCACTGAGATAATGCATGGTTATGGGGCTGTGTGCTGGTCTGTTTCATATATCATTTTCAATACTACGCAACTGAAAAAAGTAATCACCCGGCACGCTACCATAAATGCTAATTTCTTCTTGAAGACATGTTTTGAATTTGACGTTTTATTTTAGACTTCCGCGAGTGGAAAGCGCCATCTGCAGGACAAAACGTACACTACAACATGCTGGTTCTACACGTCAGCTACAAAGCCCTGTATATACTGTCTACAACTTAATTTATTTAAATGCATACCATAATGTGCATAGTTATGCATTTGACATATATAATTTGAAATACATTATATCCTAAATGTATATTTCTAAATGACAAGCTTTTATTAAAGCTTCTATAATAACAACATACTAGCTGCCATTTACACTTTGGTTTAGAGGCCCCTTATTTAAATGTTTAGAGTGATTATGAGTATTTCACTGAAACACTGTAATTCGTTTTATTTCGTCACTTAACAGAACACAATTGAAGTTGTCATCTGATTAAGACCACACCCTTCAATTCCAGTGATCTGTCAAGCTGGCTAATGTAAAAAAAAAAAATGTCCAATATAATCGTGAGTATATGAACTCCTAAAGCTAGGTAATATGATAACTATTTTAACAAAAGTGTAAAGATTAGAATTCTTTCAGAATAAGATTGAATTAATATAGTAAGCTATATTATATATCAAGTTAATGACAGTGACAAAAGTATTTAGGCATTTTAGATGCACTTTATTGTAGTCAGTTTGTATGTTTGCTGTTGCGTCTGCATTTTCTTCTAATGTATTTGTTGTAGACTTATAGCAGTCTAGATTTTCCTGCTTTTTTCCTGCTTGCATGTGATGCATATAAACAGTCCCTTTCTTCCTACTTCCAGTGAAATGAATTATTATATGATTATTATGGTAAGACAGAGAAATTTACACTAACTTGGAAAAACACCAGCTTGTCAGTGATCATGTATGATACTGACAGATAACTGGCCAACAGCACTTAATATTACTTATATTGGCCTAGTGTTAATCCAAGCATTCATTTTAAACCACCAGGACACACTTTACATTACTCCAATTCCAAAATAAAAGTTGAAACACTGTGTAAAATGCTAATCAAAACAGATTGCAATGATTTGAAATGATTATTAAATGTTCAAACTGAGGAAAAAATGAGGTAATTCTGAATTTGATGGCTGCAACATGTCTGAAAATAAAATTCGGACGGGGCAACAAACGTTTGGTTATTACAGTGTTAAGAGGAGAAATATTTATTTATTTATTTATTTAGATCCCATCATTTAGAGAACATATCACGAAAGGTTTTAAAGAATCTGGAGAAATCTCTTTGCACAAGGGCCAATATTGAATGCTCGTGATCTTTGGGCCCTCACGTGGCTTTACATTTAAAACAATCATGATTCTGTAACTGAAATCACAGCATGGCCTCAGAAACACCTCCAGAAAACAATGTCTGTAAACAAAGTTTGCCATGTCATCCACAAATGCTGGTTAAATATTGTGAACACGACCCAGAAATGCCACCACCCGCTCTTGGTCAAAGCTAATTTAAAATGTAGGCAAATAAGGCAAAGTGGAAAACTGTTCTGTGATCAGATGAATAAAACTTGTAATTTCTGGACAATGGACACCACCTCCCTTGGACTAAAGAGCTGAGGAAGCATCTGGCTTGTTATCAGCGCTCAGTTTAAAAAGTCTCTGATGGTATGGTAGTGCATTATTGCTTGTGAAATCGTCAGCTTGCACATATGGAAAGGTTCCATCAGTGCTGACCAGTATATACAGATTTTCAAGGAACCCATGCCTGCATCTAGAAAACGTCAGGGAAGCTCTTGCATATTTGAACAAGACAATGCTAACTGCATACTGCAGCCTAGACCTTTCTCCATTTAAACACCCCCCCCCACACACACACACACACACACACAAGGTATATAGTCTCATTAAACATTTGATAAGTTTTTTTTTGTTTGTTTTTTATTCTGTTGTGAATAAAATGTGTTTATAGGTTACAAATCATTGAATTCTGTCTTTGTTTACATTTTACAGTGTAGCAACATTTTTGGAATTGGGGTTGTACCATCCTTTACCCGACAAAATATTTGGTTGTAATGTATGTGATTTGGTGAATTAGAGTAAAAAAAGATACAAATAACAAAACTATGTTTTGCAGTACTATTTGGAATACTGTTTGAATCTATAGTAAATAATTAATAGTAAATAATTCAGCCACAGTGTCACCACTGTACTGATCAAGCAAGTCACGTGACAAATAATTTTCGATTTGAATTTGTGTTGTCAGATTTACAAGCAAGGATCACACAGTTTCGTTTTAGTCAGACTTTTTAATGAGGTTTTGTTGGAGGACTTTAGATACAATGCCCAGGAGGCAGCAGTAGTACCATGCAGAGTATTAGCACAATGCTGTCACCACACAGGTTTGGCACAGTGGGAAATGTTTGAACCAAAATAACAATGAGGGTGCAATGTGAAAAAGCTGTCAATTTGAGGATGCACAGATGATACTCACTCTAGAACATAATCATCACACAATGTTCACAAGTGTTCACATTAATGACAGTATATGACTGATTGCAACAGCACATAAACCTTTAAAGCCATCCCAAAAAAAATCACAAATGCTAGATATAGTGATTTATCAATTACAATATCATAGCCATGATTATTACCAATGACATTATAGTCAGTTCAAATATATTCCACTGTGATTATAAATTCTTATTGCTAACATCAATCTCAGGGCTAATAGTCTTTAATAGATATAGATTTATATAATGTAATATACATCAGCACTGGATTATTGTCAGTCAAATGTATAAGCAGAGAATCCAGTAAAGGAGGAGATTTAGGACATGAACAGGTCTTTTCACAAGACAGAACAGATGAGGACAAATTGGCATTGAGCAGAAGATGTAAGAGCAGCAACAGACAAGCACGTTCCCGAGCCACAATGCTGGCACATGCATTTATTTCACTTATCTGTTCTATTTCATATCAAAATCATTTGAAAGTAATTTGATTTTTATTAATTTGTTTGAATTTAACTATTAGATCTTTTCAAGGTAAAATGCCCTTGTCTTTGTCAACTTGAGGTTAAGAGTAATTACAGCTAATCATAATATTTGCCTGCACTTCCACAGTTTTAGAATTAATGTGGAGATAAATAAGTGAGTAAATCAGTCGTGTGACTCACAGAACGCACCCAAACTATTACACTTAAAAATGTACAAATGTAGTGAGATAGATAAAAACAAAGAATAAAAAGGTACATTAGCAAAATAAAGCATATAATAAATATTGTACATAAGAATGAAATCAGATATGAGCAAACTGAAAACACACAGTGTAATCTTCTACATCTCAAATAGTGCAAGCATGCAACAAAATACTTAAAGGATAATAGGACCTACTAAACCATGTGAATGGGTGGAGTATCAACTTCAGCTGGTTCTTGTACACGTCTGCTCTTTGAGCACAACCATTTAAATACTCTGCTTTCCCGCATCATCCACCAAATGCATAAGTTATGTGATGGCAGAGTTGGGATTAAGATGGCTGACGCAGGAGGCCATCGTTTCAAATGAGCACTAACTAAATTACACTCCTTCCATTACCGTAATGAAAATTCTTTACCACAGGGAGGGGAGCCATTATTGGGGTGGGGGGAGTTATTGACTCTTTGGCAAACAGGCATGACAGTAGTCATAGACCTCTCTCTTTAGGACTTGCACACATGCACAAAGTTTTCCAGGCAAATATAATGAAAGTGGAGGTGACTTTCACAAGTGGTGTGCTACATATAGACAGTAGATAATGGATACTAACCCATGGAGGCGCTCAGTTTCAATATACTTTTACACAGTAACTTTGTAGCTTACACACACTCATAAACACACATAAATAGAGGTGTGACATGCTGTGAGCACCATTATGCATGCAATAGATGTATCAAACAAGATAACAATGCTTTACATATCAGTGTAATACACAAAAGTAGTATACACATTTTTAGAAGTCCGAACGAGCACATCAGTGCAGTATAGCCCCAACACATGGACTGAGCTCGCTCAATATTCCCATATATATGATATTATATGATTATATAGAATTGATCTGGACCCAAACAGAGACAGCAGACAAATGCACATACCTTAGGCCCCACAGTGTTTAACCATTGGAGAGAACTGACATGATAGTAAAGTTATATAGACAAAAGCACAAATGGTCAAGCAGCAGTTATAGATTAAGCAAACCAAACCCTTAAGTAAAAAAAGGGAAATGTGGGATCCTGAGGACAAGAGTGAATGAGGGCGTCTATGCATCAGTTATACTACTACACAAGGACACAATTATCAGAGGTAATATCACACCATTAACATTTTCTCTCGTACATCCTCAACCATGACTGTAACTTTTAATAGTCTCTTCCTGCAGTTAACATGCAACACTGTCAAACAACTGCCTATGGCAACAGTAATAGTATTTAAATGCAATATTATGCAGTACTGAACAATATACAGGTGGCAAATGAAACTCTACAGAGCTTATAACCGTAACCTTCACAAGTTATTTCTTTCTAGTTATTCAGAGGAACCAATCGATGAAGGGCATATTCTACAGTGGCTCAGAGAACGATTGACATTCTATCAGAGGGCTCCTGAGACTATAGAGCAACATGGTTATCACTCTTCTATGAACTTTTATTTTCTTGTGTACTTGCTGCGTCATATTCTCTGTAGGCCTATCTACAGGTCTGTACAACGCTCCTGTTTGCTGTAGTGGTCAAACTGGCTCTTCCAATGCATCATGTAGGAGCTCCAGCGGTGGAACTCTGCCTTCCATTGCCGCTCAGCATCATCAATGTTGTCTGGGTATAAAGATGAAAGGAATTAGGGGAAAATAAAAAGTAGACATTAGGTCTATTTCTACTTACATTTAAATCTTTAAAAATGCTAAATAGTTTGCTAAAATGTGAGCTATTATCTGTAGATATGAAATCACTAAAAGCCCAATTTGGGGCTCAAACTTCCAGACAGGAATGTAATGATTTTTTCCTATTATGCCTATATAGAAAAAAAGAATTAAGTAATCATTATGAATAAAAAATTACAGAATGGCAAAAAAAAGTGCAACACAAAAATAGAAAAATCAAGTTGAGAGCAGAACAAACAGTGCAGAGATCTTTCAGGCATATGCATCAAGCGATCCCATTAAACAAATTACTCCGCATCTAAACGACCAACCCGAACCCCACCCTTTTATTAGACCTTCTCTGGAGGATTTGCAGTTTGAGTTCAGATCACTGCAGCCAATTGCTCTTGAAAACAGGGTACAGCTTCAGCTGCTTCATGTTCTAGTTCACTTCCAGTGAGGATGAACACTTGTTTAGTTTACTTTTAAGATACACATCAAATGACAAGGCATTTCCTTATGGTCTGAAATGTACTTTGCGGTCTATATGGTATGTTTTCAGATTGCGAAGACGTTTCATAACACAATGCTTACCATGTACATAAATATTAGTAATTTAGCTTTATATTTTTATGAGAAAGGAAAGGTGAATCTGACTAAAGCAAAAGATGCAAATCAGTTAATGATTTTCTCATCCCTTTGATTTTCACTCAATCTTCATGTCTAAACAGCTTTAAACAAAAGTGAGTAGTTCTGCAACATTACCAAATGGGTTGTTTTCTGTCCACTAGTGCTTAATATTCCCAGTTTCACAGTTCAACATTCAGTTCCCCTGTTTCCTTGCTCTGACAGTGAATATCAACAAGTTAGTTTCATGGCAACATTTGCAAAGTTAAAGCTTTTCAATGGCTGATAGCATGAGGAAGCATGGTCTGTGCAGACAAACTGCGCATCTAAAATGCAACATGTAGGATTTTTATCAGTTGAAAATGTAAAAATCATATATCATTACATAAATTCAGTAATGTTACATGCAACTGTGATTTTTGTAAGTTACCAGTTATGTTTAGGAGGTGTGGAAGAAACCGGTTCCATAGTGCACATAGCTGTGTTTTTAACCCTTTGTGCACCTTCATTGCGTCTGTGTTTAGGCCTACGTGCTTCTGCTCTGTTGATGTGAAGACGGGCCATCGCCGTCTGCTCTCTATGGATCCATCAACGTTGACATTGGGATTGCTTGGTAAGAAAATATAAGAGTCAAATATAATAGTGGCACGCCTAACTTTCAGTAAACAAAAGAAAAACACACAGTCCCATTTATGTACACAGCATCCATTTGCATTCACATATAAGCTCACTCATGATTTTCACTCACCCAGTGCGAGCAAAATTAGCCCAGTATCTCATCATACGCCGACTGAGCTTCTCCTCTTCTGCAGTGTAGTTAAGCTTCCTCTCCAAAGGCAGGCCAAACACAAATTCAATTTCATAGCCATGGAGTACACCCATCCACTCGGGCCAGGCCATGTTAGATGCCCGATGGTCAAAGAGGTAGAGGTACACAGCGACTAAACAACAGAAATGTGTGAGATTAAAATCAAATGGCATTTAACCATATTTTATAGCAGTATCATTTCTAAACATTGTTATACTACCTTGTGAGTGGCCACTGTTGCTTGCTGGGCCTGAATTGCTCCAACCAAAGTTTCCTTGACCTGCTGTCCCAGGCTGGGCAGCATTAGAACTGTATTGAGCATAGGACCTTGCGAAGTGCTGCAAAGGGCAGATTACATTATGGTCTCCCACAATGTCATCCATTGCGTCACGGTTTTTCAGAGGGTTGTCTTCATCCATCCAGTCTGTGTATTGAAGAATAATTGCCTCCAATCCAATATCATTGGCATGAGGAACACTCATCCTAACACCTTGTATAAAGTCCTCCCTTGAGATCAGACTGTCATTGTCCTTGCTGAAACCTGGTGCACCATAAACCAAGAAATACGCCCCTTCATCCTGGTTTACACCCAAAAGAATTTGAGTATCCTTGAAGTTGCCTGAGCTTAACATGGCATCAGGGGTATCAGGGAGCACCACACTATCAACCACAGGCACAAATGAAAAACGGAACAAGCTACTATATGGGAGTGTCATGAACTCTTGGTCAATAAGCTCCTGTGGATGCTTATTCCTAAGGCAGTCAATTAGCTCAGTGTCATCATCATGAAAACAGCCGACCAATCTGGCCAATTTAGTAGCCCTCCTACGGGCCTCATCAAAGCTAACTGTAGCCCAAGGGCTATTTGGCACACCACTTTGCAAAATGGCACGAGTGAATTTGGGCCGACTCTCTGGAGACAGAAGATGCATGCCGACGGAGGCTCCACCTGCACTCTCCCCAAAAATGGTCACCTGCTTAGGATTGCCTCCAAAAAAGTGAATGTTGTCCTGGACCCATTGAAGTGCCATTCTCTGGTCCAGCAGTCCCACATTTCCAGGGGCCTCAGAGGAGCCATTTAGGGCAAGGAACCCAAAAGCACCCACTCGATAGTTCATAGAGACCACCACCACTTTCTCAGAATGTGCCAGGTAGCGACCGTCATAGACATCTAGTGAGGAAGATCCACTGTAGAAGCCACCGCCATATATCCACACCATAACAGTGAGGTTGTGTGGCCGAGGGGAAGAAGGAACCCAGACATTTAGGTATAAGCAATCCTCACTCATTATCCTGTTGGGGTTCCACATTTCGGAGCCAGAAAAACCAGGATATGAAGTGTCCACGTACTGGTAGCAAGCATTGGGATAATCTGTGGCTTCAAAGACATCATTCCACGGCTTTTTGGGCTCAGCTGGTTTAAAGCGCTTTTTTCCTACAGGAGGTTCTGCAAAAGGAATTCCCAGAAAGGCAACAACATGGCTTCGATCTGGGAGGGGCAAGCGTATACCCTGGACACGACCTAATCTTGTTGTTACAATAAGCTCAGAATCACTTTGTGTAAAGGAATGATGGATGTAGCAAATAATGAGAATATTGAGAAGTAAGCTCTTCATGATCTCTTATGTTTTCTGGTAACTTTGGTTTTCCAGGCCCAGCTCAGAAAATAATCTGTAGAAGACAATGATAAAAACACTAGTATTGTAACAATAAAAGTATTGTAAATATGAGAAAAAGGTGTCTAATGTGTCATGAAGTCCTAAGCAAATGCTATTAAATGATGAATAATATGACAAAAAAGGGGAAAAGGTCTTGAGTGCTATAAAATGGTTTTATAAACACTAGAAAAGTTCTCTCTATGTGACTGCTGATCCCCCATTCAGCGTAACCTAAGAACACTTGTTTGATGGAAATGTCTTATATGGCCTTAACACTCACATACACCTGTGAGGTTGTTTATATTTTATGTGTTGTGTGGTTGCCATGATGACTGGATTAGTTTGAGAGGCATGGTTAGGGGGAGGGTACATGACTTTTTCTGCAGCTGTGTGGGGAAGCTCTATTTCTGTTCTTCTCTCCCCTTTGCCTGTCCTCAGTTGTATGAACAGCCAAGCACACCATAGGGTAAGACATTTGTAGGTGAAAGGTTTGGGTTTTCTTGTCAATCTGTCCAATGTGGGTATGGATTTGGTTAATAACAAGCACAAACCAAGAAGCATTGTACAGCATTACAACACCCAATCAAATCCTGTAAAATGGCAATTAAACAGAATGCTAATTTAATAATCCCCCTATTTTATTCACAATATAACAGAAAACATATCAAATGCTTAAACTAAGCACATCATTTTAAGGGCTAAATTTGCCAATTTTTAATTCCACAGCTATATATCTTAACTGTGGGACAGGGCCCTTTTTTACCAGTGTGTAGCATACCCTCTTCTTGGATTATTATTTATTTTTATTATTATTATTATTATTTTACTATTTTAAAGCAATAAATTGAGTAAATACTGATAAGTTTCTTACTTTATTACTATTACAACTGCTCTGACATAATGTCAGAACACCTGCATGTGTTTTACATACAAAACATTTTATGTCAGACAGATAGTTCAGTGTGTATTTTGCAAATGTACACCTCGAATTTGTATGGTACATCTGTATTGGGTCCTCAGAATAGAAGACTTTATATCCCACATTTGTGCAATTATGATCCTCGTCGTGTTGGCAGCGGTTTCTGGTGAATGTTTAATTTCCACCACTTTTAGACATCAAGCATAATTTACAAGTATAATTGGCAAAATAAAACTGATTCTATTTTCCTAACTCACCACAAGAAACTGAATTTAATGATACATGTTCAAAAGTTACTTCTACATTTGCTTCTACATTTATTACAATATGACATATGACAAATTGACTGATTGTTGTAAGACACTTAGGACCCCAATGTGAGAGAGTGCAATGTGGGAGGGTAGACCAGTTTCCTATTATGCAGCTTTGTTCATTTCTGTGTGCATTGATCTGTTGCATTTCACCCACTAAAGAAGAATATGGGAATGCAGGACTGGTAGGGATTTTGTAAAAGAAATGCAACAATTCAAAAAAATTTGTAGGTTTGCATGCAAGAAAACAGTGTTTGTGGAAAATGGCAGATAAAGGTCAGGAGTTTTTATTTATTTTGATTTTATCATGATTAAATGTGTTTTTCATTGATTTCCACAATCTCATTACTTCTGGATCCAGGAGACCTAGATTTTTTTTTTTACATTTTAAGTGTGGCCCACATACCCAAACACCACACAAGGATTAACTAACATATGCTTCCAAAAACATGAGCAATATTCCTTCACCCCATTTGCATTGCAAAACTATTTTGTAGTAAACGGTATGAGCTTGGCACATTAGCTTAGGTGTTTGTTTCTCTCAATAGTTACTCTCTCTCTTTCAGAGAATTCATGATGAAGCACACAGTTTCTCTTAAATTAAGCTGACTTTCTTCAGCATGCTAGAAGAGACTTTGTATCCTTACAATGTACAATGAATTCCACTGTTCAGACATTCACCTTCTGCAGCTTCTGTGCAAACCAACTAAAAATACTGCATTTCAAGTGTAGTGAATTAAATGGAAATGCAGGAAAAGAAATGTTTGTGCAAGTAGTCCATTGTTTACATTGTCAACACATATAGACAAACAATCGGTGTGGCCTGGTCCTAGACTAACCATGCTTGTAGCTATGTAGAGAAAAAAAGTAAGTTACTTTGCTAGCAAATGTCGCTTCATGGCCCACTACAGCGGATTTCATTCACTATCATCGTACATTAGCTGACTGGGAAAGTATGAAATGATTTGCCAACAGGCACACGAACAGCAGAATTTCTCTCTTTTAGCTGATAGACTCTGTATGTCTGGTCCTAATTCATTGTCTATTTCAGATTTTGTGTGCCTTTGATTAAAGGAGCACATTTGCAAAGTTTTGTATGCATACATTTTAAAGGTCGCTTTTCTAATGAATGTATTCAAGAGGGCAAATATAACTTGCAAAGATCTGTCTCTAATAGCACAATAGAAGCATGTGTAGAAAACATTATTTACATAGAGTTGTTTAATGTAACCATGCCAGGAACATCTCAGATGTGATGTGTGAAGCCTCTCATATGTCAGATGAGTCTTTTTTTGCAGTATATTCGACTAAGACAGTGTATGTGTATTGAGGTCACCTGGTTTCCATTCTGTGCCCTTCCTGCCCCCTTTTATAACCCCCTTCTGTTCGTCTAGCCTTAACACTATACCCTTTTTAGAAAAACACTCCTTAAGACTACTTTGTACTCGACACGACAGTAAAACAGAGTGACTGTGGTGGTGCCCCGGGGACTAGGAAACAGGGGTGCTTGACAGTGTCTCTCAATGGACTTATTAATATCCAGAAGAACAGCTGCTAGTTGGAGACAGGGGTAAAGGGGGAATGAGCAGGGGAGATAGACATGGAAGAGAGGCTCAAATTAGACCCTGGAATCTATGTATGAAGTTCACAGGGGGATTCAATTTCAGCTTGGGATTACATGCTGTAATATGCACGGTCATATCCATACATTCTCCTTCAACTCTACGCCTAGTCGGCCTCTTTCCTTGCAAAATAAACACTTGGATGCCAGTGAAGCAAGTACAATGATTATCATAGTAGGATACTTAGCTTGGTGACCAAAAGCAGAAAACCAATCACTTTGTTTAGGTAAATCATAGAAAAATAAAAAGCACACTATTCGAGTAGAATGAATTTAGAATGTTTTCTACGAGAAATCCCTTGCCATGGAGCATCTGCACTTTGGTTTTTCATTTTTTTTATCTCAGTCAGCCTTTAGTAAAATATGATTTACAACACTGCTGTTTGCTGTCACTACAAGAGTGACTTATTATGCCTAGTGTGTGGTTAGCATCAGAATTAACAGGCCATACTGCCCATTGCATCATCTTAGCGCACAATCATATCCCCTATCCTCCCACGCTAAAAATGGGATGATATGACATTTTGATACTATAATAAATATTTATGGCACAATACACTATACTGATATGCAAATAAATAAATAGCCTTCATTATACGTGTCAATTTATTCTGTGTCAAAAATAAAATTTTTTTTAACCCATTCTTAAAAATATACTTCTGGGTCAACATTCGCGGGTGTAGAGAATGTAGTGGGCCGCTTTAGTGTTACTTTTTTGCCTACATTTTCTTTAGTCTTTGTGCATTTTTGCTTTCTGTTGTTCATTGTTTAATACTAAACATTTCAGTGAGGTTAAGTGATGCAAGAATCTTTGCAGTTGAATGTACTTTCCGCAAAAATTATAAGCCTTACCAGTAAATGCGAGCATATGCTATCCCCCCTCAAATGACTTACAGTTCACTGACCTACTGATCAACACAATTCACTGGGATGTTTCTGTTTTGTGCTTCGTGCCACAGCTGGCCAGATTGTCATGTCAGCAGTATAGTACAGGGCTATAATTAAAATGATCAACACAATTGCTGTGATGGAAAAAAAAATATATATATATAAAACAGGATTCTGACTGAAGCTTTAGAATAGACACATTTCAAAATAAACAAAATAAATCTGGGTCTAGACGCCACTAATTTACACTCCACATAGATGGGCTTTCCAGAAGGCTTTGCATCTTGTGCACATCTCATCAAGCAGTTTAGGTCCAGACGACCTGGAAAGGATGTGAGACAGGTGCTCGAGGTAAACAACACTTAATTTTAGAGCGCAGAGTCTCCGAGTGCGCGTGCGTTGGGGTGTGTTCACGAGCCGCCTGATTTCTGCAGCAAGCTACGGCTACTTTCCATCTATCCATCCAGCCTCAGTAAATAAATAAATAAATAAATAAATAAATAAAATCACAGGGCGCGCGCACACATCCGTCACATCGTGCATTCGTGTTTGATTTCTGAAGCCTTGTTTTTTTTTTTTTCCCCAAGCTCAAAAGCTCGTCCTTTTTTTTTTTTTTTTTTATAGCGAACGTCCACGCATTATTTCATATGCACACGTCAAGTTAATTCACAGTGAACCTTTTAGAGCACTGATAAGTGACATACATAGCGCATTTAACGAGCTGAGATTTCAATCATTGTGTATATTAGTACTACTAATAACAAATAACCAAGCAGAAGTATATTTCATTTTAAATTATTAGTTGTAATGACATTTAGAAGAAAAACTGTAAGTGCATTGGGCCATCTCACGAAAAAAACATCCAGCTACATCTCGTCGATCAAATGACAACGTCGGCGATTTCACAAACGCGGATCTACGCAAACCTCAACTAAGCACAGGCAACAGCGCGTGAGCGAAGACGCGCTCCAGGCACGCACGCACGCGCGCTCACGCGGCTCCTTCATATCGCTGCGCTTTATCGCGTCTCTGCGCGGTGTTCACTTTCGCCCACAACTTGATGTAAAGGCTTAAAGTGAATGAAGCGTACCTGGCGACTCCCGTTGGCGAGGCGGCTCTGCTCTGTTCCTCTTTCCTCTCTTCTCTTCCGCTCTCTCTCTATCTATCTCTCTCGCGCGCGCACTCTCTTTCTACTGTCCTTGAGCGGAACAAGCCGGAATGATGGCTGTGCTGATGAGAGTGGGTGTAGAGGAGACAGAGAGAATCACTGCCTCGTCTGTCACGACCAAAATTACTGCCTTGGCCTTTTAAACGCTTGATGTCGCCTCTCTCGCAGAGAATTCAAGCAGGGGCGAGTCGTCCTGCACTGCACTTGCACTGCTGTGTCGATAGGGGGAGACTACTTAAAAAAGAAGCAACGAATTCTCGCGAGAAAAGAAAACCCAGTTCTCATAGCCATATCATTATTTGTAGTAGACAAGATGTTTCTCAAACAAATGAATTAGGTGCAATCAGTGACTACCATTGCAGTACTTTTATTTTTTTATTTTTTTTTACTGAGCAGCATCTTTAGTTCTTGTGTGTTTGTGTCATGCATGAACGCTATTTCTGTGGTACAAAGCCTAATCAGTATATTTCAAGAGCTGATTAATGTTATTAGAATCAGCACACTTGAAGCAGTAGTGGGAACAACATATCTTGTTCTTGAGGGGTGATTTGTCAAGAGTAATAAACGTGTCAAAAGAATAGACAGCCAAGATTTAAAGTGGTGGCCAAGATAGAGGGTCATGAAGCGGCCATCCGTGAATTACGTTCTATTTAAAAAAAAAAACGTAATAATAACTGGGCCCCGCCACCATATTGAAAAGAACCTGGGAGTTGATGGAAGATAATGGAATGTTTGGAAAGCAAAAAAGATGGGTGTTACACAGATGGCTGAAGAGGGTGTATCAAGACTGTGTGTTGACCGTGTTTATGGGTACTTCAATGGAACTGCCTGGCTTTTTTTTTGCTGAATAAAGTCCTCTTCTTTGACACCACAACCTTGGATCCTGAACATAGTTTGTTTCTTTTACTTGGTATTTTAACTTTGTTGTTGGATGCGTTACTATTGAAAATAATTGGCCACAAAACCATTAGGTTAAAATCTAAAATGTACATATATACACATTTTCCTATTCATGTCATCTCACAATAAACTAATAATCAAAAGCCCTTTTTTTTCTTATACATTTCCTCTTCTTTTCAAAGTACTGCCGAAACTGAATAGTCTTAAACCTTATACATTTTTGTTTGGACTATTATAAAGAAAACCCCCACCACACATTTGATTATTTAGTAACCCACATGGCATTCATCAGAAATACAGCGATGTCCTGGAGATAAACTGGTAATCAGATTTATTATGAAGCACACTGTGTACCCTTAAGTATTTTCCACTGTTTTATTATGTTTTAGTTTTAAAATAAGAATAAAACAATGGAGCAATAGATCAGTCGACCCAAAGTGATTAACTGAGTATTGTTGGAAGGTTTCATTTAGTAGCAAAAAACATTTCATATCCCTATAAGTTTAAATAAAATGTAATAGCTATTACATTTTTAAAATAATTTGGAGGGAACAGTTTTTGAAAGGCATTTATATGGCACTTGGTATGTGACCGGAGAGTTTTTACCATGCCTTCATTTATTACTGAATTATTTTATAACTGGTCCACCCAATTACCTACATGCCAGCTTATCAAAATCAGATTACATCCCAAAATAGTTTCTCTATTCACCGAAATATATAGAGGTTATATAAAATCAGTTACAGCTATTTCTACAAATTAAAAAAAAAAGCAAAACAGGAACAAATATTCTAAATGAAATTCAAAGCTGTGATTAAAACTACACTCAAGGAGAACATGTATATTATAATTAAACAGCTTAATTTGCATCTATTTCAGCTGTTACCATTATGAACCATATTCCATATAGAGAACATCTCATGCATGTATAGTTCAAGTGCACCAAGTGCACAATAACAGGTCAAAGACTTTTATAGACTCTATAAAGTGTTACCTGTAAAGCCATAAACTAAACGTAATATCATTGGATGTTGCACATTTCATTTCTTTTTCTTTCTTTTTCAATTGCCAGTGTGCACTCTGTTTTCTTTTGTAGCATCACTTGCAATATTGTGTTTATTTATATCAAATACAATTACTTAAAAATAGTTTTATTTCTCTCCATTTACTGTTTGTGTAGCCTGCTGCTGCTGTAAGGCAATAATTTCCCTCACAGGATCAATAAAGTATATCCAAGTTTAAGTCTTGGAATAATGATTTGTACATTTTACAGTACAAAACTGTATTGTATTTGTATTTTTTTTTACTTCTGACAATAGTGACAATGTTTTAGCCTTTAAACATGTAAGCCTAATTTTATTGTATTAAATATTAGTAATATTGAAAAATATAACTGTTAGTGCTGCCAAGCTGGACAAGCTTTCATATGATAAATGATTTTATTAAACCAGAAATAAATCAGAGATTTTTGTATTATTGTATTAAAAATATTTCAGATGCCTAAAACAGATTGCTCTAATGCTCCCCTTTAATGGTTCAGTCAGTGCACAGTTAAAAACAAAACAAAAATATATAATTTTTGCCGTATTTTAAAATGGTTTCATAATTAAAATTGAACATATTTATAATGAACACAAAGCCATCATATTCATTGTAGCAATAAATAAACTCTGGGAGTAATCAATAATAAAAACATTAAAAAGGCAGAAACTCTAAATGTAGATAATAACAGTAGCCTTGCTCAGTACTTTTCAATCATACAAAGTCATTTCTTTTCAATTTTCAAAGCAGCAGCTGATTATACAAACAAAATAAAATAAAATAAAATACACAGCAAACACACATTTTCACTTACACTTACTACCAAACATATTTGTTCTGCAAAAATTCAGGGTTGCTTGGCTGATTGGAATCACCCTCAGAGTCTAAATACTTTAAATATTGATTATGTGCCTCTGCATACTCTGAATTATGGTGTAAATCCCTTTAAACAGAATTAATTCTACCTGATCTAACCACCAAAACTACCAATTACATTAGAAGGAGCAGAATGCTGAGGGAGCTCATGAGAGATAAGCCGCCCTATTTGAGAAACAAGTTTATCTCATCAGACCACAGGACATGGTTCCAGTAATTCATGCTCTTGGACAGTTTGCCTTTCTTGTGAGGCAGCTTCAGAAGAGGACTCCTTCTGTGACGGTGGCCATGCAATCCAACTTTTTGCAGTGTGCGGCGTATCGTCCGAGCACTGACAAGTGGACCTTCTGCTTCTGCAACTTATAAGGCAGCACTGATGTGGCTGTTTTTTAAGCCGGCTTCTGCCCCTGATGTACAGCACAAGGACACACATTCTATGATTGACCCTTAGTCCTGTTCAGAGTTGAACTCGTCTTGGAAAATCTCTGTATGACCCTGACCACTGTACTGTAACTCATTTTTGTTTCAAATCCTCAAATCCTCAGAGAGTTCTTTGCCATGAGGTGCTATGTTGAACATCCAGTGGTCAATATGAGAGAATTGTACTCAAAGCACCACATTTTAACTGCCCTAATGCAAGATACACAAATGTATATGGTCCTATGAAGCAGACAAAAACACCATGACTAGGACATGGGGCTTTGCATAGTTTAAATTGACGTACAGCTGTTATCAATTAGGATGTACTCAGTTTTGCTGCCAGCTATTTTGACTATAATGGCTGTATGTTGAATTATTTTCATAAAAAAGTAAATCTGTACTGCTATACAAGCTGCACATTGAATACTCTAAACTATATCCAAGTTTCATTTCTATAGTATTGTCCCTTGAGAAGATATACTAAAATCGATGAATAGTGCAGGAACTACAAAATGCAATAAGGCATCCTTCACTGCTTAGGGCACTGAAATGCTTTTTACTACATTAGTATGGCAGACCCAGCAAACACAGCCAACTCTCCATGTCCTCCATTTCAGTGCCCTAAACAGTGAAGGATGCCTTATTGCATTTTGCAGTTCCTGCACTATCCAGCTCCAAGACAAGTCAGAAAACATGCACAAGACAGAGAGAGAGAGAGAGAGAGAGAGAGAGAGAGAGAGAGAGAATAAGAATAATGAGAATACATACATACCTGATGGCAGAGGGAAGAAAAAGCTTGCTCAGAAGAATCAATAATAGGGTCTTTAAAAGTAGCAGGTTGCTGATCCAAAGCTATTATCTAATTGCTGGGCTATTAGTAATTTGGTGGACACACCAATCACTCTCCCAGTCTGCTTCCAAGTCATAGGAAGCATCCATGATTCAAATAAAAATTCTAGTGGAAAAAACAGGTTTAATTCGCATATAGAACTGACAAAACAAGTAACACAAAATCTAATTACAAATTCATGATACATGTTTTGTTTTATTTGATTGTTTCCTATATTATAATTGTCTGTCCACGCACAAACCCAATACTGCCACCATGCGGTGACCAATATTGGATTATTATCAGAGTGGATATTAGATTGAATTGTTTAATTAGTTTTAAAACGAGGTTTTGGTTTAAAATAAAAAAAACAATAAAAAATTTTTATATATTAATTAGACGCAGTCTGATATAAATAAAATCTTTTTATTGTTTAATTTGCCCAACAAGTTGTGTTAATCATTATTCATGTAGCAGCCCTGAACATTTCATGCTTTAGCATCATAATTGCATATTTCCAGTAAAACTGATGTTTTAACCACATTTTTTAATAATGTCACAAAAAAGTGCTTACCTACATATTAGCATCAGAATTACATTGTGTTATCAATCAAATACAAGGTAAACAAAGACTAGTAGCCTTAACATTATATTTATTTATATTATAATTATGTGCTTTACAATTATCTTTTTTTTTTTTTACAAAAAAGTATATTGATAATTTTCATATCAATAGGTGAGTAGCATACTCACATTTGTTTCTGGTGGATTTGTTGGTACTCCTTAATACAATATTGTGTGATAGCACTTTTTATATCAACCAGGTGACTGTAAATATATTTGCCTTACAGCAATAGACTTTGAAGATTTTTTGCAGGCATATAATTTGATTTTTAAGAGTTAATATCATAATACTATCTCTTTCAATATTCGTTCTACACTTTTTTCAAACTGATTTAGCTATTGTATCAACCCACACCACTAATTCACTAATACTGAGTCCCAAATGATGTGTATTTATCTTATAACATAATAAGCAATAAACAAACAACTGGTTTAAGGTATATATTGGACAAATGAGTTATCCGATGCCTACCAGATAAAACAATCTGGTAAATATGTTCTGAAGTGCTATATGCTTAAAAAAAAAATAATAATAGAATGTTGGCTTTCATGAAATTGAAAAGGAATCACATTTTCGTAAAAATAAAAAAAATAAAAAGAAGAAAAAAGTAATGCCCTGTGAGTTACAATAATTCTAAATATTAAAATCATTTATACAAACTGTGTTGTGTAAAATCAATGGTAAAGATATTTTGGTTTGACCAAGCAATTATTCTCAATTAACAAAATCTCTGTTATATAAAGAATCATTAAATACTTGCTTGTATATTTTCTTGTTTTATTAAAGCAGGACTGCCTATTAATTTCCACCCATTTATTATTGTTATGTAGAACTTTCGGACATTACTATTCAGTACAAGTTTTATCCTGTGATCACGTGATCGATTTAGAGCCTATCCCAAGAACACACGTCATGAAGAATATGGCATATTCAAAACTGGAAGCAATAGTGTGCATCTGTAAAACCCTCAGGGCAAAAACACAGCATAAAAAGAGTGGCACACAGTCCTTGTGCCACCAAGCCCCCATTAAGGAATGGTTGTGATAGATCTGGACACAATTCTCATAAAGCTAGGTGCAATAAAAACAGAATTGACTCAGATTGGATGATCAGTTCATCACAGGTAACCACAAACACACACTTTCTCTACTATAGGTAATGTAATTTAGATAAATATTTTAAACAGTGGGAAAAAGCTGGGGAACTTGGAAAAACCATGTAAACACAGAGAAAAAAAAATGCTCCAGAACACACACATAATATTAAACTTGTTTTACCATGAAAACAACAGTTCTTAGAAATAACTGTGTCCCATTGGTACGCATGAATTTCATTGTATGTAAAAAAACATTCTGGATATGAAATTTTCTAGCAAAATAATGAACAATAATAGATAAAGTCAAGAAATATATTTTTTGCATCGATTAGATACCAGGTGAACTTTAGTTCTTTGGAAACACATACTAAATGAAGCTAAGGAAATGTTACTTAATAAGTCCATGGGTGTGTATATCTTCATATTTCTGGTATGTGTGTGAAACTGAGAAGCAAATTAAACATTCCATCAACGAAACTATCATTTTTTGCTTACTCACAAAATTAGTGTGCATGAATTTACCTCAGTTAACATTTACATATAATAAAGTGTATTCACTAAATAAATGATACACCATACAATACTATATGGTAAACAGCATTTGAAAAATGTCAATAATAAAAAATCTATACAAAATTAAATATACAGTTTATTACAGTTTACAGTACAAATATACAGTACAAATATACAGTTTTCTTCCCTTATTGTATTTATACATTGTACTGTGTATATACTGAATATTAGAGTATGTGTATATTCTTTTATATATTTGCATTTATTATTATAATTTTTTATTTTTATTTCTTTCCTCTGCTGCTGTAACAAAGAAATGTCCCTACTGTGGGACGAATAAAGGTATATCTTATCTTATCTCTTAATCTAAGACAGTCCCTTATCAGAATGATCAAACCTTCGCCAATAGTGGCATTTCCGTATCTTAGTGTTGCCGGGGAAATTAGCAAAACAAACTGTTTTAATAAGAATTCCATAGCAAGAAGATAGGTACTGATAAGAGAAGATAATTATATAGCCGTTAGGTCATGTCTTTGTTGTCTTTACTGTTGTTGTCTACATATGAGACTTTGTCCTTGACTAGCACCTCATATTGCATCAAAATATGGCCAGTGATGCAGTTTTTATTGCTTTTCATGTCTATGAAGTCAAAGAGCAGTGTGTGTGTGTGTGTGTGTGTGTGTTTGTACAGACAAAGCACTGTATTTAAAAATGAGTCTAAATACGGAACATTAATAATATATAGAACTTACTGTAGAACAGCACTGCCCTGAAACACTTAAGATCTGTATATTTAGCCTTTGAACAATCATAGGAAAAATGTATACCCTCAGTCAAATCCATGTATGTTTTTGTTACAGCCTGCATAACAATTAGGTATACTTCATCAGCTTTTATAAGCAAACAATAGAACCTCAGGGGACAAAAAAATCTAGCAAAAAAGCCCACAAGAGATTTCAATATGTAGTAATTTTCTTTAAAACCCACATTCAAAAATCAGGGGGGTTATCAGTTACTTGTAGAACTAAGTTTAACAATAATAACTTAAACAATAATATGAATTTTTATATTTTTTGTAGAAGTGTATCAGTTTCTGACATAATTTAGAGAAACTTTGGCCAATTCTTCTTTACATCGCTTTATTTAATTGTGTTTGAGGGCGTTTGTTTAAATAGGGTTGAGGTCTGGAATTTGGCCATTTCAAAATATTCTTTCTTCTTACCATTCAGATGTTGATTCTTTGATGTGCTTGGGGTTATTCTCCTTTTGCATGACCCAATATTGGCCCAGCTTAAGCTTAAGACACATTTTTGTTAATATTCTAGTATAAAGTTGGGTTCATTGTTGTCTCAATGACTGAAAGTTCCAAGGTCCTGGCTCTGCAAAACAAGACAAAATGATCACCCCTCTAGCATTGTTCCAGAAAGTTCTTCTCAGTTGAAAATATTGTGTTGTGAACATAAACTTTCAGAGTGCTTGTGAAGGCCTGTATGTCACATGATGTAGCTCTTGGGTGCCTCCTCTATATCTGTCAGCAATAAACAATCTGAATTTAGACTGACTTTGATGAGATGCCCACTCTTGGGAAGATTAGCAATGTCTTGAAGGCTCTCCATTTGTAAAAACTTTTTCTGACTGAATGGTGAATTTTAAATTGCTTGCAGATAGATTTATAACTCTTCCAATGAAGAATGAGTGAGGCTAGTATTATTTATGGCTTCTTATCTTGTACTTATGTTTGTACCCTTGATCTTCTAAGTTTCAGTATGATAAAATAGTGAAACTCTTAACCATGAACACTTAATGGGGCACATGATGTTTGCTAGTATATAAAACAGTTTCATAAGTCTACCCAAATAATAAATAATCCTTAGTTTCTTCTGTTGTACAGCATTTTTTATACTTACATATATCAGCAAGAATAGGCAAGTATGAGTAAGGTATGATGGTTGGTGAGGGAGTGGTGTAGTATAATGCCATAAACTTTATTACTACATTCACTAAATGATTACTACATCAATTCTAGCTTATGGTGAATACAAATCAGAAAGGGTGGCCTCATCATCAGAACTCTGTAGCTTTATAACATTGCGAATATTCATTTCAGTGTACACTAGTGTGTGCATGGGGGTGATTTTTATTTTACCGTGATATTTATTTGTCACTATGTATTTTTTATGGAGAACGCATTTTACTATTCTGATCTTTTGCCAGTTTCAAGCTTCAGGTAAAAAATTTTTTGGCTATTATAAACTGTTTGGTAAATGTAATAAATTCTGAACTGAACTATTATATAGTATTATATAGTAAATGCGTAATTGACGAAATCAGCTAATTTATTCATTTAAGCAGGTGTAATAAGTACAATAATTGTAGGTAGTTTGCAGTCAAACCATAGTATTAAAGACCTGTTACATTTTGATAGTCAACAGTTTTCTAATACACATTGATTTAAAATAAATTATTAGTCATTTTTCCAAATGGCAATCAAGTTGATTCACATCCAATGTGTGATTTACATTAAATTTTAGTGAAAGATTGATAAATGAAGCCAAGTGAATGCATCAAAAGAGTCATATTTTAGATTGGATAGGTTAACTGTCTCATACCTTTGTTAATTTTTTATTTTTTATGTGTACAATACATACATTTTTTATGAGATTCCATAGTAGAAGTTTTCATAAGCTTTTACCACTGCCACATTCAATATTACATCAGACAGTTAAAAGTACAAATATATGAATTTATTTTTAGCTAATAGTTTTCCAAAATGTCCATGCTACCTGCTCTCATTTTAATATAAAAATCAGACATGTTGATAGCAAAGAAAGAAATGCTGAGGTGTATGTTTGATCTAAAACTGACTGTATATAATTGGATGGGACAGAATGAGCAATACATTTATTTATTTGCAGGAAAGACCATAGACCCCTTTCCTACAACTACACCATATGAAACTAAACAATATGAATTTGCACCGAGTGAGTCTGCTCCAAAAGGGATTTTAGAAAGAACTACAGACCCCTTTTCTGCAAGTAGACTATATGAAACTACACCAAGTGAGTCTAACACAACAGATGTGACTTCAGAAACAAGCACAGACCCCTTTTCTACAACTACACCATATAAAACTACACCAAGTGAGTCTGCCACAACAGATGTGACTTTAGAAACAAGCACAGACCCCTTTTCTACAACTACACCATATAAAACTACACCAAGTGAGTCTACCACAACAGATGTGATTTCAGAAACGAGCACAGACCCCTTTTCTACAACTACACCATATGAAACTACACCAAGTGAGTCTACCACAACAGATGTGACTTCGGAAACAAGCACAGACCCCTTTTCTACAACTACACCATTTAAAACTACACCAAGTGAGTCAGCCACAACAGATGTGACTTCAGAAACAACCACAGACCCCCTTTATACATCTACACCATATGAAACTACACCAAGTGAGTCTTCCACAACAGATAGGACTTCAGAAACAACCACAGACCACCTTCCTACAACTACTACATATGAGACTACACAAAGTGAGTCTTCCACAACAGATGGAACTTTAGAAACAACCACAGACCCCATTTCTACAACTACACCATATGAAACTACACCAAGTGAGTCTGCCACAACAGATGTGACTTCAGAAACAACGACAGACACGATTTCTACAACTACATCATATGAAACTACACCAAGTGAGTCTGTCACAACAGATGGGATTTCAGAAACAACCACGGACCCCCTTTCTACAACTACATCATATGAAACTACACCAAGTGAGTCTGCCACAACAGTTATGACTTCAGAAACAACCACAGACCCCCTTTCTACAACTACATCATATGAAACTACACCAAGTGAGTCTGTCACAACAGATGGGATTTCAGAAGCAACCACGGACCCCCTTTCTACAACTACATCATATGAAACTACACCAAGTGAGTCTGTCACAAAAAATGGGATTTCAGAAACAACCACAGACCCCCTTTCTACAACTACACCATATGAAACTACACCAAGTGAGTCTGCCACAACAGATGTGACTTCAGAAACAACCACAGACCTCTTTACTACAACTACACCATATGAAACTACACCAAGTGAGTCTACCACAACAGATGTGACTTCAGAAACAACCACAGACCACCTTCCTACAACTACTACATATGAGACTACACAAAGTAAGACTTCAGAAACAACCACAGACATGATTTCTACAACTACATCGTATGAAACTACACCAAGTGAGTCTGCCACAACAGATGGGACTTCAGAAACAACCACAGACCTCTTTACTACAACTACACCATATGAAACTACACCAAGTGAGTCTGTCACAACAGATGGGATTTCAGAAGCAACCACGGACCCCCTTTCTACAACTACATCATATGAAACTACACCGAGTGAGTCTACCACAACAGAAGTAACTTCAGAAACAACCACAGACCCCTTTCCTACAACTACACCATATGAAACTATACCAAGTGAGTCTGCCACAACAGATGGGACTTCAGAAACAACCACAGACC
>MU574796.1:1427659-1546053 GCA_024362625.1 Silurus asotus
TATATATATATATATAGTGTATACATATTATTAATATTATTGATATTTGTTCTGGAAAAGGAGAAGGGCTTGTTCTTGACCCTACCTGATGCCCAGTAAGTTATATAAAGCATGTGTAACTTTAATACTTTCTTACAGTGTCTCTTAATATGCTACTCTGAGTAAGATAAGATTAAGAGCAATAAACGACTCCATTGTCACACCTTAAGAAAATGGGTTGTCTCCATGGAGAACAGCATTAAACTTGATCTTTAAAGAAGCCCTATTTTATTTTATTTTTTTACAATTTCCACAGATCATTCTAGATACTTTTAAATTGTTTTACATTCAGCATTTTTTATATCTGACCATATTTATTTAGATCATATACTGTAAAATTGCACTATTACACTGTATATTTTGTCAATGAATGATGAACAGATTTTATCTGTTATACAGTAACTGTGTTTGAGTTATTTATTGCTAATAAACGCAAATTTAAATATATTTGAAATACAATTTCTTAAAAAAAAAAAAAAAAACACACTGTATAAAACCGATGCCCAGTAAGTAAAAATAAAAAAAAAATATATATATATACACACACACACTGTATATACCTGATGCCCAGTAAGTTATATAAAGCATGTGTAACTATAATACTTTCTTACAGTATCTCTTAATACACTACTCTGAGTAAGATAAGATTAAGAGCAGTTTTGCTAAGTCAATGTCTCCATTGTCACACCTTAAAGATAAAATTAACTAAGCTTCACCTTTGTGTGTGTTAAATATAGAACCATACATATTTGTATTTAAGTATGTTATTTTGTATTATCTGTTTTCATGCCACACACACCCATCATTGAACACACAAATTGTTTGCACAACCAAATATAACTACCTGGAAATCGGAAGTAGTTTTAAAATAAAAATCTAAAGCTCATAAATCCAGTGTAACAAGTGTCAGTAATGATGTTCCATAGAGTTAGTATAGTTATGCAAAGTAATTCTTAAGACATGCCTATTCTGCATTCTTATACAGTGAAAAAAACACTGACTAATTAGGAGATGCTTTATGTTTCTCTGAATTCACAGCAGTCAGGTAAGATGATCATCTTTTCCACTCCTGGACAGTGAATACTTCCTTATAAACTACAATAATCAATTGCTTCCCATTTTTGAATGCAGGAATCAAAAACGAGGAAAATGTAAATCATTTATGCCCCATTAAAGGTGAAAAAACACAACCACTTAAACATTGCCAGCTGTGCTTCAGAAAACAGCCTAATGTTATACCTGTATGGAGGAAAAGAAAGCTGGACAAAAATGACATGCATCATCACCTGTCATTCAAAGCCACACAATGGCTGTATATGATACTTTATAAATAGACGGGACTTCTATGAATTTGACAGGTTCCACTTGGAATTCTGTGGCACTGACCAGAAGGCAACAGTTAGAAGAGAGACAGGGTGTGATAACCTTGCGAAATCTAGCAGCAATTATGAGTTGGCAGGAGAGTTTCTTTGAAAAGGCGGTGTACAGTAAAATCACACCTTATAAAAACATGAGTACAGCTCGATGGACTGTAACCTCTCAGAAGCACATAGCAGTAAAGCATAATGACAGATTGGTTGTGTAATGTACACCCCATATAACCTTTGGGCTGATACGGCTGTGCAAATTCCTTTCCGGATATGCATGGGGGAAAAAACTACTGTTAACTATATACTTCACATTCCAACAAAGACAATTTGCTTACCTCATTCTTATTTTTCTTTTAGCTGAGATTTAGCATAAGAGTCAAAAGCAGATTATTTACACTGTTTTATAGCCAAAATATCAGATATACCTGAGGCTAAGCAAAATATTTGAACACCTGTCCTACGTGACTGTCTTATAGTAAACCAGTCACATTTCCTGTAAACAGCACCATAAATCTGAATGGCAAATGCCATTGAAATGATTAACGAAAATATATTTTTTTATTATTAAATAAACACAGCCATGTGTACAAACATTATTTTATAACTAAAAATAGAAAAATAATTCAAATAGTACATTTATCCCACATTAAATGATTTTTTTTTCTTTTCACTACTGCATTAGCATATTAACATATAAACAAATGTTTTCAGTGTAATGTAAACTAAAAACTAATTTATACTAACAAGCTTTATACAATTATTTCAATAATTTATATTCATATTCAATGGACATAACATAAAATGTATTTTTATTTCCTAGGTCAAACATAATTACTTTAAAACATCAACGTCATCATCAAAGTGCTTGAAATAAGCCAGAGTTGCTTTTGCACTTTCTCTTTCTCTGGGTTACTGTCGCTTCAGAAGGGCTAGTGGCAACATGAATGGATTTAGTGGACACAGACCAGCAGTGGCCCAATCACCTTTATCTGCTAACTTTATTGCTGGTGATTGGCCTTCAAAATCTCCAGAAGATATTGGTAATTCTGTTGCCTTCACTGCTCCCTCCTGAACACACTCTACCCCTGTAGACTGTACACTCTGTGTTTGTAAAAATTCATTTGGTCCTTTTGCATTCTGATCAGATAGGGATGTTTGATGTTCTGCTTCTCTAGTTGATGTGGAATTAGCAAATAAAGGCCCCTGATCTGTGCTGAGCCTCGCTGCAGGTGTGCTCAGACGGGGGTAAACTTGTAGTAGATGATGCTGCAGTTCCTTACAGTTCAGCAAGGGGAGCTCTTCAGGTAACGACATCAACAGGTCCAGAAGCACTGCACTTTCTGCGGTTAAAGATAAACAAATTACAAATGTATACAAAATTATAAATTTATAGAACACAACACACAAATCAGCCATCTGGTTACAATAGAACCTGTCAAAGTCTGGTATATATAAGGCAGTTTGTGAACGGACCGTTCTTGAGGCTGATATGTGCAGGAAAAATGGGCAAGCTCAAGGATCAATTGACTTCGACAGGGACCAAACTGTGACAGCTAAACTACTAGGTCATAGCACCTCTAGTTAATCAATCAATAATTTAAAATATGGAAAAACATTCAGTGAATGATATTTCTAAGGATAGAAACGCTTTGTTGACAAGAGAGAGAAACAGAAAATGGCCAGATTGTTTGAAGCTGGCAGAACTGACACTGGACAGTTAGAGTTCTTGGCTGCAGGTAAGGAACTTGATGGACTCTCGCTGTTGTAGTCCAATCGGCTCAGGGTTTATTCTGCTAAGCATTGTTATAAAGAGTGATTTTTTGTTGTTGTTGTGAGGTGTACCAAAAATTTCTATAAAGAACATAAAATATGGTAATTAACAATGTAGACTAGGGGTGTAACAGTACACAAATTCACGGTTCAGGATGTATCTTGGTTTTTAAGTCATGGTTTGGTTAATTTTCCATAAGATTAGAGGGAAGAAATGCAGAAAATTTTTCTATTAATGCAGTTTATTATTATTATTATTATTTATTATTATTATTATTATTATTATCATTATTATGTGATCAACAACATTTGAACAGTTTACATTTTTCAAACAATTTAAATAAAACGCCTGCTTGGTTATGAAATATAAAATGATAGTTAGTAATATTTTATACAAAATAATGTTGAATAAATCTAATTAATGCAATACACTATAATATTGATTGAATACAGTAACCAATTAAATTGGAATATATTTAAATGATTAGAATTAAATTAATGGAAAACTTTACATTTGTTAAAACCCATTTGGGTAATACAGGTGTATAAGTAAGTGTGTGCAGGTTTTACATTTAATATTTCATTTTTATTACATTAAAGGGGAAATATTTATTTAACCCCCTACGTTTTTTGAGAGATTACCTCCTTACAAAGAAATTAACAGTCGGGAATGTTTATATTAGGCTTTTTTTAAACAGAGAAAGACAAAATATTAGAAAAATCCATTTAAAAAAAAGAAGAAAGGAAGGTCTCCCACACACCCAAATTAGTCCAGTCCATTTACGAAAGAACTCTTAATTTCAACTCATTATGTGTATAAAAGACACAAGTCACAGAATCAACCTCTTCATTTTAAACCTCTCCAGCAACATGGGCAAGAACAAAGAGTTGTGAAAGGACATCAGGGACAAAACTGTAGACCTGCACAAGCCTGGAATACAGGACCATCAGCAAGAAGCTCATTGAGAGACTACTGTTGGTGCAATAATTAGAAAATGGAAGAAATACAAAATAAGTCAATCACCCTTACTCTGGAGATCCATGCAAAATTTTACCTCATTGGGGTAATGATGATTCTGAGAAATGTGAGGGATCAGCCCAGAATTACACAGGAGGAACGTGTTAATGATCTCAAGGGAGCTGGGACACACCTTAGTAACACACCAAGGTCTCTCTGCTCAGGAATGCACATGAAGTTTGCCAATAAACACCTGAATGATTCAGAGAAGGCTTGGGAGAATGTGATGTGGTCAGATGAGACAAAAATTGAGCTCTTTGGCATCAACTTGCTGTGTTTGGAGGCAGATAAACGCTAAATATGACCCAAAGGACACCATCCCTAATGTCAAAACATGGACAAGGAAACATACTGCTTTGGGGCTGTTTCTCTGCTGAGGGTACAAGAAGACTTCACCACATAAACAGGGCCATGCACTGTAGAATCTTGTATGAGAACCTTCTGGTCTCAGCCAGAATGTTCTAGATGTGTCATGGCTAAGTCTTTAAACATGACAATGACCCAAAACAAATGGCCAAGGAAATAATCTGATGGTCTTGTAGCCCATTCCAGTCTTGTGCAGGTCTACAAACCTGACATCCTTTGACAGCTCTTTGTTCTTGCCCATGGTGGTGGAGAGGTTTAAATGGAAGAGGTTGATTCTGTGACTGGTGTCTTTTAAACAAAATGAGTTGATTTAAGAAAAACTCCTAATGGTACAGGACTATTTGGGTGCGTGAAACCTTTTCTTTAAATGTTATGGATTGTTTTATATTCTGTCTCTATCTGTTAAAATAAACCTTCTAGACTGTTCATTTCTTTGTAAGGGGGTAAACTCACTAAATCAGCAGGGGATCAAATAATTATTTCCCCCACTGTAACTGTTCTACTTATTTAAACATACTTTAACAAATATCTTCATTCCCTAATTAATTTACTCCCTTGATATGTTGAATTGTCCTTTTTAAGAGAAATTCTTATAAAAATTTGTTTGATAAAACCAGTACCGAGTGAGAAGCCACAGTGATAATGTGTTAATTATTGTTTCTTTCTATACCCCTGGTATTGTTGTGTAAGTTTTTAAGTTTATTAATATTTAATTATATTTTAAAAATGCTTTTAAATTGGAGACTAAACCAAATCCACCACATTCCTGAGGAAACTCAGATTTTAACTATTTTCCACATATACTGTAAAAAAGATTTGCATTTAGTACACGTGTGCACCAAACTGAAAGCCCTGCACCAAAAAGATTTGGTAGGAATATGTGTACCCTGTTACACCCCTAATGTAGACATAAATCATTTAGACATTATACTCACCCATAGCAGTAAGAGGTTGGGTGTTCTTTTGGAGAATGATGTTGCACAAAAATTGGTATATCTTTTCAAAATCAACTACACTATTTGCCCCCATTGGTCTATATTGCCAGATTTGCTCTGCACATCCAGGCTGCTT
The DNA here is from genome assembly GCA_024362625.1 of Silurus asotus. NCBI lineage: Eukaryota > Metazoa > Chordata > Actinopteri > Siluriformes > Siluridae > Silurus > Silurus asotus. Next base: position 1,433,294 of record MU574796.1, read on the forward strand.
ATCTTGGTGATCAGCGTTGGATGGCACTGCACTTGAAGCAGACACTGGTGGTGTTGGTTTTGAGACCTGTTGTTTTAAGAGCGCTTTATGGGTGGCCGATGTGGATGGCGTGGCAGGGACTTCGGTTGGCTCTGTTGCTTGCTGCAACTCACTATGCTCTGCTTCAGTATTGGTAAAGGAAGATGTGACTGTGGTGGTTTGAGTAGACTGGCTGGGTACTGCATCCTTCTTGTGTGATTGAGGAGTTTTATTGACTTGTCCAGGCAAAATCATCACTGAAGGAGGTGAGCTAGCGTGGGATTTAGGCATTGACCTCAGAGGTACAGTACGCAAGCCACTTGATAGAGGGCCCTGAGAGTCAGTATTGCGTGGGGGATCCGAGTGGCTGAGACTGCACGGCTCTGTGGAAGCAATTACCAGCATCTGTTGGTAAAAAAAACATTATGTTACATTATTGATAACAACTTGATGTTTTACAGAACTTTTAAAAGTGAAACTGTAGTTGCTGAAATTATTTAAAATTATAAACAACTTTTTTTGCTTTAATTACTGTGCACTCAAGCAAGCAAATTTATTTCCAAATCGAATTTAAAAGATTCAGACATGTGCACAGATTGTAAAAAAAAAATACATGCATACATGTGAACACAAATTTTAATTGCGGCTACCACTAACAATTAAAAAATCTGAAATCTCTCCCATATGGTCACATGGTCTTGACTGCTGCTACTACTCTTGACTGCTGCTACTACTTTTATACACTATTATTGAATTGCAAAATTCTGGTTATATTTGTTTACATTTCTGCTATTACATTTCTGCTACTGTGCACCTTATCCTGTCATGACAGGTTTTACTGGCGGAGCTACTGCTGTTTTTTTATTTTTATATTTTTATATTTTGTGTATTGTCCTGTGTTGTCTTTTGCACTGTTTGCACCAGTTGCACACATGCACTTTATGTGGCGAGGATCTTAGTTCCTGGCCCTGTGTTCTTTTGTTCTGTGACTGTGTTTTATGTTATTTTATGTTGTTCTGTGACTGTGTTTTACTGTGTTTTATGTTGTTTTATGTAGCACCTGGGTTCAGGAGAAACTTTGTTTCATTTCACTATGTACTGCATCTGCTATATATGGTTGAAATGACAATAAAAGCTTCTTGACTCTTGACTTGACTTGACATGCACATTTCCATGATCACATACTTGAGAGAAGGCAGAAGAAATTGTTTCCTCATGGACACCAGCCATTTTCTGTGCTAGTTCTCCCCATAGTTCTGTTGGCACTTTATTTTTTTGTTCCTCACGTCTCTGTTTATGGACCTGCATATATACTCGTTGCAGTACACCCTTCCTCAAAAACTTGATCATGTTCTGGATCTGAAAGCAAAAAACACTGCCATTACAGAGGAACAGGAATTCTGCAATATTTTTCAGTACCAGACCAAGGTCCGTTATGAACATGCATACCTGAAGCAGAGAGCATTTTGGAACTTTCTTTCGAAGTGCCAAAAAATCCAGTTCTGAATTTAACCTATTTTGTTGTTTCAGGGCAAGTAGAAGACTCCGCAGTTCCTGCCGATCACACTCAGGACGAAGCCTTTTTATTGATTCTGTGTTTCTTGAATCTGAAAAACGAGATGGTGTAATCCGGCGGCGGGATGGAGGCTTCATAATGACTAAAACAAAAGCACACATCATCATCATCATCATGTATATTTTATCATCATAGAATAATGAGCTTAATAGTATCTTTAAGGAAATTAATGTTTTGGGCAAAGAAGGGGCCTGAAAACTAGTCAATGATTCATTTTTATCCTTTAAGATGCTACATCTCCAGCTTTAGTGTGCCCCAGGAAAAATTTACATTGTTTTTACCAGCACTTTTCCTGCACAGCATCATTACACAGCTCATCACTACTGTAATACATCAACTTAATAATCAGATATTTAACATTATTAACAGGTTAATATGCCCCAATAGGTGCACATACCAAAAAAAACAAAAAACCTGATATCTACTTTGTACATAAACATGCATATTTAAAGAAATGATTAAAGTTAGCCAGCTAATCATGCTATAGCTCATTGTCGAATTGTCTAAGCACACATATTACATATTACACATTACAAAGCTATGTTAGTCTTCGGTTTTCTTACACCGAATCAACGCATGATTCACTTTAGGAAAATGTTTAACGTTAAATGTTAGCGCTCGTCTTTAATAAAAACTTACCAAAATGGTGATGATTCGCATTGCAATTGTTGCCAGGTCAAAACAACCACTCTGCTATCAGCGTCATTTTGTAACGAGTCGCTGGAAAGGCCAAAAAGGATGGATTTTAAAACGCGGCTGTAATGTAGGCAACAGCGACATCTATGGAAACTTCTGCTGACAAACAAAAAGTGTCTGAGCTCATTGTAGATACTTCTACTACCACTAATACTACTACTAATACTACTACTAATAATAATAATGATAATAATTAATATGCTTATTATCTATTATTATTATTATAATTAGTATTAATATTATTATTAATCTATTCAGTGGTGGGCCATGGATTTGGTACCTGGGCCTTCAGTGGGTGCTTTCCCGACTTAATCCACCTCTTAACAACACCACTATCATGTCACAATAATAGAAATGATCAATAATATACAAAAATACAATATAACAACGCGTAGCGTTAAAGAGAGAGAGAGAGGCATTTTGCATATGGAGGGTGAATAGTAGTGCTGAAGGCTGAGGGAGGAAGACTGTAGTGTGAGATTCAGGGAAAAGGTCAGACAGGGGCTCAATAGTGGTGAAGAGGTGCTGGATGATTGGGCAACTACTGCAGAAGTGATAAGGGAGACAGCTAGAAAGGTACTTAGTGTGGCATCTGGAAATAGAAAGGAAGACAAAGAGACTGGTGGTGGGATGGAGGAAGTGCAGGAGAGAATAAGGAAAAAGAGTGGCAAAACAGAATTGGGATGACAGAGTGATGAGAGAAGTAGGCAAGAGAACATGGAGATGTGGCAGCAGGTAAAGAGGGATGTGGCAAAAGCCAAGGAAAAGGCATATGTGGAGCTGTATGTGAAGTTGGAAACCAAGGAAGAAGAAAAGGATTTATACCGATTGGCCAGGAAGAGGGACCAAACTGGGAAGGATGTGCTGCAAGTTAGAGCAATAAAGGATGGAGATGAAAATGTGTTGACTAGTGAAGAGAGTGTGTTTAGTCCTAAGCTCTATTTTCTGTTATTTAGGTTTATGCTGTTTAATGTAGCACCAGGGTTCTGGAGGAACATTGTCTCATTTCACTGTGTACTGCGTCAGCTATATATGGTTGAAATGACAATAAAAGCTTCTTGACTGATGAATGAGGAAAATGAGAGAGAGAGAAAGTTGGTGTGGAGATGGTGAAGCAGGAAGTAGGTAGGATTAGTTAAGTGGAAGTGAGAGCAGCGATTAAGAGGATGAAGAGTGTAAAGTCTGTTGGACCAGATGAGATATCGGTAGAAGCATGGAGATGTTTAGGGCAGATGGCAGTGGAGTTTTTCACCAGGTTTTTCAAGAAGATTCTGGAAGGTGCAGTAGGAACTGGTTCAAGGTGGAGGTTTGGACTGCATCAAGGATCGGCTCTGAGCCCTTTCCTGTTTGCAGTGGTGATAGACAGGTTGAAGGACGAGGTCAGACAGGAGTATTTGTGAAGGTTTGCGGATGATATTGTGATTTGTGGTGAGAGTAGGTAGCAGGTTGAGAAGAGCCTGGAGAGCTGGAGGTATGCGCTGGAGAGGGGAATGAAAGTCAGTAGGAGTAAAACAGAGTACATGTGTGTGAATAAGAGGAAGGGCAGTGGAGTGGTGTGGTTGCAGGGAGAAGAGGTGGAGAAGGTGGAGAAGTTCAGGTACCTGGGCTCAACAGTGCAAAGTAATGGAGAGTGTGTTAGAGAACTAAAGAAAAGAGTGCAGGCAGGGTGGAGTGGGTGGAGAAGAGTGGCTGGAGTGATTTGTGATAAAAGAGTATCTGCAAGAGTGAAATGGAAAGTTTATAGGACTGTGGTGAGACCTGCGATGTTGTATGGTTTAGAGACAGTGGCATTGAGTAAAAGACAGAAGGTGGAGCTGGAGGTAGCAGAGTTGAAGATGTTGAGGTTTTCGTTGGGAGTGACGAGGATGGACATGATTGGAAATGAGGGACAGTGCATGTAGAACGTTTTGGAGACAAGGTGAGAGAGGCAAAATTGAGATGGTTTGGACATATGCAGAGGAGGGACATGGGTTATATCAGTAGGAGAATGCTGAGGATGGATCTACCAGGAAGGAGGAAAAGAGGAAGGCCCAGGAAGAGGTGCATGGATGTGGTGAAGGAAGACAAGCGGGTAGTTGGTGACAGAGGCAGATGTAGAGGACAGGGGGTGTGGAGACGGATGATCCGCTGTGGCGACCCCTAATTGGAGAAGCTGAAAGAAGAAGAAGAAGAAGAAGAAGAAGAAGAAGAAGGGTGAATAACATTTTTACTAGACCAAGCTCCAAAACTCTACACTACAACCACAACTGTGCTACCTACATAATCTGAATGAGTTCAGAATCAATATTTGACAAGACAAAAAATAAAATGACAAAAACAAAAATTTCAATAAAACATAACCTATGCATACTCATAGTTTGCACCTCTCCTCAGAGGCTGTAAGCCAGTGGTACCGCTCATATTCACTGGTCTCGAAGTGGTGAACGAACCCTTTCCCAGACTGAGACAAGCTAGCTAGATTCAGGGTTGGCCGACCTCTCCTCATGATGTCTAGATTTTCTTAAAAATGAATTTTTAATAATGTCCGAGACAAATCAATTTATCTTCCTCCTAACTCTGATGTATTAATGTGCAGACATGTTTTGTGAGTCGAACTTGGCTGTAACAGTTTCCCTCTGATGAAACAATCAGAGGATGGAAAAACGCTGACACTATTTTGGGCCAGCTAGCTGTTAGGCCCTGTGAGGTGAGTTTAAAATCTTATTGGTTAAAGAAACAGATCCATTGATAATATAGTCCAGGGTAAAAAAGGCCAGCAGTACAGACATTGAAGGCCCTGGGCAGATTAGATTGACATGGCAGCACATAGATGCTAAAATCTAATTGGACAAAAAAATCTAACATCCACATACTGAAAGCAGTGCAGCCATAAGAAATGGTATGAAATAAAAAGAATAGGCTGTTGAGAATAAATTAATACAATTTAATGGAACAAATATTAGAGTTCAGGTTGTAAATGTAGGTCTGTGCTTCCGATAGAGTTTTAGGCCAGCAGAGAAGACTGGCCCTGATGGCTCACCCTCTAACTCTAAAGGCTAATGCTTATTATTAGTCTTGTGATGTGAATTGTTAAACTTCCAATCTTAACCTTCTCAAATTTTTTGTTAATCTCTTGTACTGGCACGGCAGCATTTATAAGAAGCACTTACATTGTATTGCCGTAACTGCAGCATAATGTCAATTGTGACATGAGATCTTTCCTCAGTGACAAAGGAGCACAGTGTGTAGTGTTGCAGAAACACATGAGACTGCAGGGGCCACAAGGAAAAGAAAGGTGAGCTCTGCTGTGGCATGATCAAAGAAGGAACAACAGACAACAGAGAGAGACTGACTCAGTCCCACGGAAAGGAGAGAATGAGTCCCCTTAGTGAAAGCAAAATAAAAAGAGTTTGCAGCAACAATGCAGTAGTGAAAAAAGTACTTATTTTATGTAGTAATTAGATACAAGTACATTACTAAGCACATACTAAGCATCTGTTTGCAGTGGACCTAAAAAATAACCTTTTGAAAACCCAATTTTTGCCTTACTATGCATTAAAAAGTCACCATCCACATCTACAAACTCATATTTAATAAAAAAAGACAAGAACCAGAGGACTTTCTCTAATAATGTTTTTAACTATAGACTTAATCTGTTTTGTAGTCTATTAAAGAGAATTATATGCAGTGGTGTAAAAAATCTACATTAAGAAAAAACATCCAAACAAAAGAAGCAACAAGACTGAACCCTAATCAAGATCTAATCAAGAAGTAGGTCATTTATTACTCTAACTGCCACAGTAGTTATGATAGGACCCAAATCCTGACTAATAATTTAATGAATGCTATTTTTGAGGATAACTACTGTGCTTAACACTTTTCTATGATCTAGGAGATATAGGGGAGGTATGATATTGCCCTACATTTTGACAGCTGACAGCTGGCTGAGTTTGAGGTCTCAGCCAATGATAAAAGAAGAACTGATTATTCAAAAAAAAGGTTTGATTGCTTCTGATAATATTGGTTTGTAAAAAAATGTAAGTAAGTGCTCTAGTATGCAATTTTAAGGACCTCAAATAGAGCTCAATTAATTAATGATTATAATGGCAATTATTGAGACAGATAATTAATAAAAGTTTGTGATCCTGTCCTTCCTTTTCTTCGGATCTGCCTGGTTCATCCTGACGTCCAAACTCTGGATTGAGTTCTTCTCAATTGGAGACCACTACAGCCTAAAGTTCCAATAAGCTTCTGAGCAACTAAGAACTTAGAAAATTCATCCAGACTGTAATTAATCAACAGTACACTACAATGGCTCAGAACCACAGGTTGCGTGAATAGTTCCTCATTTATGCACCTATTAGCACACATCTCAACAATGGACATTCAGTGCCATTTGTTGGTTTCCTTTTGAGTCTGTTGTTCTCAAAGTTCCTAATACCATCTCAGGACGTTTTTCCTTTTCCCAAGATAATGATCAGAGCCATCTGTGAAAGTATGACTTTTTTATTCAGCTTTAAATGTATTCACTCAAAAGTCTGACCACTGATTTAAGTGGGCCCAATAATGTCCTGATTAACCTCTACTGAAACCTAAACTTCTTTGTCTAAAGAAACAACCAGGTTTTAAATGAAATCAACAGATTCGCAAAGAAATTCACAATATGGTCCTACAAGTCTGTTAATAATCATTTGTGGAATTTACTGGCATACATATCTTATAGCTACATATCTTGTTAGTATACAGCACTTAAAATATTTGATATCATATCAGGTTTTTGTGCTACACCTAGCATATCATTATAAATAGCTGCAAATGCATATTTGAGGCAGATGCATATGTAACAGTATCCAGGAGGGCTATCTTGCTTCAATGTTACCAATTAAATAGGCCAATTCTAATGCAAATAGCTATGCTAAAAGAAACAAGAGTAACACCTTCCAGAGTAGACCCTCTATAAATAACAATAATTAAACATCTACATATATTCTCCTCATAATTGACCTAATCTATAGATTTGTTCATGTGACTCAAGCAACCTTTCATTCAGATCGTTGATGGATTAATTTGGACATGCATCTTTTAAATGATTTTATCCACGCTCGGCCTTCTGAACATTTGTCTTTTAATTTCGATGCGCCTGTAAAGTAAAAGACTGCCAAACCATTTTATGAACATGATTAAAAAAAATGTCCAGAGTGAAGTCAAATAAAAAAAATGACTGGGGCTATTAGTTCCAGCAAAAGAGCATAAAACAAAAACATTCTGTACAATCGTAAGCTTAAAAATGTGTGGCCACAGTTTGGTTGAAGGCTTGTGGGTGTGATGGTCATGTGTCCGCAAATGTTTGAGTATTGTTTCAGTATCCTTTAGTTACTATTCTATCCATTCTAGGAATGGAAATTTTTTGTTTGTAAAAGGAGGAATTAAACAAAATCCTGATCTCTCTGCTGAGAGAGAGAGAGAGAGAGAGAGAGAGAGAGAGAGAGAGAGAGAGAGAGAGAGGAGAGAGAGAGAGAGAGAGAGAAAGAGAGAGAGAGACTGAATGATACTGGATGGATTACGTAGTCTCTCTAACTGTATTATAGGAGGGGGGTAGGAGTGGTCTAAAGTGACATACTGAGAGCCTGTGCAGACCCGGCTTAAAATTATCTCTGCAGCTGAGGAGCATTTTAAACCTGCATTTAATCAGCACCTGCTTGTCTGCCAGAAGCTCGTTCTCTTCCCTGCAACCCTCCAAGAACCGCAAACGCCCTCCAGGCGCTTTTCAAGGTAAGTATGAATCCGTTACCTATTTTCTCTCTCTCTCTCTCATCCTTTTTCCTACTCGCAGTGACATCCACACTGATGTTCTGCAGCACGTGAAAGGATAAACAATGCGCTATGTCTGGATGAGTCACACAAACCCAAAATTAAAAAAAAAATTAAAAAAATATTTTATTGATTGTTTTGTATTTATTCGTTACGTGTTCAATCTTGGAAGGAGAATTTAATACATGAGGGTTTCTGTGACGACCCCCCCCCCCCTCCCCAACGCCTCCATTTTCACCCCCAACGGCCATTTTGTATGGAATTTTACCGGGACTGGAAGGAGATGGCTAGCACATCTCATGGAGACCCATTCATTGATGATGAAGCTGTGTGTGTGTGTGTGTGTGTGTGTGTGTGTGTGTGTGTGTGTGTGTGTGTGTGTGTGTGTGTGTGTGTGAGAATGATGCCTATGTGGCAGATCGTGGGAGAAGCCTTGGTGGTTTTACTGTTGTGGTTTTCTTTATTGATTCATGTATCAATGCACTGTGTGCCTCTCGTATCCCTGAGTAACGCAGCAGTTTCACCGGCATCCGTCTAATTAAAGAAATGAGGTCTACCATCCAGCTCTCCATCGCGCTTCAATCTTTAAGGGTAATCATTTCTGACAGGATAGTATTGCACGGATCCTTGAGACTTGAGCAGCTGTGGCTGTGGAGTAGATCGTGACTGTACGCATATCAGATTCTGACACTATTCTTGGATTTGCTCAACCAGCATTCTCTCATAAAACTGAAAGCTTTGAGCCAAGGAATCATCTGAATTATGATCTGTTGCTGATGTCAGTGTCACCGTATGCAATATCCAAGTAGGAACCAGGAATAGGAAATAAAAGCAAATAAAAGTTAATAAATATTAGGTTGGATTTTCTTCTAATTGTGTGTGTGAGTGTGTGAGAGAGATAAAGGGGGGCTGTTGGGGGATGGGACACAGTGGGCAGTGTGAGCATGTATGTCAGATATGTGCAATCATGTTAACAATACATTATGATTAGTCTGTCTTTTTATCCTGACCCAGATCCTGCATTCAAGACTATTAAGCATTTTATGTTAAGTATATATTCGCTATATATTCTATATAATCAGGAGAGAGAGAGAGAGAGACGGGTAGAAAAAAGAGGGATAGATATGTTTTTGTTATATAGACCTTATTGCAGTTGTGATCAGCCTTGATTGATCAATAGATTTTCTTTGCGTTCGTTTAAACCATTTTAATGGAAAGCCAAACCATGTTAACTAGGTATCTATACTAGTCGTTCATATTCCAACAACAACAGCAATAATTTATCCATGCTGAAAAGGCGTAGAGTCAGTGATTAATGATGATGAAGTCAAAATGCTGCAGTGACCGATTTACTGCCCCTGAAGAATGCTTGGCCAGGGTTGATGCATCCAAAAATACCGCAAAGTCATTCAGATGATCAGGTCATGATATGTACAGTTAATAAACTGTACACAAGCATTTAATTATGATCACAAGCTGAGCCAAGTAGCTCTTCATTGTCATTTCAAACATATACAATAGGAAGTATACAGTGAGATTAAATAAACCTAATACCCACAAACATGTATGTATGGCATATGCAGTGCTGACTGATGAACAACTTCAATCATTCTATTTATTTGACAGCTATTATATGTAATAGATTTTTTTTTTATTTGCATGCCATTGATTTTGTTAGCAGCAATAATTATGCTGCTGGTTATTTATAGACCTATTTGACATATTCTCAACCAAGCATTATAAATATTTTAATGTAATTCAACCCTTATAGCACTGGCAGGTGATATGTGATCTCTTGGCTTAATTTCTAACTATAACTATGTTTTCGTATAACATAGTGTTCATAGCCATTATTTAGTTTTATTCTTATATAAAATTGAATATAATTGTTGTCTTTAGATATCTCTGTATTGCATGGGCTAAATTTATTTGGGGTTAGCAAGGTTTACAGATAGTGGAAAAAGCATGGACACATTAGTTATGCATCATTAGTTATGCCACAATTAGCTAAACAGAAAGCATGCAAGCCATTGATTTTACAGACATATCATCGGTTAAATAACCAGGATCCACTATAAAAGCCAAATAGTCCTTCATCTGCTTTTCTATTTGTATCAGATGGAAATTATGGCATGTTGTCTGACTCTCTGTGATAAAATCGTTAATGGAATTTTTGTTATGTGACTTCGCCAAGCCTGCAGTGGTATTTAATAGGTTAACATGACACAGTGCTAAATGTTTTTTTTACATTTCAACAATGGATGAAAATACCAGAGGGATGGATACAAGAGAGAAGTAGTGCAGGATGACGTTGGTTCAGCGTTGCCACTGATTATTAACATTTATTATTTATAACCATCTCATTTAATAGTAGGTGGACTTTACATTAAGCAAATCATTTCTGGGCTTATCTTAGTGCTGATCACTTGTGTGTAAACGTTTACTTGTGGGTAAGGTGTTCTGAGGGGATCTTCTTGAAAAACACAAGTGTCCTGAATTAGACTTATTTTTATGTAAATACAATTAATATTTCTATGTTATAATAGACACCGGTAAAGTAAGACTGGGCTAGATATCAAGAATAGAAAACAAACATTCTTCTTCTTCTGCTCCACTTTCAGCAATAAACAATGAAGATTGAGAACAGCCTGATTTGCCTCCCAGAGGTGCCTCCTCATACTGGACTACAGTTCACTGTGGCTACCGAGGAAGATTTTGATGACATTATGGCCATAAGCCAGGGTATCTATGGTGGTCTAGACTACCTTCCCACCCGCTATCAGGCCTGGCTGCAGGAGACAAACCGTATTGTCATTCTCGCTCGCAAGCAAGGCAAAGTGGTGAGATTATCTGCAATTATTTTTACATAATTACATCTATTGTTAGGAGTTGTATGGCATTATTATTATTATTATTATTTCTAGGTTTGTAGTGTACCATAACCAGTTAAAATAAACAATAGTGAGGATTTACAATTAGTTGCTTGCTATATTTAATTATTAGAATTTTATTTTGAGATATTTATTGTATCCACTGCTGTAAATTAAATATATTTGTAATAGTTTAAGTAATGTTTTCTCTTGTATTCTTCAGATTGCACTTGAGTCAGTATGTGTTATTGACAATGGAGAAACTATGCTGGTGGAAGGGCTCCGTGTGGCCCCTCAGGAGAGGGGCAAGGGAGTTGCTCGGGTGCTGCTCCGATTCTGCTCTCAGCTTGTTAAATCCAAGTTTCCTGAAGTTAAAGTGACCAGACTGACCAGAGATGATCAGCTGGGGCCCAAGGACTTCCAGAAGTACAGGCTCATTACTAAACAGGTAGGGGTGAGCATGATTACTCAAGTAAGTGACAGCAGTGATGGATTGTTATAATACAAAAATAGCTTACATTTTTAGTTGAACAAATTATTTATATAAAAAAAAAAATCACCTGCATCAATATTTTTTTATTCTAAAATAAGACTATTAATAGAAACCTTCTTACAATGTGTAAGTAACATAATAAATTGAACATCTAGCAAGTAGGATGTAGAAGTTAATGCTTAACATTTCTGTATATTCTGTATCTGTATATTTGTTCTACTGTGAGTAGGTGCAGTCATTTCTCATTAAAAAAAAATGCAATAGAAAAACACAAAGTGTGGTTCACATGATGTGATGTAGCGTAATAATACATTTAACCCTGAAATTCTTTTACATTTTTGTTCAATTCTCTTCAAATTCAATGTCTGCTATTAAAGTTTTTTAGTGTGCAAGCATGAAAGGTTACAAAGAATGATTGTAGCAATTTGTCAGCAGTAATGACCTGTATAATACTGCAGTACATTATACCTTATTAGACTCTTTATTACTTGCATTCATATATAGTTAAAATGTTTAATTTTTCTTATTTAAATGCTTTTGATCATCAAAAATTTGGTGTTAAAGAGTAGTTGCTGATCCAGTCATACTGTACTGTACATTCTCTCACACCATCATGAAACTCCTGTTTAAAGGGAATCCTGCTGGTACGTTTCCGTGCTGAAGACCTAAAGTTACGTCTTGCTGATCTTGGGCATAATGTAGGTATTGAAGGAGATGACCTGGCACCTTTCAGCATCCCAGTGAGGTTAGAGGTTCCAGATGTACAACAGCTTTTTCTAAACAATGAGGCAATGCAAGACTTACTACCCAATGGCACCATTGTGCAAGACTGGCAGCCATTCAAGCCCATGTCCAGCAACATGGAGATCCTGCTAAAGAAAGATATCGATTGGATGGTGGATGACACATGCTGCCCATCTATGGCCAGCCTGTGCACTTCCCCCTTTCATGTACCAATTGGTGAAGACTGGTACTACCTCAACATTGACATGTTTGGTAAAGATCTGGGTTTGGCTGTGCAGCAGCTCCTATGTCACCTAAGGCGCCACACTACCACACTGAAGGGCCATGTGATGTGCCAGGTTTTCCTGGATCCACCATTGTGGAAGCCCATGGTTGATTTCTTCAGGGAGACCTTGAAAGTGGAGCTGGTGAAAGAATACACCGAGCAGTGTGTAGTGGAATCCGACTTGGTGTAGCAAGAGAAGGGCCATCACCTAAAAGTTAGGCGCTTGAGACCCCCCTCACCTTACACCTGGATACGAAACATTAGAAACTGGAAGAGCTTTGATATCACTCAAATGGTTTCCTTTCATAATTTGCCCCAGAACAAAACCTTTATCCTACATATATATAAACAAACTCAGAATTCAAAATGTCCTAATAGAAATGGCGTTAGTTAAAGTTAGTTAGTATTAATAATGCCAGATCATTGCAAAAAAAGTTTAAGCTACAATTTGTAAAAATAGAATAAATATGCAACAAGAAAATTTAGTAGGATACTGACAATAGAATGCAGTACAGTGTATGTGTGTGTGAATTAACACATGCTGAGTTGCAAATACAACTGCACAATCTTTAGGCACTTTATAAAAATCTAAATGTAATATCTCACGATAGATAGTGGGATGTTTGCTTTAGAGACTGTTTTGTCTGCATGCTGTACAGTAGCTGCTAAATGGTAACTTTTTTTATTACTCTTACTCTTATAAAACCCAAAATGAAATGTAGAAAACATTCTGTTCTGCTTACTTATATTTTTGAAATGGCATTTACACTTGAAAAACCAAGTTAATCCAACATTTAAAAGAAAAACTTTTCTGCTGGCCTCCTGGCATTTACATGCAAAATATGTCATATGGAGAAAACATACATAATTTTAGATATTATTTTATGCACTGAACCTTATTTACTAGCATTAACGTGACCTTCTAATATATAATTGACTGCTGCAATATAAAGTATATAAGTTATAAAATCAGATGTAATTCAGATGTAGTTTCTTCAATACTTCACTAAAATAGAATACCTTTTTTGTCATTTCGGCAGGGTTAGCTTCTGTAACTAAAATAATGAGTTATAGCCCTACAACACATTTGGGTTTGAGATAATGGGTATTTTTTATTTATTTATCATGCAGCAAAATTGTTTAGCTAAGAAGCTAATAAAATTGTTTATTTATGTAATTTTCATGTAACTGCTAGATTTTGATTAAGACAAAAAGAAAAAGTAGCATTTAGGTCTAAATATAATCATTACAAATAATACACACTGTTACTGTTAAGGGGGATTTGTTAGCAATCCATTTGAGAGGATCTCAAAAGCACTTTTTCTAATATAAATAACGAGCCTCATATTTTTGTCCACCAAAATGCTTGATACTGATCTTGAGATGGGAAATGAAAAGTAAATATTTGATACGCACAATTAATTTTTGTAACCTTGTTGTTATCTAATAATGATAGCAACGGCTCATTCCAAAATTTATTGATCAAATACTGCCATGTTGAATTCAACCCACTTATTAGTACACAACTAGAATATTTAATTTATTTTGCAGAAAACAATTGAAGTACGTCCAAAATCAAGAACCTCACAGCCAATTTCAATTTGAAAAGAAATTTCTAGAGAATGAAGTCATTTTTTTGAGACACATTTACCAGCATTTCTCATTTTTGAAGCCTCAGTGGGTACACACGACACTGACAGTCACAAAAACAGGGACAGTCACACACCCAAATACTGCTCCATCTGTCACTGGAGGAGTTTGGAAGAATCGACTGCTGAGTGTTTATAAATAGCACGCAGTGCACCATAGAACTAAGCCTCTTACTGGCCATGCAATTGAGAAGAAACAGCGAATTGAAGAAATCCAACAGAAGCCAAGCAAAGAAGGTTATTGGACAGTAAAGGAAGAAGGTCTTATGCTATTCTCAGAAAATTGCTCTAACTGATCCAAAACATCCAAACAAGTGCTTATGGTTAACAGTCTGGACAAGCAATTCTATATAGTCCTCTTTGCCTTCATCCTCTTTCTGCCAAAAATTTTACTGGGCTACAGCATCGCAAAGATCATATTAAATGACAGAGTGTTCATTGTGATGCTTGCTCTACCATTTAACATTGACCTTTGTGCTGTGATGCTTTTAGGTCAACTCGACCCGGCTTAGCAAATTTAGAAAATAAATGGTTGCAATTAAGCATGTGTAACCTACTGTAATACCTTTTTCGGCCACTATGACAAATATATTTATTGTTGACAGTGAAAGTTGTAAACAGTAAAAAATTTCTGTGCTTAAACCACGTGTTAAATATCAACCATGATTGGATAATTCTAATGGAAAATTACAGAATTCACTGAAGTGATGCTATTCCATGTTAATGAAAAAATCATTGCAATTCCAGCAAGTAAAGTTCCCCTGTATTCCATCTAAATGTAATGATAAGAAAAGCAATGACCACTACATGTGTAACTTGTGCAATGGTTCTAATTTAAACCATTTGTAGTTTTTAATTTGGGCTTGGTCTTAAAAATGAACATTAAGTTTCTATTATGTTGCTGTACAATGTACAAATCAACACAATGTTTCTTTAAGGTTAAAAGGTCAAAAAGTGCTCAATTATTTTTATTGTATGTCTTTTTTTTCTTAATGCTATTTGGGTTTTTTTTATTTTTTAAACAGTATTCACCCAATGAGGAAAAGAGATTTCCTTCTTCGCCTTCACTTGGACAGCATAAACATAATGTTATGGTTAATATGCATAATATGTTAAACATCTTGAACACCTGGCCCATCCTAATCTGATTTTTGTTTCATAATTGTGTCAGAGATGTAAATTAACTCAAAGGTTTCATAACTGCTATGATAAATCAAGAGGGCCCATCAAAAGAAAGACCTGTTCATAAAAGCACTTCATGTAACAGTTAGTTATATAGAAACTGTCAAATTTAGATACTTATTAAGCAGGTTCTCTTGATTAATCATTAACAGTATAACCACTTATAAAGCCCTAATCATGATGTAATTAAATGCTTGAACTGGAGTGTCAACTTGCTAAATGTAAACAGTATATTGTGCATCCGTATCATTTCTAGTACATCATTTCGTTTCTAGATAAGAAACAAGCATTCTATTAAAAAAAAAAAAATTTTTAAGTTTATATTCTAATTAGGGCTGAATACAAGTCTGTATTTTGATTTGATAGCTTGGAGACTGTTAAATCTTCATTTGCTAAGGTCACAAAATGGAAAATATTGTCTGCAAGAAGTATGTTGGCCTACAAAGTTCGCTGAACCTGTGCCATAATGCAGGTTGTGTGCTTTAAAAGGAAAAACAGTAACAGTTTCATTCCTAATTTATTGCAAAGCTGCACTTTATGGCCATTGGGCAAAATTGGAAGTATATTGACCACAAAACTTGTAAAACCGTACAAACTTCACAAATACTTTCATATATTTTGTATTCATTCTTATGATTTGACACCATGAATACTGCAATCCCTATTTAAGTGTACTTTTTTTTGTTGTGCACTTAAATTTTGACTAACTAGAACCATAGATCTCCAATCAATAGCCCAAAGGTTCCCTGGCTGAAAAGGTTCGACATCATTGTTTAAACAAATTTGTAGATTTTCTTTATTGTTACTTTGTATTACCTTATGACAGACATGAGTTAGACATGTTAAGGTTTTTTTTGGAGATGCTGAGAAATGTCAAAGTAATGTGTAAGTAAAGAAACATAATTTAAGGTCTGCTTAAGTTAAGACCATGAAGAAAAGCATTGTTAACTAAATGGATCTTACGTTTGTAGTTCCCTATTTATGTACTTGAATGTATATCATAAGCACTAATAATAACAGTGTTCCGCCAGCCAATACGTAGATGGGTAACTGAAATATTTGAATATCTGTATGATTTTTGGGTGTCATAATATTCTTGTGGATATTTTTCTTTTCCTGTTTCTTTTTAAATGATTATTACCAACCGTCCCTAATGTTTGATCAAATAAAATTAATAGCATTGGGAGTAGTTAAGGATGATTTATAACCATGTTTTATAAGTGTTATAGGAATTTTGCTAACTGGTACTGAAATGACATCTATGAGGTGCATATGAAGTAAAACCATTATCCACAAAATACTTAATTTTCTTAAAACGTAAAACAAAAGACAAGTTGCAGATTGAGGTGAAAGGTAAAACTAGGATAATGGAATGAACAGATGGGAAGGATATTATGTGTCATGTTACAAATAGACAGTTATAGTACAGTGAAGTCAGCATTAGCAAGTCACTGGTAGTTATACAAAGCAGAATGTATTTATAGTCCACATTTCCCTGTGGACAAAGATATCTGACAGTTCGGGACTATGTTTGAGACATAATTTGTTATTGTAACAAATCGAGAGGTTATCATTTAAAGTAATAAATAAGACCTCAAGAGCATAGTTTACCTGCTCTTATGTCTAAGACAGAATGAAATTGTATCTACTGAGTTCTTTGTGGTATCACCTTACTGAAATAGAGCTTGCTCAGGGTGCAGGTGCTTTGCTTTTCACCTAAACAGTCTTGAATGGAAAATGTGACCAAGTTAGGTCAGAGGAGTGGTAGACACTCAGTCATGTTATGCTAATGAGCTATATTATCTCCTTGCGCCCATATCTTTTTTATTTTGTAATTCTTTTGCAATGCCTTGGAATGTTATAGATTTATATGTTTAGAAAAGGTATAATACACAGGTACTAAATTGAATCAGAGAATGAAACTAGATTAAGAATGAGAGGTTAAATGAATTATGTGATAACACTGTACAAATACTTACAAAAATGATGTCCAGTCATTTTCCAAAAAGGGCAGTGCTTAGGCTGTTTTGTGGATAAGATTTTTTTATACCTGTAACAAATACTGTCATTATGGAGCTCCATATGTTTATTTCCCTGTAATATGTTTGAATACTCTGCAGCTGTTTTCTTTTTTTTATTTTTTATTTTAGTGTTTTATTGTACAACCATATTATGTTATACCTTAGACCTGCAGCTGCATAACGAAATGCTAAACACATTCTGCCTTTTTTTATTTTTATTAGTCTTATATCATTAGAATGCATGCATGTTGCATCCAGAGCACAAGAAACTGTGTTAGTAATACTTTCATGTAACTTCCTGTACCAATCATTGTCATTCAGTGGTCCAGCAATTTCCTCAGGTGGTTCCTCTAAAGACAGCTTAGTGTTTTAATTGTACTCATCACATCTAAGTACATTTATATTAGGTGTGTGTTTCTACAACAACATTGGATTGTCCAAACTTGTATGAGTTCATACCAAAGGCTTCAGTTTAGTACTAAAGTCAATGGTGCACCTAAGTTTAACCTGGACCCTATAGGGTCCTTTCACTAATCTGCTCTGTTTAAGAGCAATTAGTATAGATGCCCACATGAAGAAATCACATGTAAAGTAAACATGGTTGATGTGCCTGTTAAATATTTCTGTGATGGTCTTTACCATCATAATGCCAGACTTTCTTGATATTCTTATTACATATTAGATCCAACTAAATGACCATATTCTGAATAAATTAATTTGTACCTGTCCAAATACAACCTGGTTTTGGAGGTGAAAAACACACTAACTCCTAAAGTATAGGTATCTCTTGTGTAACCCTGTAACATAGGAGTTTGTGTGTATATGTAATCCATTCCCTTGATGAAGCAGTAACCACTTAAAAAAAAAAAAAAAAAAAAAAAAAAAAAAAAAAAAGAATACATAAATAAATACAATCTCACTACTGATCATTAATTTACATTTTATATTTAGTGCATTGATACTATTTAAAAAAAAGATTTGAATAAAGAAATTATGCAATGGTACAGAATTAACATCTCCCGATGAAATGCCCAGTGAAAACCTAAAGCATTATTGTTCATCAAGGGGGTGAACTGTTCCAATGCCAATGCAGTGGCAATGTGTCTAATTTTTGAACAATACTTTTCTATAACCCAATAAGATTGCTTATTTTTAAGCAGTAATTAAAAATGAATGGATCTTTTTTTTTTCACATTTTGTGAGTTTTTGATTTTGTGGGTTATTTTGTGATGAAACTATTTAAAATACATGTTTTAAAAGAAACTCAATCCCTGAGAAATCATTTGCATGTTTTGTGTGAGTTGGGGATGGGGGTTGGGGGTTGGCGGTTCTCTGGTACTTTCATAAAACATGGCTAGGTTTACACTAAGCAAAAATATTCTGTATGTACTTAAATCTTTACTTTGATTCTTGAAAATTTCTGAAATAATCAGTAAGATATTTTTGAGCAAATTAGTATAGCAGCAATTAGGATACAATCATACAGATTTATCAGCAATAAATGCAAACACACAGACACACACACACACACACACACCATGACAAATAATACATTTTTAGTGTGAACCTAGCCATACTATATATTGAAAGCTGTACAGTTACACACTGATAACTTTAGTAAAGGTAGAGATATTAATGACATTTTTCTTTTTTCTTTCTCTGTTTATAAGGATTCTATTAATATTGTATAGCTTTGTTCATATGCATCTGAACCTCTCTTTGTGTTCATGATCAGTGGTTTAGGAATGTTTGAGATTTATAAACAATATTAATTGTAGTTAAACACAGATATAAGATACTGTGGTTTATAACCTAGTCTTGACATGTTTGAGTAAATTTAGTCATCGCTGATGTTGTGTAAGTGCAAATCATTTACAGGAATACAAATTCTAGATTTTGATTAATAGACTTTGGCTTGTTTTTAGATTAATTTTCTTTTGGTTTACTTTATATTTTATTTACTTTATTTTTTTGACACATGTTTAAAACCTGTTTGTCTGTTTAAGGTGTTAAAAACAGAGAACATCAGAATACTGATATAAAATGATAATATAGGCAACTAGATCACTTTGACAGCATTTTTTAAGCCACAACAACTTGCATGTTGTATAGGTTAACCATAATGCCCAATGCAACCCAATGCTTTATGGATATTAGCCTTTTTTTGTGCAAAATAGTAAAATATGTTTTATGTTATGAATCCAAAACATATTACAAACCTCTTGTGGTAAGGTTTTTTCTTTTAGCCATACATTTTAAGAACAACAAAAAATAATAAAATACAAGTTAACATGACCTGTTAACAAAAAAATGTTTGATGTCAGGAAGCTATACAAATACTATGATCAAACTTTGAGGGCAAAAAGTGATATGCAATTGCATGTTATTATCATCCAAATATAACATTTCACTGTAGTAAAATCTACCATGCGTACTAAAAGCTAAAACACTTTTAAAGAGTAAAATGTACATCATGATTCATATAAAAATAAAAGCAAATGATACCCTGGAGGTATGTTTACTATGAAATATTAACTATGAAATACAGAGGGTACAGTTTCAAAAGAAAGACCTGCAGCATCTAGCACAGTGTGTGATTAATCGTGCATCATGTTATTCTAGTCTGTTGTTGTTGTTTTTTTTTTGTAGCATTCTTAGGTTGTTGTGTATGAAATCAATATAGTATAAATGCTACATTTGCTGTATTACAAAGCTTGTCAAAACAATGTTAGGTAAGAGAAATTATTCAAAAGTATTTAGAGAACTGTGTATAAAGTAAATGATTTATGTACAGGCTTATTAGTTCCAAAAGCCACAATCAGGGATTTAAGAACAACAAAAAGTTTATTTTAGAAAAAAACCTGGAATAGAAAGTACATTTTCCCTCAAATTAGATCTGCATAAACAAAAAAGAACTGACTAAGGACAAAAATATTTCATTTTAAAAACTTAATATAGTGTAGTTTCTCTTTTAGAAATATTATTGTAATCACACAATCTTTTGGCACTTAATAAACATAAACAAAAGAGGATTCACAATCCCTTATTGTGGCATTAAAAATGGGGGCTTTGCTTTAATTTGTCATGATTCGTATATTTACCGCAAGATCTACAAAGCCTGCTGATCAGCTATATGTAATAAGTGGTGGGGGGGGGGCTCTCATTTACAAATAGTCTTATACACAACTGGAGCATTTATTTTCTTCTTGCTGTGGTTACAATGTAGCATAATGAACACAGTGTTATATTGTAGCATAGCTGACGTCTGTGTTGTTTTTTTCTTGATAGTGAAAGGTTTTTAGGTTTTCTTTTAAATGGACCAGATTCAGTGGTAGAATTGTGTGTGTATCTTATTTGTGTAATTGTACTGCAGCACCTAACAATTAAAGAAAAAAGTAGAAGATAACGTACCCCCTAAAATATTCCTCAAGAGTCATTATTAAACAAAGACATATACTTAAACTACCTCCTTTGTATTGGCGGTTTTTCAATATTGGCTCTTTATTAGCCCATGCCATATTTTCCTCTGGGTTTTCTATTGGCTCCTGTTTCTTTGTCCTTGTATGACCTTATTTACATACAGCACATTTATATAGGAAGTACAATATGAAAATGTACTGATATGACATAGATCATATTTATATATGTATTAGAATATTTTCAATCTGTTTTTTTAGGACCAGATTTTTTTTTTTCTTCAGGTGTAAAATAAGATATAGGTCATAAACAAAGTTTATTAAAAGGATTAGCCTAAGGATGACAAACTCATATTTAACACTGGGGAAGAAACTATGTACTACAAGGAGGTCAGGGGAACAAAAGCTTTAGGATGCTTAATGTATTTCAGGCAACAACAAATGGAACACATGAGAGGCCAGTTAGCTCAACTGGTGTGACGTGAGAGGCAGGTGCTAGTGTTAACACTGACCCAAAATTCTGACCTCAACCTCTATCCCCTTAAAGAGTTCCTTTACATTGCTGCATGCATGTGACTTCACAGAGTGCTGAGAATTAGTGCTTCTTTTTTAGATGTGTCAAAGGCTATCTATTTTTGTTGCTGTTAGCATTCCAAATGGATCTTTATTATGGAAATTGGCATTCCTGAATATAAACATTGGCAGACCACTTGACTGAGATCTTATGACTATCTTCGAACTAACTTCTTAACAAAACATACTAACACTGAATTTAGTATGTTTTATATGATTTAAATATATGATATATGATTTAAAGCCTTTTTTAACCAGTAGTAAGAGCTCTTAAATAAAAATTAAGTGTTTTTTCTAGTATAGTGCAAGTCTAGCTAGGACTATAAAGACTAAACATTTAAGACAAAAATACGTTGTGTTCATTCTCTATGTTGAGGATGGTTTACTTAATAATAAACATACATTTGAATGTCCATTCCCATGTTGATTAGAGTATCACATTTTTTGAAAGTATTCATTTAAAGTTAATTTAGAACATATAGAATATATAAAACAAAAATGTTCAATTAAGTTGTAATGAATCGTGAGTTTACTCATAACAGTGTGTTTAAACCTGATATATTTTAATCTATTGACATCCCTAATACGTGTATATATAGATACATTCCACCACTAGAGGCTGATCTGTAGTTTGCATTTTTTGATGTCTCAACAGTTTATTTCTTAATGTCTTAAACATTAAACTTCACCCAAATTTACGAATTTCTATCTTTTACCTTTATCTTGTATGTATGTCTTGTTTTTTTTTTAAATGTGTTTCTCCTAGAATCTGAATAATTCCCATTATTCTTATGTTATTCTCAATCACTGGTGCAATGGTAACAACCTACACAGTGTTATGTGAAAAGCTGTAGTGAAAGGAGATGGTAAATACTGATCAGGCATTGTGAGTGTGTGTGTGTGTGTGTGTGTGTGTGTGTGTGTGCATGCATGCAAGTAAAGTTGGAGGGTAAAAGAGGTTGGGGTGGGAGGTGGGGGTTCTAAACTGGCCCAGCTGGCCTTGGTTTTTCCTAGGCAACCATGCCAGTCACATAACTTGGGGGAGAGAGGAAGAATGGAGACTAAAGACATTCTAGGCTAAAAGGGAGTTATGTAAAAAAAAAAAAAAACAACTTTTTTTGTTTCTTTTTTTATTTAATTATTTTAACTATTTTCCCATACCTCAACGCCCACACATATACTCAGGATAGCAGCAGAATTTTAAAGAGACCCAAAGCATATATAATAGCAAAGGCTATAAAGGCTCGCAATTCTATTGACAACACACAAATAAATAGCTTTTTTTGGCTTTACACAACATCCTCACAGCAAAATACCTGCAGTCACGACACAGCACTTCTGTCTCCCTATACTCTGCTATAGAACAGACAGATGGGCAGTGGGGGATGGGAGAAACAAGTGGGAGGAGATTGACAGATTCATGCTAAAAAGAAATGCTTTTGGCCTAAAAACACATGAGAGCAATTTACTGCCCTTAAAGACAGCTGGGGTGCAATTATGTTTATTGTCGTTATTAATCTTAAGCTCTGCTGACAGTTCATAAGGTCAAAATACTTGAAAAATCAATATTGGGATTAGAGGACAATTCAGAGTTAGCTTTATTTGGTATTTAAAGACAACGTGTGAATTGAGGTTTAGATATAAATACATAGTGTTTTTTTAAAATGTTAAATAAACCAACTGCTCTTGGTTGCTCATCAAATGTATGCAATATATATATTGATTGAACAGGACACAGATGACCTTGAGAGTCTCAAATGTGGTGAGTGGTGAGAATTATTGTTGTGGACCTAAGATCACATAAACTCACTCACTCACTCACTCACTCACTCACTTCAACAGTAATTTCTCCACAAGGGGAGCCACTGGACTGGTCAAATGCACATAAGCTTCCAGTCACAATTATGTAGACACATGAAATACAGGACTGAAACACCCTGTATTTGATGCTGATGCACATGGCACTGTAGAAAAAGGGCAAGTGGCCATTGATGACATTTGTAACATTAAGGTATACTATAACCAATCTAGCTCTGCACCGATAAACACGAAGGAGGATCTTACATAATTAATAAAACATAAAAAAAGCAGACTTCACATGCAAATAAAATTAAGCAACATACAATTCTCAATCCATATGGTTTAATATGATGTTGGCTATACCTTTGCAGTTAATACAGCTTCAACTCTTCTGGGAAGGCTTTCCACAAGGTTTAGGAGTGTGTTAATGGGAATATTTGATCATTCTTCCAGAAGCACATTTTTGAGGTCAGACACTGATGTTGGACGAGAAGGCTTGGATCGCAGTCTCCACTCTAAATTCATCCCAAACGTGTTCTATCAGGTTGAGGTCAGGACTCTATGCAGGCCAGTCAAGTTTTTTCTTACCAAATTCACCCATCCATGTCTTTATGGACCTTGCTTTATGCTCTTGTGCACTGGTGACTGTGGAATATTTAGTAATGAGGAAATTCCATGACTGGACTTATTGCACTGGTGGCATCCTATTACAGTACCACGCTGGAATTCACTGAGCTTCTGAGAGCGACCCATTCTTTCACAAATGGTTGTAGAACATTATGGGTAGGGTGCTTGATTTTATACACCTGTGAGTGGAACACCTGAACTCGCGATTTGGATGGGTGAGTGAATACTTTTGGCAATATAGTGTATTTATTAAAACATTCATTCCTCTATATCCCAGCAATTTGCTGAAAGCACATAATAAATTTTTTTAATAGACATGTTTAATGGTGTGATTAATATTATTGCTACTAAGACAAAAGAATGAGCTTGCCATTTTACTGATCAAACAAAGCCTCTGTTTTAAAGAATTTCCTGTGTCAGAAATCTTTTTTTTTTTTTTTTTTTTTTTGTAGTTTAAACTTGTGATTTGCCTGGCTGCCAGAACTATGTTATAGATAGGGCTGCATCACACTGCCCTGAATATGGGTCAAATTGAAAAAAAATATTTTTATGCAATGCCTTTTATGCTATAGCTATTTTAATATTGAAATATATTTTTCCAAGTCTAGCACAACTGGGGACAGTACTGCTTTCACTTATCACATATCTCTATAACAAAATCCTATTACAAACAAAATCTAATATACTTAGGCTTTGGGGATTTATTTCACAAATAACAAAGTATATGTTGGAGGCTAGGCCTTATATAACAATCACTTTGCTAATATGTGCAATGGCAGGATTGTACTGTAGACTCATAAATGCTGAGTTCTCTGTTATCGTTAAATTCAGCTAGTTTTGCTTTCAGTACCAGTGGATTACCTTATTTTTTAACCAGCTCTACTAATAAATTCAACAAAAAGTAGCTAGTAGTAATGACAACAGGCAGAGAAGCAACACAATGCTGGTTGAGTGATGACATTTCTGACACTGGGTTTGTCTCTTGTCTGACACCATGCAACTGTACGTGTACATAGATGAAATGGTCTCTGGTTTAATGTGAAATTCCTATATATTTGTATCATCATTGATACACAACACACAATAAATTCTACTTTCACTGTGCAACTATTACATAAACAGTATTTTTATATGTGAATTATGTAGCTCACAAAGTTCAGTTGCCACCTTGTGGCAAAAGGAATTATAAAGCACTATATAACAAAGCAAAATAAAACGTTTGAAATGATTTACATTTGCAGTGATGGAACAGCACAGAAAGATTTAAATGTCTGTTCAAATCACTCAAAACTTGCTTGAAAGAGCATGTAAGTTAAATGAGTGAGATGAGGTAGCGCTAATAAACACAGTAAATTAGTTTTTATAGATATTAGCATGCTCTAAACTAAAAGGGAGTACATGTATAGTATAAAGGGAGTATTTCTTCTTTAAAATCAGTGTTCTCTTGCCCATTTTTTGCACAGACACAAATGAAAAGACTTAGTAGCTTCAGCTATTTAAATATACATAAATGGCACAAAAATATACCAAACGGGTCCCTCCTTTGTAAATTTAGGTTAGTGTTTCTTTAATAGTGTTCAATAATGTCTCTAACATAATGTGTACGGTTTTCTACACGTTTGCAGCCTATGCTGGTTGTAGGATTGCCTGCTTGGTCTACTCATTATCTTTTAATATTACACATTTCATGTGGTGCATGTAAAGTATGTGATTCTAAATTATGCATTCAATTGATAATTGAAGAGAAGGAACACTAAAATTCCACATTTTAATCAGTATAAAACAATCTAAATAGAGAAAACAATTATTTCATACTGAGCAAATGATTCCTCTGTCATCAAAAAGCAAGAATTTAAAATGAAGCACATGGTGCATACAACAAAGCATTTATTTCTCTTCTCTTCTTAAATCTTACATTTTTTAATTCGTAAATTATAGATTTTTTTTGCATGTGCGTTGTGGTGAGCTTTATGGAAACTCCCACATGTTAAAGAACACTTGTCATCACTTCCTTCCTGTGAAGACCTACTGAATTATGTTTGAGCTGACAGTGGAAAATAACACAACTGAAAAAAGAGTCAGAGCAAGATTTTAATCAGTCTGCACATTTTTTAACTCTATAAATTCTTAGATGTAAGCAGTTTATAGTTTTTATTCTTTTACATGTCGGAAATTGGTTCTTAGCACGGTGGAATTAAGATTGTAGAGAAAAGAGCCTTTTGTGTAAAAGAGCAGCCATGATTAAGAGTTCTCTCTGTGTGTTTTTCATCGTTTCCTTCCTGCACACAGGTACGTGTTAATGCGTAAATTATTTCAAAGACGTGTTGTATTTAATGTACTATACAGTTTGTACAGTATTATGAGGATATCTAATAATGAATATTCATATTGTCCTTTGTATTTATATCATTTTATCTTCTGTACCTGAATATTGAGATTTATGTCACTTTAAAGCAGATAATCTTGCTGTGAGGTCATTTTGGCAGATTAATTATTGGAGTTCTAACTCATTTAAATGATTTAAAATTGTTACAACAAGATTTATTGATTAAGCTATGCGAGAACTGACAACCTGCATTTTTTTCAGTTTCAAAAATCAATAAAAAAAGGAATTATTAAGTGTGCAAGTAAAAAATGAAATTGAGTCTGAAATGACTCAATTATGAGACAAATTAAAGCATAAGAAACACCACCAAGATTTTTGTTGTTTAAACACATATTTATTCATTGCTATTTCATGGTAATAAAAATGCAGAATATTTTCAGTTACGTCTTGTGAGGGTCTGTAAAGATAACTGATTATGTGTGCATAACATTTAGGGTTGTAATATTTTAAGATGGGCTTAATTAACAATTGTGCTCAAATAATTGATAAAGCAAACATTATTTTTAATTAAGTCACAGTTTTAAGTAATTTATATTTTAAAATGTGCGAAGTGAGGATTCTCCAAGCAGAATTTATATCTGGTGTAATCACTCATGACACACACAACATAGGTATTCAATGATGTGACTTTGCTGTTCCTCACTAATTGTCACAGTGCTTTAAATTAAAGCTGTCTGATATAATTTAAAGCAATCAACATGGAAAAATAATGTACGTCAGCATTAATATACCAATAAGTGATCAGACCGTCAACCATGACAACACTTCTATTTAGTTTTTTTTAATAATAAATGAAAACATGTCAAATACTGAACACATGCATAAACTATTGTATCTATTATTTTTTATATTATCTAGATTTTTTTAGATTTTATTATTTACCGTAAATTATTTGTATAATCAACCCCGCAATGACCTTTCACCTTAATTGAAATTGTTTTGTAGCTAACTTTAAAATTAAGACAGATAATTTTAGATAATTAAAATTAATATGCTGACTTATGTTAATTTTGATTAAAGTAAACTTTTTTTTTACCAATACTATTTTGAGTACACAATGTTTACCTATAATGTCAATGTGACGTAAATAGCTGATTAGTTGGTTTTTTCCTTTATGGTGCTAAAAAATATCAAAACAAAAAGTCTCCATTTATATAAACTACTAAGAACTGCTAATTACTAAGAAACTCAGCACATTGCATATTTACCACAGAACTGGCTAAAACTAGATTGAGGATGCTTGCACAGATCAAACACAGACCATAATAAAAAATGTCAGGAGATTCACAATTACACAAAGGACTTTGAAAGGTCCAAGGAAGTGTATTTTGGCATAAAAGAGTAAGGCAGTTTTTCAAGTCCAGATACACCAAAAAGGCATTGTAAACTATTTGCCTTTTCTGTCTCTACAGGGAACTCCAACAGCAGGATATCTATCAGTCTCAATCAGGAAGGAGATAACATAATCTTGACCTGTGTCCTTTATGGAAATGAGAGTCTCACTCAGATCAACTGGGAGATGGTGCAAGGTTCTATTCACACCAAACTAGGAATATTTCATCCTACTCAAGGCATCCACATCTTCTCTGAGCACTCTGACAAAATAAAGATACAGGGGAAACACAAACCTCTGGCACTCTCAGACCTTTCTTTTCAGAAAGCAGCAATAAATGAGAGTGGACAAATCTGCTGTCAGTTCATTACCTTTCCATCAGGCATTCTAAAGCAATGTACTGACATCAGTGATGCAGCCATAAAAAGTATAGTGATTTTACACCAACCTTATTCATTCAGTGAATCACTCCTCAGCCTTCACACTTTTTATTACAACAATATTTAAGATGTGTTAAATGCATGTGTGTTTATGTGTACACACACTTTCTAGGTGTGCTCAAATCTCAGGAAGCAGAACCCCATGAAGCAGGACGAAAGCAGGGTTTATTTGGGCAATTTGGAGCTTTGGCAGTCGGATGCATACTTTCTGTCTCATTTCTGACTATTTCTATCTACATTTTCCAGAGGTGTTTCTGTAGGAGGTACAACTGAAAAAAAAAAATACCAATGATGTATAATTTGCATTGACATTTTGCTAAAACATATGCCTGTCAGATCCTTTATGATAATATGGCAATTAAAATTCTAAAATGCAAACACGAGCAAAAGTCTTAGACACCCTTTCAAAATCAAGATGGTTATTTTCTTCTGCATTACTGGGTAATGTTCAAATGTTTATTTGTATGCCAGTTATAAAAACATAATACATATTTGCCCACTTCTCATACAAAAAATGCACCTCAGAGAGCAAAACAAACAAAAATTTGGCAGTTGCAGCCCAGAAAAGAATTGTGGCTGGTTCTCCGAGGTTTAAAACCTCCTAGAAAACTTTTTCAAATAAATCTGCACCAAGTGTACCTAAAACATCTGATGCGTCTTTAAAAAAAGCAAAAAGTGGTCATACAATGTGGTCATACTGTTTTTGATTTTCTGTTTTCTACATTTATGGTAGATTTGTTAGGTTTATTTATTCATGCCTAGATGATACATTAAATCAACTATATGGTGTATCTCTATAAATGTATGTATGAGAAGTGGGCAATTATGTAGTATGTTTTTAATGCTCTGTTTTTATTATGGATGATCTTTTCCTAGAAGACAAGTACTTGAGATACAACATATGTATACAGACCCATCAACGTTTACAGAGGTAAGAGATCATCATTTTAAGAAATTCAATCAACAATACATTCATACTGAATGTACCCTGATATGTTGTCAGTTACTATTGTCTCTAACTGTATTTAAAAACTCATGATATGTGCTATGGTTTTCTTTTTACTTGATCTAAGCTGAAAGAATGTGTGGTATATAGTGTTGTCTGTATTTCCTGTTTTCATTTTCTTTTGCAAAGACACTGTGGTTGAGATTTAGTGGCCACTGCTTAGCTAAGCAGGTTCACACATAGATTGATAAGACTAACATTTTCCAGTAAGTAATGGAAAAAGCTCATACTGTAATTATACAACACTGTTTTAGGTTAACAAGCTTAATGTAGTATGATGCCCACTTTAGATAAAAAAAAACATAACTATATATAACTAATAAAATAACTGGTTAAAAAAAAAACACATGCAAGTAGGTGAGGTGTCAAATTATATTATTACAGATCAAGTGCCAATTGCCTGTAATAATATATCACAGTGTAAAGCCTGCTAAAGGAGCTAAAATAAAAAGGAATGATAAGCCTATTATGAACGGAAAGTTCATAAAAGCATTTTTCAATACTGACTACTGTAGAACATTGTTGCATTGTACAGAACATTGACATAGGCCAAGAACAATTCAAAAAAAATAATAATCTTGCCTATATTTTTTTTTTTTAGATGTACACGGAAGAGGCACATGAAGTTCCCCCCTCAACCTCTGGCTTTGACCCCTCAAAATTATATGCAAAGATTAAAGAGGATTTGTATTATGGCCGGCTATGGAAGGCCTATCAAGGAAGAACACGTGTATCAACACAAGGGTGTCTAGTTGGTTCACGACAGATTTATTACCGTCTTGGTGAAAATCCTCTACGAAAAAAGGACCAAGAGAACACACCAAACATCCCGGATACAATGGATACAATGACAAGATCATCTTCAGATAGCAGTAACTAAACATAATATCATCTGCTAGTCAATAGAAGCTGCTACTTGAACATATTGTGAAAAGCAGGCAATTGTACAATGTAGTAGCACTAGTAGTATTAGTATTGGATACAATTTTAAGGTATAATTATAAGGTAGCCACAGACATAGAAAGCACAGGATGTGGAGACTTTTTTCACATTTAATTCTACACACCACTCTACAATGCAAACACAACTATAATCACACAAATATATAGCAATGTTTTGTTCTATATGCATACTTTGTATTCAAGGTCATTTTTATTTCTATTTTGTTAGCGGTTATACATTTAAATGAATACATTTTCTTGGATTGCTTGTATCTGATTTACTAGTGCTATAAAAGGTTAAGTATGTCATAATTATTTTCATGATTTATCATAAGTGAATGCCTGTATGTGAAGAGGTCGCAGTTATGTTATAATTGCTAGATTGTTATACATTTGTAGTATTCTAATATATAAAATATATATATTTATTAAAATGTAATGTTTGGACAGGTGGGAGGGGAAAAACCAGACTTCAGTCTTGGATGGTTGTGTTAGAAATGCAACGAATGTAACTAAAAACATCGCTATAACACGATAGCAGAACTTTGTTATTGTACTAAATGGAAGGGGAAATTAAATGTTTGTGAGCAGACCCAAATTATAGACCCTATGTAACAGGGAAAATAAATAAAACATTTATTTTATGAATCTGTTTTATTTTATGCATTTTAATATATTTAACTCATCGTTGAGTTTTTTGTCTACTTACTTGTTTACTATAACAATCTATCAAGCAGTTAATGATTTACATGATTCTATTCCAAATTCACAATCTGTACAAATGCCAAAGAGTGAAGTCCATATGTATAATCACAAATGGGCCCAGTTGAACTTTTTTAATTCATGAATAGGTGGACTTTGTTCATGTAAAAGTAAGGTGTAAAAAAAAAGCAAAGTAAATAAATCTTTAGCCATCTTGTAGTTCAAGTAAACATTATTATAATAATGTTATAAAAGTATTTTGTGAACATTTTAATTCGTATGCAAAAGAAACTGATTCTATCTCCATTTAAATCAAATGTAGACACACATTTAATATTTTTATACACTTTACATTTGAAATGAGATAAAATAGTGTAGTTTAGTGTAGTAGTGTAGTATTTACAACAAATGGAACACAATACCATGCACACAAGTTAAAATCAGCTTTGTTAAACAAAATTAAGTGATTTAATAACCATTTCCTTTGAGGTAACAGGTGTATTTAAGCTTCTGTGGCACAAGTTATGACAATGCAGGTGAAGACATTAACAAATGATGAAATCTTTTTATGCCAGCTAAGTAAAATCTCGAAATAAATGTCCTTTACTGCAGAAAGACCATGTACATTTAATTTATCGTGAAGTACAGTATTCCAAAATTATTCTCCTCAAAATTAAAATGTAGGTTCTGAAAAAATCCCACAAGAGAAAACATGGACATGGTGAAAACAAACAGAGTAATACGTCAACACAATAAACTTTGCTGTGTGACAGCATTCTAACCACTTCACCACATGACACCCTGTTCTGTTTGTTTTTTTTTCTTCTTCCTTTCTTTATCGTAACTAATTTGCATAGAGCTAAAAGGGAATTTATTTAAATGTTGCTTTTTTACAATCATTATCTCACTTGGCTCTGCCTTTGAAATAGCAGCTCTGTGACATACAATTTTTTTTTACCTGTTTCTGACTAGCATTAACATAAATTTAAGCCCTCAGCACTAGCACAATGTGACACAATGAGCAAATGGACATTTTGCTAGGTTTGAAAGGGCAGAGAGCATGTTAACCTGTAACACTTCACCAGACATTTAAGTCTGTGCACTGTTTATTTAACACTTATGATATTGCTCTGATGCAGATTTAAACTGTGTTTTGCTTAACTTGTTTTATTTATCTAATGCATTTATACATTTTAATGCATTCTGGTGCTGGTTGTCTACTTGTTCCCTTTTAGGAACTCCAGCTGTATTGCAATGCTTTGGGAACGCTTCCGCGTTGTCTACGCTTTGAATCTTTTGTGTAATCTGGCCAACGGAGGGACGCAACCAGGAAGCATAAAACGTGCATGCGTTGAAACCAACGCTAGCTTCTGTTTGTTCAGGAAGTGCTCTATCTCTACGAAATGTATGCGAGTCTCCGTGTGTGGCATGCTCTGGCTCCAATGTTGCTGACACAAGGAGATGACAAATGTTGTGGGGTTTGCAAACAGACGTGGCAGAGTGCATGGTGATGGGCAAGCCCCCCTTTCTCCCACCTCACCCTCCGGGTCTAGAGCTCGCTCCCTGGCTTCGGAAGCACACCATTTGTGTTTCTTGCCCTAGCAGGAGCAGCGCGTTGCTCCTAGGAGGGGGTGACGAGCGAGCTCATGAACTACTCTCATGCTGTATGAGATGAGCGCTTCCTGCATCCCACATCGCTACCTCCATGCCAGGGCCTGCCTAATTGCCCTGATCTGCACACTGAGGTGTCCAGATCCTGGGTTATGGTTATATCCGCCTTTTCACCCCACATGTCTTGCTGTATGCGAATGTAGTGGAAATAAAGGAGAGCAGGTTTGGGACTATGCCTTGGGTCGAAAAGATGCTGGCCAGCTATCTCTTTCCAGGTGCAGCATCATCTTTCAAGGCCACCGGGAAATGGAGGCTCCACAGGTGGATTTGTTTATGACTCAAGAGGCAACACACTGTTCCCTCTTTTTTCCTCACTCACCCATCCCAGACCATGGTTCGTGGACTTGGTGGCCCTCCTAGAGGAACCTCCTTTGGAAATTCCTCCCAGGAGGAACGTCTAACTTACTTTTGTAACCCTAGTTTCCTAAAAGAGAACGAGACACTGCATCTCCAAGCCACACTCCTTGCATCCCTGCCATGCTTCCTTCTCCTTTCAGAAGCTAGTGTCCTCTCCACCGCATGCATGTTTTATGCTTTCTGGTTGTGACATCACCCCGCCGGTGACGTCACATCTCTCTATTGACTGAATTACACACGTGATTCAGATCGTGGAAGTGTTCCCACAGCGTTGCGACACAGCTTTTCATTCCCTCACAGGACTAGGCTTACATACTTAACCTAGAGACGTTTCTACTTAGGGGTAAATTATTTTTATTTGACTGAGCAAAATAATACTATGCAACACAAAATAATAAAACAAGTGGTTTTTTACTTACATGAGTACTGCTCATATCATTACAGAGGGTGAAGTCCATCTCGTAGCAACAGTTGTGAGATTTAACTACTTGCACTTTTTTCTGCCTATATTCTAAAGGAAATTGTTCATGTCAAGGTAAGGAACATAATTCAAAGTGAACATATTGATTTTATTCAAAAATGCCAATAGCACTGTTTAAAAGAAAGCATTTTATGTGCACTTTTGGTACTAATACCTGGAAATGAATTAATCCTACTCCAACTGTGTACCCAAAAAAAACTTCTTTAGAATAAGAATTCAGTATCAAAGCAGCAGTAAATAACTTACAGCATTTTTTAAAATTGCATTAGTCCAAATTTCCAGTGCTTTCTAATTGTTGCCATGTGTTATGTATCATATACACCTGTTCAATAACCCAGAAAAAAATATTTATATCCTTTTTAAATTCTGATGCTTGTAGGAAAATCCCATTGTAAAATCTCTTCTTACTCTTGACAAGTGCTAACAAAAACAAAACACCTTGATGTGAGTCTTGGAGAAAAAAAAAAAAGTAAAAATTGGTCACAGATTTTTGTTTATGAAGTATTGGATACAATGCAGTCCTGACCAGGACAATGTTGTAAATAATGAAGAATGAACAAAAAAGATGCATATAAAATATACCAATTAAATAATAGATATTAATACTTAGTAAGATTTGAGGTTCACACATTTTGATGATGTTGATAGAGACACATTAATCCAAATTCGTTTTTTAATTGGACCAATATCTGGTGGCTGTGAGAATCATAACACATAATTTATATAAAATTAACTTTTCAAATCAGTCAGGACAGTCAATTCTGTGTTTGTTTCTTTGCCCTGTGAATCAAACAGTAGCATCTTGAAGGAGACCCTACCATCAGGAAAAAAAGGTTTCATTATGAAATAAAGATGATTAGTGGTAATAACTTAATGACACTTGCTTTTAGATTTGTCACACTTTGATGTCTATAACACATAAAAAATTCTGTTTATCCTCAGAGAAGCAATGAAGCCACAGTTTGTAGGAGAATGTGATGGTCTAACATTCTGGCTGGCCAGACCCCAAGACTACGATGAGGTGATGGCGATATCACAGAACATCTACCATGGCAATGATTACCTTCCACATCATTACCACAACTGGATGTCTGAGCGTGACAGAGTGGTCATAATTGGCAGGAGGAATGAAAAGCTGGTTAGATGTTTTTTTTATTTTTTTATTTAACATTATCCTAGTTTAAAATTTATTGACCCCTAAAGAGTAGCTACTCCAGGTTTCCCAAAAATGTTTTTCGACTAGGTATACATATTTCTTTCATTTCTACCCTCAACCAAAGCACCAATAAAAATTTTCAAACCAATTTTATTTTACATGCTAGAATTCTCATGCCAGTCCCTGTTTGCCTGTAGGTGGCACTGGACTCTGGACTGGTGGTTGATGGAGGGCAAACAGTGGTGCTGGAGGGATTAAGGGTGTGTCCTAGTGAAAGAGGACGTGGTGTGGCTGGGGTTATCCAGAGAGTGACTGATCACTACATTAAACAGGTTTACCCAAGTGTTACAACAAAACGATTAACAAGAGGTGACAACCCAGGACCTGAAAAACTCTCCAAGTTTAATGTTCTGGCTTGCCGGGTAAATTTTAGATATAATTTGGATATCATTTCTTTTTTCTTTTTGTTAAATAATCAGTATATTTTTATTTTATTTTATTTTTTTGCAGCATGCTGTATTTAATGCTCCCTCTCACTCACTCTCTCTCTCTCTCTCTCTCTCTCTCTCTCTCTCTTTCTCTCAGGCTATCCTGTCTTTGTATGGTGAGACAGAGAATTTTACAGGATTTATCTCAGGCCTGAAAGCAAAACTGGAAAGCACAGAGAAGTCATCTGGGTCTAACAAAAAAGAAAGACTATTTGTTTTTAAGGACAGCCATCAGCTTAAGGCAATACTTCTGGACCCTGAACTTTCTTTGAGACTTCAGCTTCCAGGAGGTGCTATCATCCAAAACTGGCAGCCTCTAAAACCAATGAAAAGCAACCTGGAAATTCTTGAAAGGCGAACCCTGACTTATATTTTTGACTGTGTCAAAGATAAACCAATGTTTATGAGCTTTCACACACCACCATATCCTGTTCCATTTAAAGGTGGTGCTTTGCGGTTCAACATAGACATGTTTGGGACTGATGTGTCCATAGCAAGGAAGGCACTAATAGCACATTTAGAGCAGGTATTGGAGGAGATTCATGGTACGGTTGTGGTTCATGTTTACATGCCTCAAAACTTTTGGGAAGCCATGAGACAGTTTTGTGAGGGAGTTGATGGAGTAAAACAATATTTAGATTACTGGGAGCAACTCTTTTTGGAGAAAGAAATGACGCTGTAAATGACAAGTAGTAATGATGTTGAGATGAAGAGCTGTATTATGGTCCATTTGTATTTAGGTTCCATTGGCCATAGGAAAAGGTATCAACATTTTAGTAAATCAATTATGTTAAATTTACATAACAGTTTAGGCTATAATTGTTTATTTGTTTTTTTTGCCTGGAGAGGTGGAGGTATGTCCTGAAGAGAAGGGGAATGAAAGTCAGTAGGAGTAAGACAGAGTACATGTGTGTAAATGAGAGGGAGGGCAGTGGAGTGTTGCAGGTGCAGTTGCAGGGAGAAAAAGTGGTGAAGGTGGAGAAGTTCAGGTACCTGGGGACTACAGTGCAGAGTAATGGAAAGCGTTTTAGAGAAGTGAAGAAAAGAGTGCAGGCAGGGTGGAGTGGGTGGAGAAAAGTGGCGGGGAGGATTTGTGATAAAAGGGTATCTTCAAGAGTGAAAAGGAAAGTTTATAGGGGGACATGTCCGCCGCACTTTTTATAAAAAGTTCATTTGTCCCCCTCACTTTTTTTTTAGTGGAGAGTTGTGTTCACGACATGTTGAGGTTTAAATGGAGCAATGTATATAAATGATGAAAAAATAGTGATTAAAAATTCAAAGAGACAAGATAGTCTATACATGACATTCACGTATCCATGGCAATCAGTTACTCACTTCATCATCACACGCTTCACTCCTTTTTTACAAAAAGATCACGCAGTGTAAGTTGCATATGGTATCCGAATTGTGTTGCACAATGTTTAGTAACTCTGCCTGTTGCTCTTGTTGAATAATTAGCAAGTTTTAAAGGATTTAAAGGATTATAAGGGAAAATAGCTGCTTGGACAAACGTTCACCTTTTTCTGTGTATTTTCCTTAAACTCTTTTATAACGTCTTTTGTTTTAACAAGTGTGTTATCAAAACCCTTCAAATAAGAATAAACATAATGTTGAAGTGAGATTTTACCGATTTTACGTTTTAACGCTGGATGCAACCCTCCCCATTTATCCGAGTTTGGGACCGGTGTTGTGCCTAATTCAAACCCCCGGTCTGAAATCAACCCCCCTTCGCGTGCAAGCGGACAGTACCGTCGTATTTCCTGTAGATGGCACTAAAAACACGGAAGGCAAGCTGAATGGAAACCCCCTGCCTGAATCCCACCCCCCCTTCTATTTCTTTTTCCTTCATACTCAGAGTTACCAAACTTGCTGTGATACACCTACACAAGTAATAGTGTATGTGTTAAATACTACATTAAATCTAACAACATGGAGAGCTTTATTGTTTAGGGGGTATTATGTAGGCAAGCTGAATGTAAACCCCCTGCCTGAATGCTTTCCCCCTCTATTTCACACTAACCTTTAGAATTCATTTTAATATTCTGATTTATTATCAATGGTGGAAACAGTTGAGCTGATTATATATGTATATATAGTGGAACCCACTTATCTCGACCTCGGTTAACTCGACAACCCTATTAAGTCGATGTTTTTGAAGTGAAACTGCCAAATTATCACTTTGTCTAAGCATTTTTTATCGGTTATGTCTTTTTTATGTCGCCAAACCCTAATATCTCGAGCACAAGGGGGAAAAAATTTGCCATTTGTCAGTTATCTCGATCGGCACTGTGCAGCCGCAGAAGAACTCGCGAAAGTGGCAGAAAAATCAAGCCTTAGAGATGCTACAGGTGTTGTATTGTATACTGGTGAATCTCTGCTGTTAGTTACTGCACATATGCCTTTTGCTGTTAAATGTTATGCGATGAACGGGAGGTGAGAGCCACGCTTGGTAGGAGCGCGGAACTTGGGATGAGCAGCAAAAGCATAGAATAATCACCGGCAGGATCGGGGGGGAATCCGCAATGCGCTTTGGGAGGAAAAGCGCAGCCGTTGAGAGAGTGCTGGTGGGAAGACACGTACCGGGATACACATGAGCGATAACAACGACCACTGTGAACCAACATATACCAACAATAACGGACGGTGAGAGTGTGGAAGTTTAAATAGAAGCTGGTTATTAGTGTTAAACGAGCACCATATGTGCGTGATTGAAGCGGAGCTTCAGAGAAAGCGGCCGAGAAAAGCAAAGTTAACAAACAGTTAACAAACATGTACTGTATGTACATTTTTATAGCATGCCTTCATCAAACAAATCGCGGCAATGCTGTTGTGTAAAAAACCCTCCAAAAACATGTGCATGCACATTCCCATTTATTAACGCACATCATGTACATAAAGAAATTTCAAGCACGTTCATATATTGCCGCCATTTTGATTTTGGTTTATCTCGATCATCGGTTATCTTGATGCTTTTTGGCAACACACTAAGACATCGACATAACCGGGTTCCACTGTATGATAATTTTTTTTTAAGAAAATACACTACAAGTTTGGTTCAGTGTTGAATTTTTCTTTTTTTGTTTTTTGAAAATATAGCCTACTTTTTTTTAGCATGGACGTGTTATACAAATAAAAAGTGATTGTTAAGGTTTATAATTTTAGAAAAGATTTCCATTTTAGATGAATGCTGTTTTTTTTACATTCTTAAATGAATCCTAAAAAAATCATAGCAGCCTCTAAAAAAAAGGAGCACAACTGTTCATGATCACCATTCAGCAGTAAGAATGCCTGCCTCTTCTACACTCTACATTTCCTCCCTAGTTATTAACTGCACATTCTTCTTAATCACCACACCTATCTGCCATTATCCTCACCAACTCATTTGACTACCTGCTTGTTTAGCAGAAATGTATCTGTACGTTTGGTTGAAATAGGATATATTTTCTTTTGCAATGTACATTTTGAATGTACATTCACTGACTGTACATTCAATGCAAGTCATATAATCTTCTCACTTGAAATGGTTATTTAAATGACCTGAGCCAACTGTGCCATGTCTGTGAGGAGAAAAGTGGTGATAATATCTGGGTGTTTACTGTTTTCTATGGGCAAGATTATTCACTATCACAATTTAATTATTGGTTACAGTGTCTGTCTAGTGCCTTGAAGAAAATTATGTCTTTTCTACATTTTAGACTGCCTGTGACTGCTGCAAACAGTGGTACCACCAATCATGTATCCAGGCGACATCACAAGTGCACTTTTTGTGTCATGCCTGTCAAAAGTAGAAATAAAGGAGTAACACTTTTTATACACCTCTTCCATTAGTGGATTTTTATTTTGTATGTTTTGTAAGTTTTACATGCATGAGCTCGAGATTTTTGGACATTTTGAAAAATAGAGCTGTTTGTATAAATCGAACAAAACTTTGTGCAATAAATATTATTACTTGTGTATTTGTATCACAGAAAGTTTGGTAACTCTTATTATGAAGGAAAAAGAAATAGATGGGGGGTAGAATTCAAGCAGGGGGTTTACATTCAGCTTGCCTAAATAATACAGCTGTCCATGTTGTTAGATTAAATGTAATATTTTACACATACATTATTACTTGTGTAGGTGTATCACAGCAAGTTTGGTAACTCTGAGTATGAAGGAAAAAGAGAGAGGGGGTAGAATTCAGGCAGAGGGTTTACATTCAGCTTGCCTTCCGTGTTTTTAGTGCCATCTACAGGAAATACGACGGTACTGTCCGCGTGCACACGAAGGGGGATTGAAATAGGCACAACACCGGCACTAAGAGTGGCTGCGGTTGGATCGAACTCGGGCATCCTAACTACTAGACCACCAAGGATATTACTACTACTACTACTACTACAACTACTAATAATAATAATAATAACAACAACAACCCAAGTGGATTACAATCGGTCATAAGCAACTTTTGGTAGTTTAATATCATGTGATTCAGGAATTGTTCAATTTATGAATGTGTACACTTCCGGATTTATTTTTGTGAAGGAACTGAAAAAATAAACAAATATTTTTTTTGGGAAAAAAGACAATAACCGAAAATTGTAAATTGTGACCAGTTAATGTGAGATGCTTTATTGTTTGAGAGAGAGAAAGAGAGAGAGAGAGAAAGAGAGAGAGAGAGAGTTTGTGAATGGAAATGAAATAATACCGCAACCGGCGGCACGGCGCGAAGCCGGAAAAAAAACCGGAAGATCCAAAACCGAACCCGAAACCAAAAACGAGGGACAGAAAAGTCTCAAACGTGAACGGCCGAACGTGAGCTTTCTCTGAAGCTCCCGGCTTCAACTCTTTACCGAGAGAGCCGTGCTCCTTACCGAGCGCGCGCGCGTCGCTCCTTACCGAGCGCTCGGTAAGGAGCACGGCTCTCTCGGTAAGGAGCGACGCGCGCGCTCGGTAAGGAGTTGAAGCCGGGCGCGCCGCGCTCGCGTTCATCGCATAACATTTTACAAAAAAATGCATATGTGCACTTACTAACAGCAGAGATTCACCAGCATACAATACAAACACCTGTAGTGTCTGTAAGGTTTGATTTCCGCCACTTTCGAGAATAATAGGGTTGTCGAGGTAACCGAGGGCGAGATAACCGGGTTCCACTGTATTTAAAGTACCCCGCTGGTGACGTTGCATCTCTGCATTGGCTGAATTACACACGTGATTCAGAGTGTGGAATCGTTCCCAAACGTTGCGACACATCTTCGTGTTTTTTTCAGGGAACTATAGTTACATAACAAACAAAAAAAAAATAAAACAAGTGGGTTATCACTTGCAAAAGTACTGCTCATGTCATTACAGAGGGTGAAGCTCCTCTAGTAGCAACAGTTGTGAGTTTTATCAACTTGAACTTTTTTTTCTGCCTGTAATCTAAAGGAAATTATTCATGTCAAGGTAAGAGAACATAATTTAAAGTAAACATATTGACATTCTTAAAAAAATCCAATAGCACTGTTTAAAAGAAAGCATTTTAAATGCATTTTGGTACTAAAACCTGGGAATTAATTAATTATACTCTAACTCTGTACCAAAAAAAAAACCCCACTACCATCAATAACACTGACGTACAGTCAAATCTTAAAAAAAATTGTCTAACTGGTTAAATTGTTTTGCTTTTAGATTAGTCAAAAAAATGATGTTCATCTTCAGAGAAGCAATGAAGCCACAGTTTGTAGGAGAATGTGATGGTCTAACATTCTGGCTGGCCAGAACCCAAGACTATGATCAGGTGATGGCGATATCACAGAACATCTACCATGGTAATGACTACCTTCCACATTTCTACCACAACTGGATGTCTGAGCGTGACAGAGTGGTCATAATTGGCAGGAGGAATGAAA
Source organism: Silurus asotus (assembly GCA_024362625.1). Taxonomy (NCBI): domain Eukaryota; kingdom Metazoa; phylum Chordata; class Actinopteri; order Siluriformes; family Siluridae; genus Silurus; species Silurus asotus. The sequence goes on from MU574796.1 coordinate 1,473,842, forward strand.
AGCTGGTAAGAATGGTTTCAGCAAATAACTGTTTGAAATTAAACATTATCCAAGTTAAATGTAAAATGTATTGACCCCTAAAGAGTAGCTATTCCAGTTTTCCCAGAAATGTCTTTTAACTACGTACAGTCATATGTTGAAAGTTCCTACCCTCAACCAAAGCGGCTATAAAATCTTCAAACCAATTTTATTTTACATGCTAAAATTCTCATGCCAGTTCCTGTTTGTCTGTAGGTGGCACTGGAATCTGGACTGGTGGTTGATGGAGGGCAAACAGTGGTGCTGGAGGGATTAAGGGTGTGCCCCAGTGAAAGAGGACGTGGTGTGGCTGGGGTTATACAGAGAGTGACTGATCAATACATTAAACAGGTTTACCCAAGTGTTACAACAAAACGATTTGCAAGAGCTGACAACCCAGGACCTGAAATACTCTCCAAGTGTAATGTTCTGGCTTGCCGGGTAAATTATAACATTTTAGATATCATTTTTTCATAAGTAATAAGTATATGTTTTTATATATTTTTTTTTTTTTTTTTTTTTTGCAACATGCTGTATTCTCTCTCTCAGGCTATCCTGTCTTTGTATGGCGAGACAGAGAATTTTACAGGATTTATCTCAGGCCTGAAAGCAAAGTTGGAAAGCACTGAGAAGTCAGCTGGGTCTAACAAAAAAGAAAGACTATTTGTTCTTAAGGACAGCCATCAGCTTAATTGCTTACTTCTGGACCCTGAACTTTCTTTGAGACTTCAGCTTCCAGGAGGTGCTATCATCCAAAATTGGAAGCCTCTGAAACTGATGGAAAGCAACCTGGACATTTTGAAAAAGCAAAACCTAACTTGGATTTTTGATTGTTCTGAAGATAACCCAATGTTTATGAGCTTTTACACACCACCCTATCATATTCCATTTAAAGGAGGTTCCTTGATACTGAACATAGACATGTTTGGGACTGATGTGTCCATAGCAAGGAAGGCACTAATAGCACATTTAGAGCATGTATTGGAGGAGATTCATGGTACGGTTGTGGTTCATGTTTACATGCCTCAAAACTTTTGTAAAACCATGAGACAGTTTTGTGAGGGAGTTGATGGAGTAAAACAATTTTTGTATTACATTGAGCAATTTATTTTGGAGAAAGAAATAACATAAGTAGTAATGATGTTGAGAGAAGGAGCTCTATTAGTGGTACAAAAGGTCCTTTTTGTCATAAAAAAAGGTATCAACATTTTAGTATGTCAATTACGTTACATTTACATAACAAATCAGGCTATCCTTGTTCTTTTTCATATTGCCTATTTTATTTCATTCCATCAATATAATCTCTCCTTAGATATTCACAAATTGGTTCTGTGAATGTTTGTTTGGATGCGTTGTACTGCGTATTCTTGAGTCCTGAAAATAAGGTCATGGTTTGTTGTAGTTTGCATTTTCTCCCACCTGGAGGTAGTATAGAACAACTAATTAAAAATAATCGGTGACGATCACGTTTATTTGAATTTGAAAAAAATCTTTGTTTTTCACTTTAGTTTAGTTTAATTTATTTAACTCATTATACAAAGTGAATTTACATTTTAATTCCAACAACAACAACTATCATTATTATTAAACAAAAAACGAGTAATAATAATAATATTATTATTAATAATAACCCAAGTGGATTACAATCTGTCATAAGCATCTTTTGGTAGTTTGATATCTTGTGATTCAGGAATTGTTTAATTTATGAATGTGTACACTTCCGGATTTATTTTTGTGAAGGAGCAAACTGAAAAAATGAATAAACATTTTTTGGAAAAACGACAACAATAACTGAAAATTGTAAATTGTGACCAGTTAATGTGGGATGCTTTATTGTGTTTTCCATCGACATCAACAACTCAGGATTGCTATTACTAAGTCTTAGTGCACGCTAAGGTTTTGGTTTATTTTTTATGTTTTACTGTTCTCTCTGACCACTGTGATGCAGTATTTGTCCTGACAATTGCTGATTATCATTTTTACATTGTTTAAGCTAGGTACAGCTACTATGGTAATTTATTTTGCCTATTTCAATGCTAAACTGAGCATTAAGTAACAACATTTTGGTACAAATAGAGTTGTATCCTTGTAATTATAGTGTAATATATAAGTGTGGTCTGATATCAGCAAGAAGGACAAACCTTCATCTACCATATCATTATTCCTGCAAGTTGGCATTCCGTAAATGCAGTAATATAAAGACGAATTTTTGAGGGTCAAATTATTGTTACCACAGCAGTAAAATAGTTTTAAACTATTCAAAATAGTCAAAGACTTCAGAAAATCACATTTGTCTGGCCAGTAGTAAAATGTATTCGGTTTTATTAAAAGTCAGCTTGCAAATGACCGAATACTTGAAAGAATGAGAGGAATGTGCATGAGCAGTTGGCAAACTGAGTCTCTGGGCTGTTTGAACACCGTGCTGGAACAAGCTGGACCACCATGACATTCACTTGTGCATGTAAATTTCAAAATTATTCAAAACACACATACATAGTTACTAATATGCATGTAGTCACAGAGAACCTATGGTTACACTAGATAAATCAATATAGGCAAAGAAAGAAAATTGTAATTTCAGACAACTAGTTTTAGAAGACCCAATTCAATGATGTGGCAATTTTAGCTATGACATAATGGCACTCCAGATGGGACCTGACAAGGCCAGACAGAACTGATCCTCTGCTGTGAACTGCTGCATCTCACAGGTGGCAGAGAACCAGCATTATCAGATTAAGGTGAGCAGAAACCTGTTTTGTCAAAATACTGCTTATTTGTTAGATATCTGCTGCCTGGGAGAAGAGAATCTGGTCCTAGAAAAAGGTACCCCAGGTAGTAAATGCTCCTGTTCATGAGTGTGGATTTGTGTGAAAGGAATACCACTATTGTACATGTAATGGAGCATATCCAGATGTGATACATGTGGTACATGTAAAATAGTTCTGCTTGGGCGAGTGAGTTGAGAAAAAATCCTGTGAGGCTGCTACTTACTTGAACTGGAACTTCATGTGTGAGCAGGACTGCATAGATACAGCTGTGTATAGGCCAATCCTAGATACCACTATAGGGGAACATAGGTCTGTTATGGTAGGGAAGTAAATCCCAAGCTCAGGCTGGTGAGTTATGTTATATAACTAGAGATACTTAGTACAGGGTTGGACCCAGAGTGTGTTGTGTCTGTGTTTGTTGAAAATGCATGAAAATGAATTCAGATGGAAAGTATAAAACACACTGACATTTATTAAAAAATATACAATATTTAAAGTAAAACAAATGGGGATTTGTAATAGCTTAATGACGGAACATTTGATACACCACATTGTGAGTAATATAGTTAAAATCGGTGAGTGGGACAAAAAGAAAAAGGTAAAAAAGGACTGATTGATGTAGAAGGGAAGAAGACAATAATGGAATAGTTTGAGACAGAGTAGTTGATGAGGAGATATAGAGAGGAAAGGGCTAGAAAATTAGGAGAAAACAAAGCTAGGATTTAGATGGAGGAAAGAATGAGAAAAGAGTTAAAAGAAGAACAGGAGAACAAATTGAAAAAAAAAGAAGAACAAAGGGAATAATAAGGAAGAGAAACAAACACAAAAGGATGAGGAGAGAAAGGGACAGCACATTCAGAGCTGCATGAAGGCCACAGCTGGACACCACCCTACAAAGAAGCATGCACCCTAAGGACAGTGGAAATATATCCTGCATAACAGATTAAGAGTAATTTCTGGAGGATAGGGGAAATAAAGGTATGTGGAACCTTAAATAAATATTATAAGCATAACAAAGATAAACAACAAGTCAGACATGAAAGTACATGTGGGGTACTTGTGTGCAGGACCACTTTCTGAAGCAAGACAGGGCACTTTTTAAAATATATTTAGGGACTACCAGTCCTCAAGGAACAATGAGATATGAGCGGTGCTGGGAACCCCTCCATCGAGATTGGGGATTTGATAAGTTTTAAACAGTCTTGTTAGTTAAGTCAATTCAAGTCAAGAAGCTTTTATTGTCATTTCAACCAAATATAGCTGACACAGTACACAGCGAAATGAGCCCTGGTTGGGTTGTGAGTCACCTTTCCAGATTCAGTGGCAAAACAATGGACATTGATTCATGGACAAGATGTGAAATACATGAACAAGGTGACAAGGTGACAAGGTGTATTGGTTGGAATACGCTAATACCCATACACTAATGTTGCACATACACTGAATGGAAACAATGCGTCCAAAATGTCGAGATAGGTGACAAGGTGTATTGGTTGGAATATGCTAATACCCATACATTAATGTTGCACATACACTGAATAGAAACCATGCATCTGGAATGTCAAGAAACAGAAGGTCCCCTACATTGCACCATCAAGAAGGACCCAGAAGGCTTAGAGGAGGAAGAACAAATGGAAGGGCACAAATCTTTTTCTTCTTCTTTCTGGTTCTCACGTTAGGGGTCGCCACAGCCGATCATCCGTCTCCATACCCCCATGTCCTCTACATCTGCCTTTTTCTTTCCCCACCACATTCATAAACCGCCTCCTTGGCCTTCCTCTTTTCCTCCTTCCTGGTGGCTCCATCCTCAGCATTCTCCCACCGATATACCCCATGTCCATAGTCTGCACATGTCCAAACTCTCTCAATCTCACCTCCCTCACCTTGTCTGCAAAACATCCTTCATGTTCTGTCCCTCTAATAAACTAATTTATATTTCTGTCCATCCTCATTAAACCATACAACATTGCAGGTCTCCCCGCAGTCCTATAAACTTTCCCTTTCACTCTTGCAGATACTCTTCTATCACAAATCACTCCTGCTGATCAGAGCCGATCTTTGATGCAGTCCATCCTCCACCTTGAATCACTCTGTCATTGTCCTCATACATGTCCTGCACCACCTCACATACTTTTCTGACACACCGGACTTCCCCACACAATACCACAATTCCTTTCTCGGCACCCTGTTGTACACCTTCTCTAAATCCACAAACACACAATGCAACTCCTTCTGACCATCTCTATACTTTTCCATCAACATTCTCAAAGCAAATAATGTGCCTGTGGTGCCCTTCCTCGGCATAAAACCATACTGTTGCTCACAGATGGTCACCTCTTCTCTCAGCCTGGCTTCCACTACTCTTTCCCCTAACTTCATGGTGTGACTAATCAACTTTATTCCCCTGTAGTTACTGCAGGTCTGTACATCTCCCTTATTCTTAAAGATCTTCTCCATTCCTCTCACCTTTAAAATCTTGTTGAACAACCTGGTTAAAAACCCCACTCCCATCCCTCCTAATCATCTCCATGCCTGTCTGTCAACTAGTCCAACCGACTTCCCACTCTTCATCCCCTTAATTGCTGCTCTTTATTTTTCCTTACTAATCCTGTACACTTCCTGCACAACCATCTCCACACCATCCAACCTTCTCTCTCTCTCTCTCATTTTCCTCGTTCATCAGCTGTTCAAAAGACTCCCTCCATCTTCTTAACACACTCTCCTCACCAGTCAACACAATTCCATCCCCATCCTTTATTGCTCTTACTTGCAGCACATCCTTTCCCAGCTCGGTCCCTCTGCCTGGCCAATCAATACAAATACCTTTCTCCTTCCTTAGTGTCCAACTTCTCCTACAGCTCTTCGTTTGCCTTTTCCTTGCCTTTTGCCACATTGATCTTTACCTGCTGCCGCATCTCCTTGTACTCCTGCCTACTTTTCTCATCACTCTGCCGATCCCAATTCTGTTTTGAGAACAGAACCACATTCTCCTTATGCTTTTCTGCACTTCCTTGTTCTACCATGTCTCTATGTCTCCTTTCTATTTCCAGATGTCACACCAAGTACCTTTCGAGCTACCTCCCTTTCACTTCTGCAGTAGTTGCCCAAGCATCCAGCACCTCCTCACCACCACCGAGCCCTTGTCTGAACTCTTCTCTAAATCTCACTCTACAGTCTTCCTCCTTCAGTTTTCACCATCTTATTCTTCTTTCAGTCATCACACTCCTCCTCTTGTTCGTCACCTCCCAAATTATCCTACAGACCACCATCTGATTCTGTCTAGCTACACTGTCCCCTGCCAACACCTTACAGTCTCCAATCTCCTTTAGGTTGCATCTCCTGCATAGAACATAGTCCACCTGTGTGCACCTTCCCCCACTCTTATACGTCACCCTATGATCCTCCTTCTTCTTAAAATAAGTGTTCACCACTGCCATTTCTATCCTTTTAGCAAAATCTACTACCATCTGCCCTTCCACATTCCTCTCCTTAAGGTCATACCCACCCATTAGAATCAGAATCAGGTTTATTGGCCAAATGTGTTGACACACACAAGGAATTTGGTTCCAGCTGTTAGTGACTCTCAAATTACAGAGATAAATAAAACTATACATGACAAAACAGACAAGACAGACAATGTGAGACAGTATAGGCAGTGTGAGTATTAAATAGGGATACAGATCAGTTGCAAATGACAGTATTGTGCATCAGGTATGATAGAGGATTTACTATAGAACTTTGTACAATATATATCAGCCATAGTGTGTGTAACATATACAGATAACATGATGACTGACAGTTCTGTGCAGTACTTAGAATCAGTTGAATCAGTTGGACACATCCCTGAGAATCACCAGTGCTGACTGTCAAATACCGGAGGTAACACCTCCCAGTCTCACCTGTTGTTTCCTACCTGTCAGGAAGCTGGTGATCCACGGACAGATGGCACGGTGTATAGTGAGGTTTAGGAGTTTGGACAATGGAGTATTCCCAAAATAATTGTATTGAAAGCTGAACTGAAGTCAACAAACAGAATCCGGGCATATGTTCCTGGGCAGTCAAGGTGTTGCAGAATGTAGTTCAGCCCCATGTTGACTGCATCATCCCCTCTGTTCCCTTCATCTACATACCCATTTAAATCTGCCCCAATCACCAATCGTTCATTCCTAGGTACACCTTAAACTACTTCATCTATGTCACTCCAGAATTTTTCCTTCTCCTCCATCTCACAACCCACTTGTGGAGCATAAGCACTGATGGCATTTATCATCACCCCTTCAACTTCCAGCTTCACGTTCATCACCTTATCAGAAACTCCCTTCACCTCCACTACACTCATACTGTACTCTTCCTTCAGAATCACCCCTACACCATTTCTCTTTCCATCCACACCATGAAAGAACAGCTTAAACCAACCTCTAATGTTCCTGGCCTTACTCCCTTTCCACGTGGTCTCCTGAACACACAACATATCTACCTTTCTCCTCTCCATCATATCAGTTACCTGTCTCGCTTTAGCAGTCATATTACCAACATTTAAAGTACCAATCCGAAACCTCCACTCTCCTCCACTTCTCCTTTCCCTGCTGTCTCAGTAGACATCTTCCTCCTCTCCTTCTCCTCCTTCTGCCAACAGTAGCCCAATTTCCACTGGTACCCTGCTGGCTAACGATACCTGTGGCGGTCATTGGTACCCCGGAGATCGACCAATCTGGTATGAATTTCTCTTTCGTGATCTGCATATTTGATTTGGCACATGTTTTACGCTGGATGCCTTTCCTAATGCAACCCTTGTAATTGTTGCACAAGGTGTAGCAGTCATTGTTTAGCTGTCAGAAAGACTTCAATGGTGCCCTATGTCTTTCTGATTTTGGAAGGTTTTGGATGGAAAAATTTATGGCCAATGGCAAGGAAAACAGCAGAGGTTAGGAAATGGAAAATGCCAGAATAAGACTGAATATTGAAGGTTTAGTGAGGCAGTAGTATTAATAGGCTAGTGGAGGCTAGTACCTGACCTGAAGTCAATAAATCAAGTGGTAGTAGAAGAGATACCAGTTGCCCCAGATATACATATGTTTTATCAAACATACTCAAGGGAACAAAATGGTATACAATTATTGATTTATTTTAGTGTTCCATTACATGCTGAATCACAGCCATTGTTTGCAATTATGTGGGACAGCAGTATACATATATGAGATTGCCCCAAATGTATTGCAAGAGCCTGTCCATCTTTAATCAAGTACTAACAAACAATTTAGCCTTGTTAGATATGCCAAGTACTTTTGTAATCAGGACTTACTTTAGTTATTTAAAATTATGGCAGAAGAATGTCATAAGGTAAGAAGAGAGAAATTACAGTTTTGCCAAGAAAGTATGAAATATTTGATAAGAGTGCTTGAGTGGAATAAAGATCTCTCTCACATGTGGAGGCCATTCAAAAGGCTACACAGCCTAAGACAGTATGACAAATGTAATTTTTGGCATGGCAGGGTTTAGTAGGCCGTACGTATGTGATTTTGCCCTGAGGGTACAACATTAGGAATTATGATACAGGCAGCTTACTCTCACTTACTCTCACTCTAAATCTTGATCCCTCCACACTATCCAACTTTCGCCCTATATCTAACCTGTCATTTCTGTCAAAGTTGATGGAGAAGCTTGTTTTCACTCAGCTTCAGTCTCACCTGCACGACATTGATGATATATTTCAGTCTGGCTTCAGGTCAAAACATAGCACTGAATCAGCATTATTGAAGGTCCACAAGGTCATCCTTGGAGCCCTGGATGGAAAAAGCTCTGTGGTTCTGGTGTTACTGGACCTGACCGCTGCATTTGACACCGTGGATCATGCCATTCTCATCTCTCGTCTTCAGCATGTTGTCGGTCTGCAGGGTGCGGTGCTTAATTGGTTTTCATCATACCTCACTAACAGAACTTTCTCAGTTGTACTTAATGATCATTCTTCATTGCTTGCTCCTCTGTCATCTGGTGTGCCTCAGGGATCTATTCTTGGTCCCTTTCTGTTTTCTCTCTATATGCTGCCACTTGGTCAACTCATTTCCAATTACAAAGTTCAATTTCATTTCTATGCTGATGACCTCCAGATCTATCTTCCTGTGATTCTGAGTGATAGCTCTGCATTGGACCCTCTCCATAACTGTCTTCAGGATGTTAAACAGTGGCTTTCCCAGAACTTCCTTCATCTGAATGAAGGAAAGACTCAGTACATCCTTTTTAGCCCGGACTCACCCAGCAGTTCTTTGAGTTTTGGTCCTTTTACTCCTCAGTTTTCACCTACCATGCGTAACCTGGGTGTTATTTTTGACCAAAGTATGCAATTCGAGAAACAGATCAGTGCAGTAGTGAAGGCGAGCTTTTACCAGCTAAGACTCCTCAGCAAGATCAAGCCATTTTTGTCCCAAGCTGACCTTGAAAAAGCTATACATGCATTCCTCAGCTCAAGGATTGACTACTGCAACAATCTCTACATGGGACTTAATAATCCTGTTCCCCGGTCCTCCGCATGCTTCACTGACTTCTGGTGCGGGATAGGGTGGAGTATAAGCTCCTGCTATTCCTATTCAAGGCCATCAATGGTCTTGCCCCGGCCTACCTCACCAACTAATAACAGTTTACTATCCAGCCAGAACTCTCCGTTCCTCTGGACATACCTTTCTGGTCACTCCTAAGTACAAATGTAAAAAGTTTAGTGGCCGGTCATTTGCCGTCCAGGGACCAAAGCTGTGGAACTCTCTTCCAGCTCACATTCAATCCATCACTGTTCTGAGTGTTTTTAAATCGCAGTTGAAAACTTTTTTATCTATACAAGCTTTTAAAACATAGCCCTGTTTCAACTGCTAATTTTTTTTTTACATATTTATTGTGCTCTTATATTTTTTATATTTCTTATATTTTATTGTCTACTGTGTAGTTATATTTTTATATTTTTTTATATATTTTTTATATTTTATTGTCTACTGTCTATTTTTTTGTTGTTGTTATTTTTTACTGGAAAGTGCCTTGTGCTCCTTTTGGTTGCTGTAAGGCACTATATAAATAAAATTTGACTTGACTTGATTTACCAGACTAAACCCACTGTTCCTCTTGTCTGGATGCCTAAAGGATTAGCTGCATTCGAATTAATTAAAGCCATCTTGTCATAGTAAAAGAAACCATTTCTTTTATACGTGTCCAAAAATGGGGTTTTCTAGCTTAGAAAGTATAGCTTTCTCTGGTTTTAATGACGAGAGTGAGGGAGAGAGATGCACACAAGCACACACTCTCACACACACACACACACACACACACACACACACACACACACGCAGAAGGCAGTCCTTAGGTTGAGAGAGTCCGAAGTGCGCTTGGGGAGAAGCGTAGCTGGTCCGAGATGAACTGGGAGGAAACGCACAGCTGGTACGAGATAGTGGAGTTTGGAACACATAGAGTCCTGCATGAAACCATGAACACATACAATAATGAACAAGGGAATGAGTGTGAGTAAGGATCCTGATATAGAAGCGGGGTGGAATAATGATGAGCTCCAGGTGTGCGCAATTAAGCCTGGAGCTCCAGAGAGAGCGGACGCATGATAGATAATGAGCCCCAGGTTTGCGTGGTTATGCCTGGAGCTCTAGGGATAGCGGAGGCTTAGAGAGCGAAGACCGGAGGCAGGGCTAAGACTGGAGATGGAGAGACCGGGGACAGAGAGCCGTCTGTAGGGGAGACCGGGGATGGAGGGACACCTGCAGTGTATACTGGAGATGGAAAGGAGTCTTCAGCGGAGTCCAGAGGCTGAGCGACCTCCATGGCCGAGACCAGAGACAGAGTGATGCCCTCAGCGGTGATCAGGGGTGGACTGACGCCCACTGGGGAGGACTGGAGTGGAGTGACGCCCATTGTAGAGGTCTGGAGTGGAGTAATATCCAGCACGGAGGTCAGGAGTGGAGCTACATCTGCAGCAGGGATTGGAGACCTAGTGATGCTTTCGTTGGAGATTGGGAGCAGAAAGACATCCTTGGTGGTGTCCAGAGACCGAGCAACACCCTCGGCTGAGTTCAGAGTCTGTGCGACGCCCACGGCAGAGTTCAGGTACACAGTGACACCCTCAGTGGGGCCAGGCAGCGGTACAACGGTGGCAATGAAACGGCACCCTCGGAGAAACACTGGAGCTGAGTGGAGCGTGCTGAGGATCCCTGGAGAGGAACCCCAGAACAGGGCGGTATGCTCGTTGTAACTCTGGAGCGGAGCGGCGCACTCATGGAAACCCAGGGGCGGAGTGGAGCGCTGGTGGAAACCATGGGGGCGGAGCGGAGCGCTCGTGGAAACTCTGGGGCGGAGCGGAGCACTTGTGAAAGCCCTGGAGTGTGATGGAGCGCTTCTGGAAACCCTGTAGCAGAAAGGAGCTCTTCTGGAAACCCTGGAGAGGAAAGGAACTCTCAGCGGAACACCTCCCCTTCTCCCGGTGGGCCTTGCTGAGACTGATCGAGTCATGTGAAGGCTAGGTACACATACAATAATGAACAAAGGAGTGAGTGTGAGTGAGGAGTTATGTAGAAGCAGAGGCATGATTGATGATGAGCCACAGGTGTGTGTGGTTATGCGTGGAGCTCTAGGGAGAGCGGAGGCATAGAGCGGAGGTGGATCCCTGACACATACATTAGTTTGGCATTAGACAGCATAGAGAAAAGCATGTTGCCATTCTATCGTGCACTTGCCAAAGCCGCATATGCATATAAAAGGGCATCAGTAATTACAATGAGGCATCCTGTGATGTTGTACATGACTCCCAGACTCACATTTAACACTAGTCAGTCTTTTGTAATCACCAATTCACGTTGTACAGGTACAATGTAACTTTTTCAGCCCCAGAACTGACAATTGAGTGCTGTAAAGCTGTTAACCCTGTGGATAGAAGGGTGACCCTATTAGATTTCACAATGTGCTTGATGCAGAAACTGTCCTGTTTGTTGATGTTTCATGTTTATGTGATGTGGATGGGACAGAGCAAGCTATTCGATAGTTACTCCAGAAAATGGTTGGTTTTGTACAGTTTCTGCAGTTTCAGTGCCCCAACCCTGCTCTGCACAGTTGGCAAAGATTAAAGCATTAGCAGAAGCATGTAAACTAGGGAAAAGGAAAATATACAATCTATATTGATTTGGCCTATGAACATGGTGTAAATTACATGTTTGGTCCAACATGGGTACAAAAGGGATTGCAAAGAGCAGATGGACCGACAATAAAGAATGGCCCAGATATTGCTAAGTTAGTACATGCCGTGACACAGCCAGCCAAAGTAGCTATAGTTAAATGTCAAGCTCATAACTCTTTTGTGTCCCAGGGAAACACAGCTGCAAATGGGGCACCAGGAAGAGAAACATGTACAATAGCAATGGTAGGTTCAGATAAGGAAGCACCAGAGGAAGACTTAACACACATTACAGAAATGCAAGACAGAGCTTATATTCATGGACAAACACAATGGAAGAAGTTTGGGGCTATTAAAGAACTGGATACTAATATTTGGGGTGATGTGGACGGTCTATTTATAGCCCCTGCATCAGTGCATCGTAATGCAGTGGCAGGCAGGTTTTTGTGTAAGGAAGTAATCCCCAAATTTGGGATGCCATATCTCCTATTGCATGTCTCATTGCATATCGTCCATTAGTTGCAATCTGTGTGTTATCCCCAATCACACCGCATGGTGAAAAGGGCTAATATGGTGCGTAATGCAAAGATAACAAAGATTTGTGCAAAAACATCCCTGGACTGTGCAGATACTTTGCCATAAGCTGTGATAAAGATGCATTCCCAGACTAACTGTATAACACACCAAACTCTGGATGAAATGCTTATAGGAAGACCAATGTCTGTGCCAATAAATATTGAACCTTATAAATGGCCCTTTCTTGAACAGCTCTAAGGTGAACTCCAGAGCAATGTTAGACATCTAAAAAAGGACTTTGTTTTTAAAGACAGGGTTAGGGTTAAAGACAGCTAAACCTATGGATGAGTTGATCCTGTTGATCCTGTGGACTGGGTCTACATCAGGAGATTTAAGAGAAAACACTTCGCTGAGCCACAATGGAACAGCCCATTTAAGGTGGTATTGACAACTCCCACAGCAGTCATAGTAAGGAGCATTGATACTATCTCAACCACTGGAGTAGAGCACATGAACCAATCGGTGAAAAAGGAACAGAGGGGGATCAAAAAAGTCTCCATTAGACAAGAAGAAACCAGAACAGTCCTACAAACCAGACACTGATTCTGACCTAGATTGTTCTGTACCACTAGAAATGCCCAGTAGGGCCCCACTATGGGGGTAATGTGAGAACATGTGACATGCACCCTTGCATTAACTGCAACCATAACACAAAAGAGGAACATACACAGGGTGGCCAATTACTACAAACATCCGACTACAGACACATATCTTCACAATATGCATGCTTCCGTTAGGAAATATTATTAGAAGGCATGGAATTAGCTTCCATTGTTATGCTGATGATACTCAGCTATTTATCTCATCTAACCCAGGCGATACAGCTCAATTAACCCGGATAACTGAGTGTGTTAAGGAAATAAGAGATTGGATGACCAATAACATTCTACTTTTAAATTCTGATAAGACTGAGATTTTGCTCATCGGCCCAAAACTATATATCTCATCTAACCCAGGCGATACAGCTCAATTAACCCGGATAACTGAGTGTGTTAAGGAAATAAGAGATTGGATGACCAATAACATTCTACTTTTAAATTCTGATAAGACTGAGATTTTGCTCATCGGCCCAAAAACTAGTATACAGACGCTCCAGCATCTCAACCTGCATTTAGACGGATGTTCTGTAACCACTAGTTCAACGGTAAAAGACCTGGGTGTTATTTTAGACAGCGACTTGTCTTTCAAAAATCATATCAATCAAGTTACAAAAACAGCCTTCTTTCACCTTAGAAATATTTCTAAGCTAAGAAATATGTTGTCCATATCGGATGCAGAGAAGCTCGTCCATGCGTTCATGACCTCCAGAAAAGACTACTGTAATGCGTTACTAGGTGGATGTCCTGCATCATTAATAAACAAGCTTCAGTTAGTCCAGAATGCAGCAGCCAAAGTCCTTACAAGGTCAAGAAAATATGATCACATAACCCCGATCTTATCGTCCTTACATTGGCTTACTGCCAAGTTGGCTTCCTGTAGTTTTGAATAGACTACAAACTATTACTTCTCACCTATAAAGCACTAAATGGTTTGGCTCCCATGTATCTCTCCAGTCTTTTAACACGCTACAATCCGCCACGCTCCCTGAGATCTCAAAACTCTGGGCTTCTAGTAGTTCCTAGAATAGCAAAGTCCACTAAAGGTGGTAGAGCATTTTCACATTTAGCTCCTAAACTCTGGAATAGTCTTCCTGATGGTGTTCGTGGCTCAGACACACTCACCCAGTTTAAGTGTAGATTAAAAACATATCTTTTTAGCAAAGCCTACACATAACACACATCACATCATAACCTTGTGCTCCAGAACATCTGATCACATGCACATTATCAACTTGTGCTGTTAATATCATGAACATCAGCTACGCTAATTTCTCTCCACTTCTTCTATTTCTCTCCCCATCCCGAGACACCCTAACGTTTGGCCAGGTCCAATCACCTCCCACCTCGTGATGATTACGGACCTTTGAAGAAGTAGATGCCGAACTCACAAACATCCCGAACCATCTAGAGACATACCAGTGCCATTGGGATCCCGCTACATGTGTGGAGTTTTGACACTGGACCTCCTGGAGTGTTTAAAGGCTCTGGCATGGAGAAGCTGATGCTGGATCTGTGGTGATCACAAATGCTGAGCTCATAAAACTCGGAGCTACTAACCATATAGACTGTATAAGACTGCAGAAAGAACAAATCAAATCAAATCAAATCAAATTTTATTTGTCACAAACACATACATACAGGGTACGACATGCAGTGAAATGCTTTTGACGACGGTCCGGCATGAGGGAATAAAATAGGGTAAAAAAGGAGAATAAAAAAAATAAATAAATATAATAACAAAATTTAAAGAAAAACACAATAAGAAAAGAAGGCAGATAAATAAGATGTAGAGATATATAAATATATATGTATATATACGTACATATACATATATATATATATATACACATACATATACATATATTTACACATACCCTGAAAATGTACACGGAAAATGTTTATGGCAGTGTGCAGTTAGCCAGTAAACAACAGTAAACAAGTTATGATTGTCCATGAGTGTCCGTGTGCAGTAAGGTGTGGTGTAAAGTGTCCGTGTGCAGTAAGGTGTGGTGTAAAGTGTCCTTGTGCGGGATGGTGTGGTATAAGAAAAGAGAATATAAAAAAATATGAAATAAATATGAAAAAGAAAATATGAAGATGAAATGGAATGTAAAGTAAAGTGCACTGTGCTGTGCAAGTCCAGTGTATAATGTGCCGTAGCACGAAAAGTGTGGTTGTGCAGGGAAAAAAATGGTGATGATGGAGAGAGTGTGCCAGTTTTTAGATCCTGGGTGTTTCCTGGTTTAAACTCCGAATGGCCTGCGGGAAGAAGCTCCTCCTCATTCTCTCTGTGTTCACCTTCAGGAAGCGGAAGCGTTTCCCCGAACGCAACAGAGAAAAGAGTCCATTGTTGGGATGGCTGAGGTCCTTCACAATTTTCCTGGCTCTGGTCCTGCACCGTGTGCTGTAGATGTCCTGCAGGTCAGGGAGCTCGGTGTGGATGGTACGTTCGGCTGAACGCACCACCCTCTGGAGGGCTCGTCTGTCCTGCATGGTGCTGTTCCCGAACCAGGAAGTGATGCTACCCGTCAGAACGCTCTCGATGGTGCAGGTGTAAAAAGTCTTAAGCACCTGAGAGGGTAGTTTAAAGTCCCTTAAGCGTCTCAGATGGTACAGACGCTGCCGGGCCTTCTTCACCAGGGTGTTGATGTGACAGGACCAAGACAGGTCCTGTGTGATGTGAACACCCAGGTACCGGAAACTGTCCACTCTTTCCACTGGAGTCCCGCAGATGTTTAGCGGTTGGTATGACCGCTCCTGCTTCGTGCTGAAGTCCACGATCAACTCCTTAGTCTTGCTGACGTTCAGGAGAAGGTTGTTCTCCTGGCACCATCTCTCCAGGTTTTTAACTTCCTGTAGGTAGGCCGTCTCGTCGTTGTTGGAGATCAGGCCCACCACAACGGTGTCGTCAGCAAACTTGATGATGGTTGTGGAGTTGGAAGTGGCCACACAGTCATGTGTGTACAGTGAGTACAGCAGGGGGCTCAGAACACAACCCTGGGGAGCTCCAGTGCTGAGGGTGAGGGTGGATGAGGTGTGTTTTCCCACCCGTACAGCTTGTGGTCTGTCCGTCAGAAAGTTCGAGATCCATTGACACAGCGGCAGGCTGAGTCCCAGGACCTCCAACTTAGAGGTGAGTGTGGAGGGAATTATGGTGTTGAACGCTGAACTGTAGTCCACGAACAACATCTTTGTGTAATTCCCATTTCTTTGGTCCAGGTGGCTGTTTGTAGTGTGGAGAAGATGTGCAATTGCGTCCTCAGTCGAACGGTTCTGACGGTACGCAAACTGTAATGGGTCCAGTGTGTCCGGTAGTGAGGCAGTGATGAAGTCTCTGACCAGTCTCTCAAAGCACTTCATCACTACTGAGGTCAGAGCTACAGGGCGGTAGTCGTTGAGGCAGGCAGGCTGGGGTTTCTTTGGGACAGGGACAATAGTGGACTGTTTGAAGCATGAGGGGACAACAGCCTGTTCCAGAGAGAGGTTGAATATCTCAGTGAACACCGGTGCTAGCTGGTCAGCGCAGGCTTTCAGAACCCGACCTGTGATTCCATCTGGTCCTGCTGCCTTCCTGGTATTCACTCTCTTGAATGCCCTCCTCACGTCATGCTCCGAGATGGTGAATGTGTTTACCTCTCCGGCTCTCTCGGCGTGCACGCTGGTTGTGCCGCTAGCGCCGCTAGCATGGTTAGCAGCAGCCTTGAAACGAGCGTAGAAGGTGTTTAGCTCATCTGCCAGAGAAGCGTCCGCATTCACCATTCTGGAAGATGGTGTTTTATAATATATATATATTTATAGTAAATATATATAGTAAAATATATATAGTAAAATGGTATTCTCCCCATGTTTATACACTTTAAGGATATAATTAGTATATCTTAGAGAGGCAGAGTTACATTAGATATACTAGGCAAAATATTACTCAAGTCAAAGTAAAAGTACTCCCTTTAAACTTTCACTTTAAAAGTAGAAACGTATTTGCCTTTAGTTAAGTATCCAAAGTACAATGATTTATAATGACTGTAGACCTCATATTATGTTACCCAGCCATTTGGGGTGCACTAGCCAGTGCACTCTTAGTGCCGGTCACAAGGTAAATGAGGAGGGTTGCATTAGGAAGGGCATCCAGCGTAAAACATGTGCCAAATCAAATATGCAGATTAAGAATCAGAAATGCATACCAGATCGGTTGAGACCCGGGTTACCAACGACCACCACAGGTATTGTTAGCCAACAGGGCTACTGTTGGCCAAAGGAGGAGAAGGAGAGGAGGAAGACGTCTACAGAGACAGCAGGAAAATGAGAAGTGTAGGAGAGTGGAAGTTCGGGTTGGTACTTTAAATGTTAATACTATGACTGGTAAAGAGAGAGAGGTAGCTGATATGATAGAGCATAAAAAGGTAGACATGTTGTGTGTTCAGGAGACCAAGTGGAAAGGGAGTAAGGCCGGGAACATTGGAGGGAGGGTTTAAAATGTTCTATCATGGTGTGAATGGAAAGAGAAATGGTGTAAGGGTGATCCGGAAGTAAGAGTACAGTAAGAGTGTAGTGGAGGTGAAGAGACTTTCTGATATAGTGATGATCGTAAAGCTGGAATTTGAAGGGGTGATGATAAATGTCATCAGTGCTTATGCTCCACAAGTGGGTTGTGAGATGGAGGTGAAGGAAAAATTCTAGAGTGAGTTAGATGAAGTGGTGGAGGGTGTACATAGGAATGAACGATTGGTGATTGGGGACTTTAATGGCCATGTTGGTGAAGGGAACAGAGATGATGGCAGTGGTAATGCGTGTCAGTGGGCATGCGTGGAAGGACCCTAATGCAGGACGCAGGCTGCAGTTCAAAAGGCAGTTAGACTAGATGGCCGAAAACTTATGAGCCCCCTAAAAAAGGAGCACCAAGAGACTGAGACCAGGATAGAAGCAAAAACAAAACACCAAACCTGAAGACCCATAGTAGAAGAGACGGGAAGCTGTCTGAAAAATTAACGTCTGAGAACTGGCCAGCGACCGGCTGAGTCCGGAAGAAACGATAGTCTGAAAAAAAACAAGAGATCCAAAAATGAAAGTCAAAGTATTCCACAGGGAAGGTCTCAAAATAAACACAAAGCCGAAGAGACAATCTGGCGAGAGATATTAGGAGCTGGCTTTTATTTATACACCAAGAAGATGGAAGTGGAATTACCGGAAGTGCACGTGCCTTCGGCTGACATTACCCACCTTTTCACAGCACCTCCAGAAATCCTTCCAGGTTGCTCAGGATGGTCCAGATGAAACTGAGAGATGAGGTCATGGTCCAGAATCAGCCGTGTAGGAACCCGGGAGCATTCCTCTGGGCCATAGCCTTCCCAGTAGATATTGGAGACCCAACTTTGAGAGCAGAGTAAACGACGCACCGTAAAGGCGGGGCCTTCGCAGATGACCCGGGCGGGTGGTCGGATGTCTGGTGGAGGGCACCAAGGAACAGGCTTGGACAGGTCTGAGGTGAGAAACATGGAAGGCAGAATCGATCTGAAGGGCCTTGGGTAGTTTGCAGCGCACAGCAACCGTTTTAATGACCTTGGCTCCCAGAAAACGTGGGGCGGCTTACGACACACGGCCTTGAGTGGGAGCTCCCGAGTGGAAAGCCATGCCTTATGACCAATCAGGTAATGGAGTGCAGGACAGTGCCTCCGGTTGGCCCAACAAGCATTGCTCTGGTAAGCTCTAAGAAGAGCTGCGCAGGCCCTTCTGAGTCGGCAGCATCGGAACTGAGCCCAAGCAGAAGGGAAGCCTCAGCTTCCTGGGTAACTATAAACTGTCTGAAAGGGTGATAGGCAGCAAGTTATGGGTGTACTTCACCCACAACAGCTTGGAGGACCATCAGGAGGTATCTTGGGCACAAAAGATACGGAGTCTGTTCTCTAGCTCCTGATTAAGCCTCTCAGTTTGGCCATTGGTTTGGGGGTGGAACCCAGACGAGAGGCTGATCTAGATACCTAGAGGGCGACAAAACTCTTTCCAGAAGTTGACCTTGAATTGGGGCCCCGGTCAGAGAAGAAGTTACGGGGCAGCCTGTGCAGATGGAAGATGTGTAGCAGAAGTAGTGCAGTGGTTTCCCTAGCTGAAGGCAGTTCGGCTAAGGGAATAAAATGTACTATTTGGGTGAACCGGTCCACCACGGTAAGAATGATTGTGCAACCGGCAGAGGGAGAGAGTCCAGTAACAAAAACAAGGGCAATGTTAGACCAGGGGGCATTTAGGCACTGGGAGGGGACATGGTAAGCCCACCGGGTGGCCCTTTGGGTTCTTATGTTGAGTGCAGGTAGGACAGGATACAAATTCCCTGACATCTCTCTGGACAGTGGGCCTCCAAAACTGCTGATGGAGGAGGGACAGAGTACGGGGTACCCCATGATGGCAAAACAGAGGTGAGCCGTGACACCACTGGAAGACTTGGACTCACAGAAAAAGTCTCCAAGCAGGGCAACCCTCAGGAACCGACTGGTCCACAGTGGCAAGTTTCACCCTTGCCTCAAGGTCTAGGTTCAGGGCACACACGGTAATGAAAGGCAGAACTATAGGTGTGGAGGTGGGGTCTTCTTCCTCAACAGTGGAGTGTAACTTGAAAAGAGCATCAGGCTTAACAGTCTTAGATCACGGGAGGAAAGGGAGGGAGAAATCGAACCCGCCAAAAAAGACCCCAGCAAGCCTGGTGCGGGTTGAGGCGTGGGATTACCGGAAGTGCGTGTGCCATCGGCTGACAGGGAGAGTGAATACTGAAAAAAGAATAAGATGGTGAAAAGACTGTACTGTGAGATTTAGGGAAGAGGTCAGACAGGGGCTTGGTAGTGGTGAAGAGGTGCTGGATGATTTAGCAACTACTGCAGAAGTAATAAAGGAGACCGCTAGAAAAGTGACATCTGAAAATAGAAAGGAAGACAAAGAGATGTGGTGGTGAAATGAGGAAGTACAGGAAAGCATAAAGAGATAGAGGTTGGCAAAACAGAATTGGGATCAACAGAGAAATAAGAAAAGTAGGCAGGAGTACAAGGTGATGCAGGTGAAGAGAGATGTAGGAAGGAAAAGGCATATAATGAGCTGTATGAGAAGTTGGACACTAGGGAAGGAGAAAAGTACTGATTGGCGAGGCAGAGGGACCGAGCTGGGAAGGATGTGCTACAAGTAAGAGCAATTAAATATGTTGACTAGTCAGAAGAGGTTGTTGATAAGATGGAGGGAGTATTTTCAGCTGATGAATAAGGAAAATGAGAAAGAGAAGGTTGGATGGTGTGGGGATGGTCAAGCAGGAAGTGTAAGGAGATTAGTAAGGAGGAAGTGAGAACATTAAGCGATGAAGAGTGGAAAGTTGGTAGGACCAGATGACATACCAGTAGAAGAGCTGCTCAGGAGAGATGGCAGTGGAGTTTTTAACAAGATTGTTTAACAAGATATTGGAAGGTGACAAGGTGACTGAGGAATGGAGAAGGTGTTTGCCGCTACCATTTTTTTAAGAATAAGGGAGATATGCAGACCTGCATATACTACAGGGGAATAAAGTTGATCAGTCACACCATGAAGTTCTGGGAAAGAATTGTGGAAGCCAGGCTGTGAGCAACAGTAAAGTTTTATGCCAAGGAAGAGCACCACAGATGCATTATTTGCTTCGTGAATGTTTATGAAGAAGTAAAGAGACGGTCAAAAGAAGTTTTGGAGCATTGTGTGTTTTTGGATTTAGAAAAAACATATGACAGAGTGCTGAGAGAGGAGTTGTGGTATTGAATGAAGAAGTCAGGTGTGTCAGAGAAATATGTGAGGGTGGTGCAAGACAGGTATGAGGACAGTGTGACAGCAGTGAAGTGTGCAGTAGGAAGGACAGACTGGTTCAAGGTTGAGGTTGGATTGCATCAAGGATCGACTCTAAGCCCTTTCCTGTTTGCAGTGGTGATGGACAAGGTCAGACAGAAGTCTCCATGAACTATAATGTTTGCGGATGATAGAGGTTCATGTATGTGGTTGAGACGTACAATTATGACGGAAGATCTGCTGTGGCGACCCCTAATGTGAGCAGCCGAACAAAGAAGAAGAGTCCTCATATCATGTCATTATTGGCAACTCAGTTTATGTGAAATGACTCAAATGTTACTCTTATTGCACAAATCTATTAATTGATAGATATTAAAATTATCATGAACCCAACACTTTTATTTTTTGTTGTGGCAAGTTAGAATCAGGAGTTACTTCTATCATTTATTACTCTCAACATTTTATGCTTGCTGTTGATCTAGTGCTGAACAGTATATTCCGTTTAAAACAGAGTTTGCACGTTACCCTGATTGCTGGCTAGCTGTGTGCTTGACCAGGTATGTTTTTATCTACTCAAAAAAAAAAAAAAAAGAACAACTGATATCACAAAATGTATTTGAGTAAAACGTACGATATTTGATTTTAAATGTAGTGAAGTTAAAGTAAAAGTCTCCCCAGATGGAAATACCTCACTAAAGTACAGATATGGAAAAGAAAAGTACTTAAGTACAGTAACAAATTTAATTTAATTTGATAATGTGTACCACTGAGCAGAGATTCACCAATCACTAATCAGTGAAGACTGTGTCTACAAATTGTGGCACAATTTCAGAATAATGTTCCTCAAAATTAAACAGTTGAATATCTCATCATTTATAATACACAATATCATCATTTTAAATAATCTGTCAAAATCTCTGTGCACAAGGGACAAGTGTAAAAATCAATATTTCACATTAACACCTCTAGAAATAATTGTCTGTGAACACAGTTTGCCATGTCATTCACAAATGCAGGTTAAATCTCTAAAATGCAAAGAAAAAGGCATGCATGAATATGATCCAGAAACACCACCATCCTCTCTCAGCCAAAGCTCATTTAAAATACTTAAAGTACTTAGGCATAGTGGAAAACAGTTTTGTGGCCAGATTAATAGAAATTTTAATTTATTTTTGGAATTCATTGACACCATGTCATCTGGTCTAAAGTGGAGAGGGACTTATTATCAGTGCTCAGTTCAAAAAGCCACATCTCTGATGGTATGGGAGTGCATTGGTGCCTGTGGTATGGGAGGCTTGCACATTTGAAATGACTCCATCAAAGCTGAATGATATATACAGGTTTTAGAGCAACAAATGCTTCCATCCAAAGGATCAGGGATATTTCAGCAAGATAACGCTAACTGCATACTGCATCTATTACAATAGCATAACTTTGTAGTAGAAAAGTGCCGTTGTTGAACTAGTCTGCCTGCAGTTTAGACCTTTTACCAATTGAAAACTTTTGGTACATCATGAAGACAACAAAGGACACCCAGAAATGTTGAGCAGTTAGAATCTGATATCAGACACATATGGGACCACAATCCTCTCCCAAAACTTCCGCAACTGGTCTTTTAAGTTCCCATATATATACGGACAGATTGCACTGCACTGACAACACTGACCCCTGACACAATGGTGTCATTGTCAGTGTCTGAGAATTGGTTTGTAGAAATATGTCTGTTTGTGTAGAGGCTTTAGAGCCCTGGGTTAGATGAGAGAGCTGAGATCAGGAAGGTCTCTACAGTTTTTATTCAGCACTTAAATGAGTTAGTTGTAACTGGCTATATTGTCTTTTGAACGAGTTGCCCAATCATGAGTTAATGAGTCTTGTGAAGAAATAGAAGAGCTGTGCCAGGATGAGTTGTTCCTGGCTCACACACCATGACACCTTTAATCACTCACATATTTATAAAACACATACAAATTTAGTTACTCATATACATGTAGTCACAGATAAACTATGAAACACTAGATAAATTCATGAGAGTAATGAAAGGAAAATAAAATACTTCCACATGATAGGAATAATCTAGAAGTTGTAGAATAATTAGGATATTTGGATGTGTATACGATTGTCCAATGTGTGAAAGCTGAAAATAGCATATTGTATGGAATGCTTAGGAATAAACCTATTGTTTTTTTTTGTAGTCCATCTCTAAGAAGGCTGGATTTAATGGTAATCGGAATTATTGTGCAACCTGACACAGAGGAGGGAATGTCCAAATATAATGGTAACTGGGAAGTGCCAAATTTACAGGTAAAGTTCATGTTAACCGGGTGCTTAAGGGGGATTCACATTGTGTATAAATACTGATCATTTCACTGTTAATTTTCACTCCATCTCTGACTTGATTGTGATTGTACTGCAACAAACTCTATTTAGATTTTTCTTATCCATTCATTTCAAGTTTTATTTCTCTGAAGAAGAGTATCTTCGGGCAACTTTGGCAAAGAATTGTTATTGTTGTGGCAATTTTAGTTAACTTGATTGATTACAATAAACCAGGGAAAATAGTTATTAATGGGAATAAGTTTTCCATTTCCTGTTTATCCTTGGAGAGCAATGGACCCACATTTTATACGAGAAAGTAAGGGTCTAAAATTCTGGCTGGCCAGACCACAAGACTATGATGAGGTGATGGCTATATCACAGGACATCTACCAAGGTAATGATTACCTTCCACATCATTACCACAACTGGATGACCCAACATGATAGAGTGGTTATAATCGCCAGGAGAAATGGGAAGCTGGTAAGAATAGATTACCACAACTGGATGACTCAACATGATAGAGTGGTTATAATCGGCAGGAGAAATGGGAAGCTGGTAAGAATAGTTTCCTCTAATAATTGTCTGGAAAAGTTTTATATTATGCTAGTTGAATGTTAAATTCATTGATCCCTAAAAAGTAATTTCCCCCCCGAAATTATTTGAAAATCTGTAATTATAATGCAATTATTAATTGTCTATTAATTGCAATTATATTTAACATGTACGCTTGTGTATGTACAATAGCTGGTAATTTTTTTAGCCAAACAATAAAAAGGCTTTACTCTATGCCTAAGACAACTAGCAGAGTACTCATATCATTCCCTGTTTGCCTGTAGGTGGCACTGGACTCTGGAATGGTGGTTGATGGAGGGCAAACAGTGGTGCTGGAGGGATTAAGGGTGTGCCCCAGTGAAAGAGGATGTGGTGTAGCTGGGGTTATCCAGAGAGTGACTGACCACTACATTAAACAGGTTTACCCAAGTGTTACAACAAAACGACTGACAAGACGTGACAACCCAGGACCTGAAAAACTCTCCAAGTTTAATGTTCTGGCTTGCCGGGTAAATTAAACTTTAGCATCTTAGATATTATTTTTTACAAATCCATTTTATATAGTTTAAAATCTTTCCCTAGTTTAATTTGCCTATGGTTGTTTTTTCTATATCTTTTTCCAAATAATCTCTCTCTCTCTCTCTCTCTCTCTCTCTCTCTCTCTCTCTCTCTCTCTCTCTCTCTCTTTCTCAGGCTATCCTGTCTTTGATTGGAGAGGCTGAAAGTTTTAAAGGATTTGTCACAGACCAGAAAGAAAAACTGGAAAGCATTAAGAAGTCAAATAAGCCTGACAACAACCAAAAACTATTTGTTTTAAAAGACAACCATCAGCTTAATGCAATACTTCTGGACCCTGAACTTTCTTTGAGACTTTAGCTTCCAGGAGGTGCCATCATCCAAAATTGGAAGCCTCTGAAACCGATGAAAAGCAACCTGGAAATTTTGAAAAAGCAAAACTTAACTTGGATGTTTGATTGTTCTGAAGATAAACCAATGTTTATGAGCTTTCACACACCACCCTATCCTGTTCCATTACAAGGAGGTTCCTTGATACTGAACATAGACATGTTTGGGACTGATGTGTCCATAGCAAGGAAGGCACTAATAGCACATTTAGAGCAGGTATTGGAAGAAATTCATGGCAAAGTTGTGATTCATATTTATATGCCTCAAACATTTTGGGACTCCATGAGACAGTTTTGTGATGGACATGAAGGAGTAAAACAATATATGTATTATAGGGAGCAATGGCTTCTGGAAAAAGAGATGTCATAAATTTTAGAAACACTCAGACAGGAAACATCCCAGTCTTATAAAGGGTAATAGCATTTAGAACAGACAGCACTCAGTAGCTATGTTTCTTCTTCTTCTTTTGGCTGTTCCCATTAGTGGTCAGCACAGCGGATCATCCATCTCCATACCCCCCTGTCCTCTACATCTGCCTCTTTCAACCCAACCACCTGCATGTCTTCCCTCACCACATCCATGAACCTCCATTTTGGTCTTCCTCTTTTCCGCCTTCCTGGTGACTCCATCCTCAACATTCTCCTACTGATATACTCCATGTCCCTTCTCTGGACATGCCCAAACCATCTTAATCAGACCTCTCTCACTTAATCCCCAAAACGTCCTACATGTGCTTTCCCTCAAATTAACTAATTTTTAATCCTGTCCATCCTCTTCACTCCTAACGAAAACCCCATCATCTTCAACCCTGCTACCTCCAGCTCCACCTCCTGTCTTGTGGTCAATGCCACTCTCTCTAAACCATACAACAAAGCAGGTCTCACCACAGTGCAATTTACTTTCCCTTTCACTCTTGAAGATACCCTTCTTTCACAAATCACTACTGCCACTCTTCTCCACCCACTCCACCCTGCCTGCACTCTTTTCTTCACTTCTCTCACACACTCTCCATTACTTTGCACTGTTTACCTCTACTCTTACCACAAATCACAATATCATTGTCCATAATCCTCTCTTCATCTTCACAACACATTTTTCTCACTAATCAACAAACTGCTATCTCCCATTTATTGTGTAATTGTATTGTTTATTGTATTGCCATCTCCCCCTATAATGAGTTATTATGTTCACCGTTCACATCCTTCTGTAAATCTCTGTGTATAGTAATAGGCATCTGTATAATTTTGTTCATAGTACATATATATTCATACTCATCTGTAATTATATTCATAGTACATATATATTAATCTGTATATTATGTTCTTAGTACATATATATTTTCATCTGTATACTACATTTATAGTACATATACATCTTTAAATTACTGTTTATAGTCTATATTACCATTCTATTTAACTATGTAAATCATGTAAAAACTGTATATCCTGCACTTGCTGTTATTGCATTTTGGTTAGACCCAAACTGCATTTTGTTGCCTTGTACTTGTACATGTGTAATGACAATAAAGTTGAATCTAATCCAATCTAATCTAATCTAATCTAATCTAATCTATTGCCCTAAATTGCAGCATATCCTTTCCAGTTTGTTCCCTCTACAGGTTTATAGTTAGGGTGAGCAAGTCATGATGACTGTGTATAAATAAAATAAAAATAATAATATTAAAAGCTCCCTTTGACTTTTTGAGGAAGAAAACTTTAGAGGAACCAGATTCAAAAGGGAACCCATCCTCATTTTGGTGATTTCAAGAGTGTGATTATAAATCTCTAAAACTATAGAAAACACTGGAGACTGAGAACTAACATGAGCACCAGAATGTAAGATTTTGAGTAATATGGCGCATCACCTTGTACTCCTGCCTACTTTTCTCATCTATCTGCTGATCCCAATTCTGTTTTTCCAACCTCTTTCTCCTTATGCTTTTTTGCACTTCCTCATTCCACCAGCACCTCTTCACCACCACTGAGCCACTGTCTGACCTTTTTCCTAAATCTCACAGTACAGTCTTCCTCCTTCAGATTTCTCACTTTCAGTCCTTATTCTCCTCCTCTTCTTCAACACCTCCAAAGTCATCCTACAGACCACCATCCAATGCTGTCTAGCTACACTACCACTTTACATAACATACATTTGCTAAAATACACTGATTTACTGTATGGACAATTTCTAGTTAATTGTTCTTCATTAAATTTCTCAAGTAATTTAAGCTTTCCAGAAACACATTTATCAATAAAAAAAATGATTTTTCTTTAGTGAAAATAAAGTTTAGCATCTGTACCTTTATATATTCGTTTGGTCAAAGTAAATCGTCCTAGAGTTAAATTATTTTGTTTGTTACATATACTTTTTACAAAAGGACAATAGTCAAATGATTATTTCCACACTTTTTTACAGGCTCTAGGGTCTAGGGTTTTTTTTACAAGGGGCCAAGGGTTTGGGGTTAGGTTCAGTTTGTGATAAGGTTAGGTTATAGTTTGGGTTAGAAAAGGATTTGGTGGGGTTGGTGTTAGGGTAAGGTTTGGGTTAAACTTGGGGTTAGGGTTAGGATTAGATAATGTTTATGGTTGTGGTTAGAGTTATTGTTTAGGTTAGGTTAGAGTTAAGTTTTTGGTTAAGGTGAGGTTTGAGATTAGGGTTGAATTTTAGGTTTGGGTTGGTATTAGAGTTGGAGCCTCTGGAGGGTTAAGGGCCCAAAAAAGTGAGGCACAAGAGAGATCTTTGCAAAACAGGGTCTTAAAACCCAGTCCTTCAGATCAGTAACCCAGAGACTTAACCAATGAAATACCACTTCCCTACAGTTAGGGTTGGGATTAAGGTTAGGTTACAGTTGAGATTAGGGTTAAATTTTAGGTGAGGTTTGGGATTAAGGATAAGGTTTAGGTCAGGGTTGACACTGAGGTTACATTTTAGTTTAGGATTGGGATTAGGGTTAAATTTAAGGTTAATGTTAGGGTTGGGATTAGGGTTAGGTTTAAGGTTAATGTTAGCGTTTGCGTTAAATTAGGCTAGGGTTGTGGTTAAGGTAGACTTAAATTTAGGGTGCCACATTCTTCTATCCTACAGTGTCCACTATATTACAAGGACAAGCCATTGTATGAGTATAATCTTTATGAATGATTGATCACTATTTTATAGAAAGAAATTTTGAAGATGACAGTCAAGTGAAAATAATTCTAAAATGTCTATACAATAGGTAGCAGGTGTTTCATTCATGCACATATTGCATAAATGAAAACTATTTCATAATACACCATCCCTTTTAAGTTTTACAAAATGAAATTTGACCTTTAAAATAAAGCAATCAACAACAGCACCCCCTGTCATTCTTAATCAAAGGAATAGACACATCTGCAGCTTTTTCTCCATCCTTAGTTTATACTTTGGTTTGAATTGCTGTGAATAAAATGTGCAGACATCTTAGTACAAACAGTATTAAGTGCAGTTCCATTTTTGCATCAGTAGATGGAATATCTTGCAAGCCTAATTGAGTTTAACACGGTGAAGCACATTACATCAAATTAAATCTTACAAGCAAATCTTGCTTATTTACCTGAGCATGCACTTGCTCTACTTTTGCCTACTTTTTCTTTTACTGAGTGTTAAGTGCGTTGTGACTCATTCACATAATAACAGTTGAGTGCAGTCACCATGGCAAAAGGAAGGAGGACATTAATGCATTGTACATTTGCTTACCACTGACTTGTTAAACAATACAGTCACAATTTAAACATATAAAATTCACTAGGGACGAGTTAGACAAACAAAAATTGTGATCTTTCTCTTATTTCCTTCCTGTCCTTGGTACATACAGACATGATCATATGATGCATCTCAAAGATGTAAAGGGGAAGAAAAGAGGAGAAGGCATCATAGCTGCTGGCACAGATGATCATTATACTTATGATGATGTTGATAATGTTAATAAACCACTTTCTTTGTCAGTTTTTTTGTCATTTCACTTATCGTGAAGTACTAGCATCTCATACATGTCTAAAACAATTTTACATTGAACCTCAAACCTCAAAAAGAATTTGGCAAACTATTTATGTATGTTTATGTATTTGTGTAAAAGAAAGAAAGCCATTTATTAAGATTTACTGGCTTTAGTTGGCCTAATAAGCACTCTGGCATTGCAGTAAATAACCTCAGATCGTGCATTAATTTTAAAACAAAGGTTTTATATTTAGTAAAAGGAGATTTTAAAAAGTCCTCGCCACATTTGGCCCATATCATCTTCAGAGTAAGCACACAATTCATATTAAATATTCCAGATTTTGTCAAAAAATAGCGAATTACATTGCCTATTGACACAAATCCTGGGAAGAATTCTCAAGGCTACAACCTGAGGCTAAGCAAGAGCAGTAACAGTCACAACCACATGTCAAAATAACAACACCACTTGTTACAGCATTACTGCCAGCTGCAGCAGTAATGACCATTTGTTCATCCAAACCTTTTGTTCTACAGAGAATTCCACCACCATCTGTCATTACACATTATAAGTGAAACTACAAATAACTCTTGAATCCCTTTGTTTAAAATGATGGCTTCACTTTCCCATGATTGCTTAGGCAACAACTGTACAGCAACTATAATCTGCAGCTCAGTAAATCTGGGAGGAAACCTTTTTGGGAGGAAAATGCAATGTTCAGCTTATGATTGCAAATAAAGTGTGCATAATACATTATGCACACTTTTAGGCATAACCTAATACATTGATATTTAAGATTACTGTATTAAAAATAGATAAATACAGTATGAATATATACAAAAACATACAGCATATAGACATGAATATTTTTCATCTTAACCCAAATACAGTAGCATGTGACAGGACTTTTTTATTTGAAGCAGCTGGGGTTCCTTTTTTCTAATTACACAATTCAGCACAAAACAAAACATGCCAGTCCAACATAATTTCTCAAATAAAGCAGAGCTCAATCTGGCCTCACTTCTTCTTTAGTTAAGCATGGCACTAATTAGCTGGCTGCTTGGAGAGAGGAAGTACTTTAATTAATAAACGGTGGTACATGAGTACAGAAGCAACTGCTGTGCCATGACGGCTTAATCACAGGAAATAAGCCCAGGAATGAATGTTATTAAACCCAGTGCATGCTGGGTATAGAGGCAGTAATTAAAGAAAAATTAAATTAAGCTTACTTGGGGAAGAAATGTCTAGTGTAATGGAAACAGTGGTAGCAAAAGATGTGATCAAGCAAACATGGGTGGGTAAAGTGGTAGAGTCAGAACGTCTTGGAACAGTTCACTGGTTTAATTTATTTAAACAGAAGACACAGAACATGCATTAGATCAGAAGCCTAGCAAGAGTAATTAATATGCAAATTTACAAATCTGACTTTGTAATTGTAAACTAATATTGACATTTTCGGAAGACATTTAGATAAAAAATGTTAAT
The DNA here is from genome assembly GCA_024362625.1 of Silurus asotus. Taxonomy (NCBI): domain Eukaryota; kingdom Metazoa; phylum Chordata; class Actinopteri; order Siluriformes; family Siluridae; genus Silurus; species Silurus asotus. The sequence goes on from MU574796.1 coordinate 1,503,947, forward strand.
TTTTCACTTGTCTACTAAGGTTTTAAGAGCCATTCTGTAATTTGTTAAAATATATATTACTGTTGTTTTTTTAAATTATTATTCTTAAATTTGCATCTTACATTTACATTTACATTTGCAGCATTTAGCAGACACCTTATCCAGAGCAACGTATAAAAGTGCTTTAAATATCTAGCAATGAATGAATCTACACTGGTAAACAAGATAACAAACTTACTGTTATTGTCTTACTGTTACTCTTGAATTCTACAAAGCAAACTGGAAAGTGCTAATTTAAGTGTTTCAGGAAGACGTAGGTCTTCAATCATCGCTTGAAGATAGCTTTTGGATCATTTGCAGTGTACAGATAGGGTTCAGGGGAAGACCTGCCAGCAGAGAGTTGCAGTAGTAAAGTCTTGAAATAACAAGAGACTGAACAAGCACCTGGGCAGCCTGTGTGGACAGAGATGGTTGAATCCTTTGGATGTTGTAGAGAAGAAATCGTCAGGAACGAACTACATTAGCATCTTATTAGCACATATTAGCACATTAGCATCTTGACAGATGCCATCTTGTATATCTAATTTATTTTTTTTGTTCTCTTACTTAGATTATGTTTCTATCAGTTTTATAGGATACACAGAGAATACCGAAATAATTCAGAACCTTTTCATCTTTTTTTACATTTATTATGTTGTAGCCTAATACGACAATTATTGAAATAGACTTTTTTCCTATTAAAAATATTCCCATTCTTATTTTGTAAAATCTAGACTCAGCCTCTTATAATGACTAACCCTAACCCTAACCCTAGAATTGTGTCTAGAAAAGTGTCAGGGATCCACCTGCCACCGCCCCGTAGAGGTTCTCACGCTGCCTCTCTCTGCCGCTCTCGGCGTTAATCACCGGCACCTGTTCCTCATTCCTGTTTCCCTTCATAAGCTTTCAAAAAGACAAATAAATAAAGCAATCTTGTAAACAGGTATCTTTAATTGACAAATGAATGTACAGTTGTATGTAACAAAATACAGTTTTATTAAGAGTCCATAATGACATTCTTGGAGCCTTGGATGGTAAAAGCTCTGTGGTTTTGGTGTTACTGTACCTTACCGATGCATTTGACACCGTGGATTATGCCATCCTCATCTCTCGTCTTTAACATGTTGTTGGTCTGCAGGGTGCAGTACTAAATTGGTTCCCATCATACCTCACTAACATAACTTTTTTAGTAATGCTGGATGATCATTCTTCCTCGGCTGCTCCTCTGTCATCTGGTGTGCCTCAGGGATCTATTCTTGGTCCTATTCTGTTCTCACTCTATATGCTGCCATTAGGACAACTAATCTCCAATCATAATGTTCAATTTAATTTCTATGCTGACGACCTCCAGATCTATCTTTCTGTTATTAATCTCTTACACCTCAGTTTGCACCTACCGTGCGTAACGTAGGTGTTATTTTTGACCAAAGTATGCACTTTGATAAGCAGATCAGTGCAGTAGTGAAGGCGAGCTTTTATCAGCTAAGGCTCCTTAGCAAGGTCAAATCATTCTTGTCCCAAGCTTGAAAAAGCTATACATGCCTTCATCAGCTCGAGGATTGACTCCTGTAATGGCCTTTACACTGGACTTATCCAATCCCTTTAAATTGGCTCCATTTGGTACAAAACACGGCAGCACGTCTTCTCACCAACACCTCCGAATGCTCCCACATCACCCCTGTCCTCCGCTCGCTTCATTGGCTTCCGGGGGGTTTAGGGTGGAGTATAAGGTCCTGCTGTTTGTGTTCAAGACAATCAATGATCTGGCCCCGCCGTACCTCGCCGAATTATTAAAGGTCTACCAACCAGCCAGAACTCTCCACTCCTCTGGACATACCTCTCTGGTTGATCCTAAATGCAACTATAAAAAGTTTGGAGGCCGGTCATTTGCTGTCCAGGGACAAACGCTGTGGAACGCACTTCCAGCACACATACGATGCGTCACTGAGCTGAGTATTTTTAAATCGCAGTTGAAAACGTAATTGTTTAGACAAACTTTTAACACATAGCCCTGATTCAACTGCTATTTTATGTTCATTGTGTCTTATTTTTATTTTTATTTATTTTCTTAATTTTTTATTTATTTTTTATTTATTACTTTTAAATAAATTTTTATTTTTATTCTTAATGTTTATTTTTTGCTTTACTGGAAAGCGCCTGGTGCTCCTTTTGGGAAAAATTTTATGTTCATTGTGTCTTATTTTTATTTTTATTTATTTTCTTAATTTTTTATTTATTTTTTATTTATTACTTTTAAATAAATTTTTATTTTTATTCTTAATGTTTATTTTTTGCTTTACTGGAAAGCGCCTGGTGCTCCTTTTGGTTCTCCTATTAGATAAGAAAAAGAAATAAAAGGTTCAAATTGGCAATACAGTTTAATATAACAAAGTAAACAAACTATTAGATAAAAAAAAGTGAAATAAAAGGTTAAAATTGGCAATACCAGGGCCTGAACTCATAACCTTCCTGGGAGCTACTAATCTGTAAACCAACACCTTACCCACTGAGCTATCCCTTCCTGCTAGTGTGAGCAGTCAATAAGCCTAATGAACCAACATGACTTCTTTTCCATACTTCAACACCCTGCAACTCATTTAAAGTAGACCTAACAAATCTTCAAAAAAGACTGAGTAAAAAGCAAACTTTTAAACAGGTCTCTTTAATTAGCAAATAGATTTACAGTTTAATATAACAAAGTAAACAAACTATTAGATAAAAAAAAGCTAAATAAAAGTTTACTTGGGCCATATCAGGGTTTGAACCCACAACCTTGTGGGGACCTACTGATTAGTAAACCAACACCTTACCCACTTAGCTATCCCTTTCCACATGTGCAAGCAGTCAATAAGCCTAATAAACCAACATGGCTTTTTTTTTCCATACTTCAACACCATGTAAATTATATTAAAAATAGGCCAAACAAGTCTTTCAAAGAAAATAACGAAGAAAGCAATCTTTTAAACAGCACTCTTTAATAAACAAATAGATGTACAGTTTTTATGTAACAAAGTAAACAAACTATTAGATAAAAAAACGAAATAAAAGGTTCAAATTGGCAATACCAGGGTTCGAACCCTCAACCTTTTGGGGCTCTGTTGAGCGGTAAACCAACAGTTTACTGACTGAGCTATCACTTTCTAATTGTGTAAGCAGTCAATAAGAATAATGAACCAACATGGCTTCTGTGCCATCCTTCAACACCATGTAACTCATATTAAAAGCAGGCCAAACAAAAAAAAGACAAAGAAAAAAAGCAATCTTTTAAACAGGTCTCTTTAATTAACAAATAGATTTACAGTTTAATGTAACAAAATAAACAAACTATTAGATAAAAAAGCAAAATAGAACCTGTACCTCAGCAATGCCATTGTTTGAACCCATAACCTTCCGGGGACCTGTTGATCTGTTAACCAACACCTTACCAAATAAGCTATACCTTTCTACTAGTTAAAAGAGTCAATAAGCCTAATGAACCAACATGGCTTCTTTTCCATACTTCAACACTATGTAACATATTAAAAGAAGGCCCAACAAGTCTTTCCAAAAAGACAAAGAAATAAAGCAATAGTTAAAACAGGTCTCTTCAATACACAAATAGATGTACAGTTTTATGTAAGAAAGTAAACAAACTATTAGATAAAATAAGTGAAATAAAAAATTCATCTTGGCAATACTGGGGTTTGAACCAACAAACTTCTGGGGATCCATTGATCGGTAAACCAACACCTTACCCACTGAGCTATTCCTTTCTACTAGTACAAGCAGTCAATAAGATAATACCCCAACATGGTTTCTTTTACAGTTTAATGTATCAAACAGGCCTCATTTGGGGTCGGACCTACCAGATGGTTATCGTGACCTACCGGATTCTAGATCGCCATCATTCCACCCTGCTTCATGCTTTGTGTTCCGTGTTGCAGGAGATTACTCACGTTACGGATTATACCTGTCTCTTGGATTATACCCGCTTTACAGTCTTGTTTGTGTTCTAACTATTACTAAAGATGATATTTACTTCCGTGTCCTGCTTGTGGTCACTACTCTGACAAAATGTCTGTAAAAACGATTTTTAAATAAAAAACACTGAAATATCGCACATACATACAGTGAGGAAAATAAGTATTTGAACACCCTGCTATTTCGCAAGTTCTCCCATTTAGAAATCATGGAGGTGTCTCAAAAATCCTGAAATCACAATGTATGATTTTTTTTTAACTATTTATTTGTATGATACAGCTGCAAATAAGTATTTGAACACCTGAGAAAGTCAATGTTAATATTTGGTACAGTAGCCTTTGTTTGCAATTACAGAGGTCAAACGTTTCCTGTAGTTTTTCACCAGGTTTGGCCCACTCCTCCACACAGATCTTTTCTAGATCAGTCAGTTTTCTGGCCTGTCACTGAGAAACACGGAGTTTGAGCTCCCTCCAAAGATTCTCTATTGGGTTTAGGTCTGGAGACTGACTGGGCCATGCCAGAACCTTGATATGCTTCTTACAGAGCCACTCCTTGGTTATCCTGGCTGTGTGCTTCGGATCATTGTCATGTTGGAAGACCCAGCCTCGAACCATCTTCAATGCTCTAACTGAGTGAAGGAGGTTGTTTCCCAAAATCTCGCAATACATGGCCCCAGTCATCCTCTCCTTAATACAGTGCAGTCACCCTGTCCCATGTGCGGAAAAACACCCCCAAAGCATGATGCTTCACATGGCATGGTACTCATCATTCTTTTTGCTCCAAACACGTTTAGTGGAATTATGACCCAAAAGTTATATTTTGGTCTCATCTGACCACATGACTTTCTCCCATGACTCCTCTGGATCATCCAAATGGTCATTGGCAAACTTAAGACGTGCCTGGACATGTGCTGGTTTAAGCAGGGGAACCTTCCGTGCCATGCATAATTTCAAACCATGACGTCTTAGTGTACCAACAGTAACCTTGGAAACAGTTGTCCCAGCTCTTTTCAGGTCATTGACCAGCTCCCGTGTAGTTCTGGGCTGATTTCTCACCTTCCTTAGGATCATTGAGATCCCAAGAGGTGAGATTTTGCATGGAGCCCCAGTCTGAGGGAGATTGACAGTCATGTTTAGCTTCTTCCATTTTCTAATGATTGCTCCAACAGTGGACCTTTTTTCACCAAGCTGCTTGGCAATTTCCCCGTAGCCATTTCCTGTCCTTGTGGAGGTGTACAATTTTGTCTCTAGTGTCTTTGGACAGCTCTTTGGTCTTGGCCATGTTAGTAGTTGGATTCTTACTGATTGTATGGGGTGGACAGGTGTCTTTATGCAGCTAACGACCTCAAACAGGTGCATCTAATTTAGGATAATAAATGTAGTGGAGGTGGACATTTTAAAGGCAGACTAACAGGTCTTTGAGGGTCAGAATTCTAGCTGATAGACAGGTGTTCAAATACTTATTTGCAGCTGTATCATACAAATGACAGGTGTTCAAATACTTATTTACAGCTGTATCATACAAATAAATAGTTAAAAAATCATATATTGTGATTTCTGGATATTTTTTTTTTAGATTATGTCTCTCAAAGTGGACACGCACCTACGATGACAATTTCAGACCCCTCCATGATTTCTAAGTGGGAGAACTTGCAAAATAGCAGGGTGTTCAAATACTTATTTTAATCACAGTAAGCATTCAGCAGAGGTGGCAAAAGTACACACATACTTCACTTAAGTAGAAGTACAAGTACAGATACTCATGTATTAAAACACTCTGGTAAAAGTTGAAGTATTGACTACACTTTCTGTTGTTTTATCACAGGTTTGAGGATTGAGGGAAGTATTCACGGAGGGTTTTATTTATGTGTCTGTGAAGAGAGATGACAGAGACAGAGAGCTCACCCTGTGCTTTCACAACAAGTTTTGCACACCTGGATTAGTGGATTTTCCTCTCAGTGGCAAATCTTATCAAGATGGGTCACGTTGGATGGGGATCGTCGGTAGGCAGACACTTTTAGATCTCTCCAGAAATGTTCAATAGGGTTCAAGTTAGGGCTCTGGCTGGGCCACTCTAGTACATTCACAAGAGTTGTCCCCAAGCCATTCCTGTGTTGTCTTGGCTTAGGGTTGTTGTCATTATGAAAGGTTAACCTTTTGCCCTGAGCACTGTAGAAGTAACAGGGTGGTAGTTTAAGGTGCATTCATTTCTATATTCTACAGATTATGCCTGCCTGGTGAGAATGAGCACAGGGGCTCTTTAAGAGATACTTAGTCATGTCATCGCATGTGCGTGTGGCACGGTGCACCTAAGAGTGGGAATCAGGGAGTTAACAGGGATATAGGGTTTACATGTACTGTTTTCTTGGTAAAAGATCCAGTATCATCGATTTATACAGTAAACCTAACAAAAAGGATTGCAAATTGATTGTACCCATGTTGTTTTCTGAAGAGTGATGTATGTCTACAGTAATTTGTGTTTATGCAAGATTTCAAGGTGCACCTCTCTCTTGGTGTGCTTGGCTTAATAAAGCATAAATAATACTGAAGAATAAGTTTGGGAAAATTGCCACTGTTATATTTTTTTACTGAATTAATTGTGCAGCAGAATTTTTTTGTACTGTTACCAAGATTGGTACCTTTCGAAAATCTTGTTGCTGAGATCTGCAGGCAGTTCCTTTGATCTCATGTCTTGGCGCTTGCTCTGATATCAGCTGTAAGGCCTTCTATAGAGAGTGTGTCCAAATCATGTCCAATTAATAAACATTTCCACAGTTGGATTCTAATTAAGGTACAGAAACATTTTATCAACAATCAAGAGAAATAGGAGGCACCTAAGCTAATTTTCTAATGTTGTCAAATGGTCTGAATACTTATGCACATGTGATAGTCCACCTTTTTTATATACAAAAAATTATTACAGCCATTTCTAGAATTCTGTTTTTACTTTGTCATTATGGGATACTAAATGAAAAAATAAATCTATTTCAAACAGTGTAGTATCAGGCTGCAACATAACATAATTAAAAAATATGAAGGAGTTCTGAAGATTTTCCGAATGCACTGTAGTTTATATAGTTACAAATTAAATAGTTACACATTTCCCCATGACAGTGCATGACAGATGAGCAGTTTTGTTCTCTCCTAGTTTATCATTAGCTTTTGCACTATTTTCTCAAATCAAACCAATGACTCATCATTGTGTTGTGTGCTAATGTCCATAATTTCAGTCTCTTTCTTTCTTCCCTTCATTCACATTTAAATTATGTTATTGTGGCACTAGCAGCACCATGACAAGCTGTAATTCAGAGTGACTCAATGACAAAAGCATGGTAGGACCACCGTGTCTGTTTCAGACAGATCTTCAAAACAATGAGACATTTACAGTGTGACACTCCTAGTCAGTCCACACTGTGGATAATTCTTGATTAGTGATGAACCACATGTAGAGTGAGGTCCAAACTCTCAGACCACTAGTGGAAAAGCTTTTTCCTAACTTAATAAACCATTCAATACAAATTATATTACTAGTAAAACAATAAAATAATAACATGAATTTCAGATTTCAGAAATGAATATTTTTTTGGGACATCCCACTTTTGATTTAATAACAGAATGCACTGCAAGTAACATGGTCTTTACAATACCTGATGGTGCATGTTAGATCTAGAGACATAACAGGAAAAGCAGGCAGTGGCTCTGGCTCAAGGTTTTAAATAAGGCTGAATTTCCATTTTAATATGCAAAATCTCTAATGGATAATGTACAACATTACACCAGAAAGAAATTTTTTTTTTAAAGCTTCCACCATATCATTAGGAGATGACATTGGGGACTTTTGCAGTTTTTTTTTTTTTTTTTTTTTTTTTTTTTTTTTTAAAAAATTTTATTGAAAATGATGAAAATTTAATTGTCTGGAGGCTAAAAATGAAAGAAAAAAAAAAAAAAGTAGAAAAAAACACAAAAAAGGAAAAGAGAAAGGAAAACTGTTATAGATGGTAGATATAATAAGTGTAGGTTAAACTATAAAGTATCAATAAAACAATTTTGTCAAGCAAGCAGCTATCTAGTAGGCACTTAGTTTGGAGTATGTAATAATTATTTAGCTAGTTTTCTTGGTAGGATTAGTCATTTAATTAAAATTGCCCCGATGGAGCTGTCTCTCAAAATATACACTGACCAGGCATAACTTTATGGGTACTGATCAGGCGGAACATTATGTCCACCTGCCTAATATTGTGTTGGTCTCCTTTTTACTGCCAAAGCGGTCCTGACCTGTTGAGAATTAACAGCATTAACTTCTTCAGCAATTTAGGCTACAGTAGCTTGCCTTTTTTAATCAGACCATACAGTCCAGCCTTCACTCCCATATGAGCCTTTGGCAGCCTATGACCCTGTTGTCAGTTTACCACTATCCCTTTTACTGGGAACATTCCAAAAGAGCTGTAGATTTGGAGATGCTCTGACCCAGTCGTCTAGCCATCATATTTTGGTCCATGTCAAATTCCCTTAAATCCTTATGCTTTCCTATTTTCCTGCTCATTTGCTGCCTACTGTATCAAACCCATTAACAGATGCCATGATGAAGAGATAATCAGTGTTATTCACTTCACCTGCCATAATGGTATAATGTCATTATGTTATGCATCGTCAGTGTACATTAAAATAAAAGAAAACACTTTGACAATAATGTCCTATTGTAATCTACATGATATACCGTATTTTTCGGACTATAAGCCACTAATTTTTTCTCCACGTTTTGAACCCCACAGCTGAAACAACGAAGCGGCTAATTTATGGATTTTTTCTGGTTTTTCCCGTTTTCACAAATTCCAAGCCAAAAAACTGAGCGACATAACATTAGACCAATGAAATTTCCCAACGGAAACAAAAAAAACGCACCTCACCTGTGTGATAAACTTCCCAGAGAAATACAGTGGTACCTTGACCTACGAGTTTAATTTGTTCCATGGACTAGCTTGTATCTCAATTTGCCCGCACATCAAATCAGTTTTCCATATTGAAAATACTTAAAATTACACCCTGTTTTGTTTAATGTTATTAATTTCTAAATAACAAATATTGTATAAAAACATAATAGAAAGAGTATGTCAAGATATAATAAGGTTTTATTCAGTGTATTTTCCTTGGAGATGAGACAACTTGAGCTAACGAAAACGCCGGTGGGGTACGTGTGTGTGTGTGTGTGTGTGTGTGTGTGGAGTGGGGGTAAAGGCGATAAGCGGAGGCGGAAAAAAAACAAGTTTTTTACAATCACTTCTGTGCACTACGTATCCCTAATCTTTAAAATTTTTACTTTTTCCTCTTTGCTTAATTTTCGTCACAATCTTCGCTTTCTGGCTTCACTTCGCCATCTAGCAGCGGCATCTTGAGCTCTTACCTCAGTTTTTTGCTCGCATAACAAAGCAAAAAAATCAACCAAATGACCGCTCATACCTTGGAAAACTCGTACATTAATGCACTCATAGGTCAAGGTACCACTGTAGTTGTGAAAGGAAGGAGGAAGACAGTGAACAATTACTTACTTGGTCGGCTAATGTTTAGATACAAGCCGTTGTAGCGTGTTAAGTCTGGGTGAAGGGAGAGCTCTGTAACTCCAGTTGCAACAGAAATCATATAAGCACAGACAGGTTTCCAAAACTCGTGCTTTTTTATTTTTCTTAGCAACAGCGTTATGGGTTAGTCAAAGAAACTTAGAAATGAGCATCAGAAAAAAAAGTACATAATCCTCGGTCTCCACACACGCAGTAATACCAGAAGTATGCAGTGCCGATCTACCAAAATACCGCTATGCTCCTAAAGGAAGCGCAACATATTTCACCCATTACACCGTGTGTAACGTGTCTTTCGTTAAAGCCTGTGTAAAGTATATTAGTGTAGACATTAGCGGCTAATTTATGTTAAAAATAAAAATATTAGTAAAATTCAGTGGGTGCGGCTTATATAAGTCCAGAAATTACGGTAAGTATAGTTTATTAAATTGGGAAGTTTTCTCTAGCATTACACCTAGAATGTAGAACATAACACAAACACTTTCAGACAGTTATCTTTAATGTAAACCTATATGCCTACAGATAGGAGAAGAAAAATTCTATCTCTAACCCTAACTTAATCCTATAATTCCTGATTTGACATGCATGCTGTCAGGGCGAGGACCACAAGCAAGAAGCGGGAGTAGCTCTATCATGATGTTAGAGAGAGTTACGAACCGTCATGGGAGTTTGGTCCATAATGCGGGGATAATCCACAGAGCAGAGCGGACGCCCACCACGGAGGTCTGGAGCGAAGCGACGTCCTCTGCGGAGGTTTGGATTGGAACGACATCCTCGGCGGGGTTCAGGGACAGAGTGACATCCTCGGAGGAGATCAGGGGCTGAGCGCTGGCCACGGCGGAGGTCAGAAGCCGAGCGATGCCTATGGCGGAGTTCAGAGGCCTAATGCCATCCTTGGCGGAGGTCAGAGGCCAAACGATGCCCACGGCAGAGTTCAGAGGGCGAGCAACACCCTTGGCAAAGATCAGAGGCCGAGCGACGCCCTTGACGGAGGTCAGAGGCCTAACAACGCTGTTGATGAAGATCAGAGGCCGAGCGACGCCGTCGATGGAGATCAGAAGCTGAGTGACGCTCTATGCAGAAGTCTGGAGCAAACGACGCCCTTGGCGGCGATTGAAAGCTGAGCGATGTCCTCTGCGGGAGGTTGGAGCAAACCTTGGAGTATTTGGCGCCCATGGCCAGACTCAGGAGCACAGTGACGCCTTCGGCAGGACTCTTAGGCACGACAGCGTCCTGGGGGGAATCTTGAATCACGTTGTCACCCTCAGAGGAACCTTAAATAGCTGTTGTGCGTTCTAAGGAGCTTGAAAGTGTGACGTCGCCTTCAGGGTAGCTTTGAAGCATGACATCGCCCTTAGAGGGGCCTTTAAGTCCGCCGTTGCCTTCTTAGAATTCTTGAAGTGCAACGGAGCCGTTGGGAAAAACTTTGTGACTGCGCCGTCATTTTCTGGAGGGCTTGGGAGCACTACGTCACCTTTAGCGAGGTCTTGGGAGTGCTACGCCACCTCTAGCGAGGTCTTGGTCTACTTCGTCACTGTCAGGGGGACCAGGAGGCAAGACATCGCTATCAAAAGGACTTGGAGTTAAGACGTCGTCTTCAGAGAGACTGGGAGGCGAGTCGTCGCCTTCTGAGGAGCTTGGAGGCGAGACGTCGCATTCTGAGGAGCGTGGAGGCGAGATGTCGCCCTCTGAGCAGTTTGGAGGCGAGACGTTGCCTTCTGAGGAACTGGGAGGCGAGACATCGCCTTCAGCGGGACTTGGAGGGGTAATGTCGCCTTCGGAGGAGCTTTGGGATGATGTTCTGTTCTTGTCGCTGTCCGGCGGTGGTACGACCTCCTTCTCACAGCCTGGTGGCAGTAAGAGATCCGTAGCATGACCTTTAAGAACCGACAGCCCCGACTCTGGAACTGGCGTTTATAAAGGCTAGTCTGTAACGAAGACCAGGTGTTTGTAATTAAAGCCGGGAACGGCAGAGATAGCAGCAGCATGACAGCCACCAACAATGTGGAACCCTGATACATACATCTATACAAATACAAATAATTATTGTAACAAATATTTTAAAAGAGGCATCTTAATAATATCATGTAAATGAAAATGTTAGGAGCTTCCCTTGTTTTTCTTATGAGACCCCTAAATTCCCTATAATCACACTTGGTTGAACATACCCGAACATACTCTTCAATATACGTTGAAGGAAAATGGGACTTTTTGTACAAAGAAATTATCAAATATAATATAGCTTTATTAATTTACGCAGTCATCTAGAACCAGTTAAGTTATGTGTCTCTTTTTTAGTGCATATATTCCACCTACATTCATACTGTCTTTTTTCCATTGTGCAGTCCTCTGTTTCTCATTCCATATATGAGTCTGTTCATAGTACAGCAAATGGACTGCAGGCATGAAACCTCATTACAGAATGGAGAGAGAGAGAGAGAGAGAGAGAAAGAGAAGGAGAAAGAAAGATAGAAGAGGGTGGGAGAAAGAGAAAAAACAGGCTGTGTGTGTTCAGGAAGGGGATGCAGACAAAGATGAAGGGACAGCAAGATGGCAACAGACACAGTGAGATTTTGTGTGTGTGTGTGTGTGTGTGTGTGTGTGTGTGTGTGAGAGAGAGAGAGAGAGAGACAGAGAGAGAGAGAGAGAGAGAGAGAACTGAGAAACATATATAAACATACAAGACACACAATGTTTCATTGTGTTTCATCAATAAATGCACTCTTATAGGAAGAAGTAAATCTACTATTCCATTTATTAGAGATCTAAGAAACTAAAAAAAGAAAGAGTGGTGAAATCATTGACAGGAGTGTTGTTTATTACCTACTGTAAACCATATATAGCGTTAAGACTAAACATTGTTTGTATCCACATTATACTTTATAGCACCAGATGAATGGATAGCCTAGCTGTATAATGTACATGACAAGTTATTATTTATATATATTCAGTAAACATTTCTATCTTTCCAAAGTATAATAATGTATATATTAAATACTCAATAAAGTATAGTATTGAATATAGAAGTAGAATATAGTACAATGTGACCCAGTGTTGTAAATTAACATCAAAAGCTAAACATGGAAGAGGCAGGATTTCTTCAGCCACGGACATCTAATGAAACATAATGCAAACTTGACCAAACCATCTGCTTGGCCTGCACCTCAATTACCAAAGGATATCATTTTGGTCAATAACACTACTGATGAAAAAATTATTTTGCTTTTAAATATTCATGTCCACTGTTCTGTACAGAGGCAATGTAAACAGTCAGTGTAAGTGGAATAAAAATAATGTATATTTTTGACATAGTGATCCAGATGATGTTATGGAACCTGCCATCCAGGTTGCTTTGCAACACTACTTATTATTGCAACAGTATAATATTTTTTAATTTTGTGCATAATGGATGTGTTTTGTAGAAGCAATGGGACCCATTCCCAGAGAAACAAACATAGCCTGTCACTGTCATTGCGACAAGCTGTTCTCTCATCTGCTTCAACAGTAGTTTACTTATCATAAAACCAGGGCAGTATGTCTGCCTTCCTCACATACAAACATACTCTCACAATACATATTACACAACACTGACACAAGAAAAGGGTGTGCTTTCAGGAGGAGTGTTTTTTGCATATCTCCTTCGCCCCCATATAAGACTATGGTTGGAGTTGTAACAGTTAGAGCACTATGCTGCATGTATGTGAGCACAGGCTCAGCTGACCTTTTTCATTCCTTGATTTGGTGTTTGTGTTTGTGTGTGTTTGTGTGTGTATGTGTATGTGTGTGTGTGTGTGTGTGTGTGTGTGTGTGGGTGTGTGGGTGTGTGTGTGTGTGTGTGTGTGAGTGTGTGTGTATCACTACAGTGTGTGTATAAGTTGGCAGGCGGTAATTAAATGCACAGAGCACACTATCTTCTCCTCCAGCCCCGCGCCAGTGACGCACAAGCCAGCAGCAGGAGAATGAGTCATACAGCCCTCGGGGATCCGCACCCCTCTTCTTTCTCCCTATCTCTCTTTCCTTTCCTCCCTGTCTCATTTACTGCTTCTGCTCTTGCTTTCTTTTTCTCTATGCTCTTTTTGCTCACTTTAACATTGCAACCCTCTTAAGAATGGCCTTTTTTATCTTTTTGTTCTTTCACCCAGATTCTTGCTGATCATGTGTGTTGTCTTTACTCAACACTACTCTCCACTCTATGTTTCCTCCTTCGATTCTGTGCTTCCATTTTTAACTCTTCTGGCATCCTTCAGAGTCTTTTTTTCCATACACACATACAAACACTTAATGCACATTAGACTTTCTACAAGCCTTTGGATATGCTCCTTGGCAAAATTGCACTATGTGAGCTTGTCATACTGTGGACAAGCTGCACTATTGACTGTGGTTTTCCTGCTGAGCAAAACAGCCTTTATAAAATTGAATAACCAGAGGGGGTTATTTAAATCTGATTCCATGTTTCACACCATGTCAAACCACAGAAAGTCAATGATATCTTACCCTGTTACATGTTTTGTTATTTTGCACAGGACGGCTTGTGTGCATGTCAGGAGAGAATTACATACAGAGAGAAAGAGAGTATCAATACAAATGGCTTTATATTGAGTTGTTTGACTGGATGGCACTACTTGGATGCCAATCATTATATTGGAATGCTACTCACTTCAGAAATATTTAAGTGAAATGCCTATGTGAGCTGTATGAATTATACTTACTACTGGTTATGTTTAAAATGTTGTATGCGGTGGCAAAACCTTCCATAAGTTTACACAGGGTTTTGGAAATCATTGTGCGTGTTTGTGTGTGTTTTTGTGTGTGTGTGTGTGTGTGTGTGTGTGTGTGTGTGTGTGTGTGTGTGTGTGTGTGTGTGTGGGTGGGTGCGGGTGCGTGTGTGTGCGTGTGCGTGTGCGTGTGTAATGGTGATGATCTGTGTGAAAAGTAATGCTGACACCGAAAAACTATAGACCTTAGGAACCACAGTGGCTATCCTTCTCTTTCTTCACCCACACACAGTGATGGGTGAAAATGTGTGGGAGAAAGTCCAATAGTAAATTGTCAATTTTAATAACATCAGCTTCCTAGCACTTTTTCAATGACTGTGACAACGGGGTGGATAGGGGTGGGCAATTATAAGGAGAGAGAGAGAGAGAGAGAAAGAGAGAGAGAGAGACAGAGAGAGAGAGAGAGAAAGAGAGAGAGAGAGAGAGAGAGAGAGAGAGAGAAAGAGAGAGAGAGAGAGAGAGAGAGAGAGAGAGAGAATCCAAATTAGACATTTTAGACACAATTGATTAATCAACAAACTAACATGTACATAAAAAATCTGCATGCCTGCATAAACAAATTTTCTTGTGTAGGTCACATTAATCTTTCTGAAATGCACATAATATCCATTCATCATTTTTACTCCTCTCTCTTCTCTCCTTCCTCTTTTCAGTGACTTTGTCACACATCATAGAGCTCCCATCTTCCACCCTCCCATCACTTCTAGCTTCCAGACAACTTTCAATTTCAACCCATTCCATTTTTCTCTTATTTACATTCACAATAAATCATTTTTTCAATCAACTCAAAAGTTCTTCAAGCTTTGGTAAAAGTCAAAGACCTTCTAAGTGTAAAGTTTAGGATAAATGTCAAGAGAAATCGCTTGTTATCTCTTCCACAAGTAATAAAATACAGAACTGGTATAGCAGTGAGTTCTCTGTCTGAGAAACAAATCCATGTTTGATACCGAAGAGTGAAAAAGAGTGCTGTGAAGGTAATAATTACCAAACGAATAAGAAAATTGCGATAAGCACCAAAATGTTGAGAAAATCAAAGGAGATTAGAAAGAGAGAAAATATCAGTGACAGGAAATAATAGAAGAAATAAAAAAATTTCTGGTTTCTGGTATTGCCTGTTATAGCACCATGGTTATATACACTTGTGTAAAAAATCACTGCAAGTGATAGAAGAAATTCAAAGGAAATTCCAAACAAATTACATTATCAGTGTTGCATGCCTCGTGCTTCCATTAAATGAGGAAATCCATATAACCAGAGGTCTGCTTATCGGCTTGTTGTAACTTCATTTCTACTGCAGTAGAAACAGAATGCAGAACAGTTTGGTAATTTCCCTGCTCAAAGGCACTTGATTCAGCTCATCAATTAATTCGTGGGCTTAATGTGTGTGTGTGTGTGTATGTGTGTGTGTGTGTGTGTGTGTGTTTGTGTGTGTGTGTGTGTGTGTGTGTGTGTGTGTGGTGAGTTAATGCAGGGAAACCCCCAAGTTGTGCTCGGCTCGGCTTCCAGGGTTGTAATTGAGCAAATCAGATTAGGGTAAGGAACTATAAGAAACTGAGAACATCATGGACAGAGGCTTCCTATAACTGCACCAAGTCTGTGATATCACCTGAAAAAAAGTGTGCAATTTGCAACCAACTGATTTAAAGATGGGCATGTAAATATGTTTAAAAACACACACAGAGCATAAAACTACATTAACTCCTTTTTTGTCTGCATTAGACTGTTCTACATTAAATTCTTGATTGTGGGATATGTCAACTAGCCAAACTAGGATAATACATAGGAAAAGTCATACATTTGCAACCTGGACTACACAACTTGCAATATTGCTCTCAACATGAATATGAACATTAACAATTCCCTTCTGCAACATATTTATACCTAAAGATTAATTAACATTATAAAATAATGGGGTGCAACATCTGCATTTCCAAACAATTACAAGATCCCAAAAAAGTACACTGTACAAATTGTGAATAAAAATAATTTACAAATATCATAAACTTATATTTTATTCACAATAGAATATAGATAACATATCAAGTGTTGAAAGTGAAACATTTTGAAATTTTGGATTTCATGAGAGCTACACATTCCAAAAAAGTTGTGACAGGTAGCAGTAAGAGCCCAAAAAAGTTAAATGTACATATAAGGAACAGCTGGAGGACCAAATTATTAGGTCGATTTGATTTTCAACATGATTGGGTATAAAAAAAGCCTCTTAGAGTAGCAGTGTCTCTCAGAAGTCAAGATGGGCAGAGGATCACCAATTCCCCCAATGCTGCAGTGAAAAATAATGGCACAATATCAGAAAGGAGTTTCTCAGAGAAGAATTGCAAAGAGTTTGAAGTTATCATCATCTACAGTGCATAATATCATCCAAAGATTCAGAGAATCTGGAACAATCTCTGTGTGTAAGGGTCAAGGCCGGAAAACCATACTGAATGCCTGTGATCTTCGGGCCGTTAGACGGCACTGCATCACATACAGGAATGCTACTGTAATGGAAATGACAACATGGGCTCAGGCATACTTCCAGAAAACATTGTCGTTGAAGACTATCTACGGTGCGATTTGCTGTTGCCGGTTAAAACTCTATAGGTCAAAAAAGAAGCCATATCTAAACATGAAGCGCAGGCATTTTTTCTGGGCCAAAGCTCATTTAAAATGGACTGTAGCAAAGTGAAAAAAAGTGAATCAAAATTTGAAGTTCTTTTTGGAAAACTGAGATGCCATGTCATCCGGAATACGATAGGAAGATAAGGACAACCCAAGTTGTTATCAGCGCTCAGTTCAGAAGCCTGCATCTCTGATAGTATGGGGTTGCGTGAGTGCGTGTAGCATGGGCAGCTTACACATCTGGAAAGGCACCATCAATGCTAAAAGGTATATCCAAGTTCTAGAACATGACAATGGCAGACCACATACTGCATCAATTACAACATCATTGTAGAACACTGCGTAGAAGAAGGATCCGGGTACTGAAATGGCCAGCCTGCAGTTCAGATCTTTCACCCATAGAAAACATTTGCCGCATCATAAAGAGGAAGATGTGACAAAGAAGACCTAAGACATTTGAGCAACTAGAAGCCTGTATTAGACAAGAATGGGACAACATTCGTATTCCTAAACTTGAGCAACTTGTCTCCCCAGTCCCCAGACGTTTGCAGACTGTTATAAAAAAAGAGGGGATGCCACACAGTGGTAACATGGCCTTGTCCCTACTTTTTTGAGATGTGTTGATGCCAGGAAATTTAAAATCAAATTATTTATCTCTTAAAATTGTACATTTTTTCAGTTTAAACATTTGATATGTCATCTATGTTGTATTCTGAACATTATGTTTTTATTCACAATTTGTTCAGTGTCCCAACTTTTTCAGAATCGGGTTTGTAGATTACATTATGTTTAGAAGTTCATACCAATATACCTTCACTGGCCATACTTGCTTTCACATACTCTTATTTAAGGTTGAAGACATTGTAGTGTTGTAAAGATAAAATACTGACCACAACAACTACATTTATTTTATGCTGAGTGCTATAATTTTCCTTTCTCTAGCGGCCTGTGTATGGCACACTGCCCAGCTCTGAGAAAAGCTATACAAGCCCAGCCAAACTCTGAATCATTCATTTGTTTATGCACTGATTAAATATAAAATCCTTATCTGCAAAAAATAGCTTAAAAGGCTGGGAATGCCCATAATGCAAAAAGAGTCACATGAATAAAAAAAATAAGGTGTGAAACGAATGAGAATGTAACAGGGTAAGTGCATATATTTCAACACAGTAAACTATTAGCTAATATTACATTGGGGTACTTAAAAAAAGGAATGATGAGCAAAATCTGATACTTTATTTGGCAATGTGATGCATCATGCAGTAGCAAGATCTTAAACAGCATCTATTGTCAGCAAGTGCTTTACTGAACAATCTATTTGTAATAGAAGTCATATTGCAGTATAAGGAGAATAAAGAAAATATAAAAGAACTTAAACATATATCACAGCTCCAACATTTCAATGTTCATAGTATGCACCATTAAGCAATTATTAAAAAGGGTAGTATAAATGAGTTACTCAGACTATTTAAGGTAATAGAAAATTGCAAATATCTCACTATACAGCTAATATGTGTTTTCCCTGCTTCCTTTGTAGATGGGGGTTGGTGGGATGGCTTTATATCTTGGTGCACACCAATGATTTGTTCCCAGAGGTATAGAAATGTCCAACACTTTGACCTTTCAAAGACTTCAGATGCTTAAAGATGAGTCAGATAAGAATTGTCGTAATCTACAAGCTTTTAATTTTGTCAGTGTGATTGCAGCTGTTTTATTTTACTGTAGGTTTGAGGCAAAACAAAGCCAATGTTTAGGGAATGTAAAGGCTAATTCTCCTTGGCAACGGGTTATATTAAAAACCAATACCAGCCCAGCAGTCAATATATCGAACTACATGCGTCTCCACTGTTAATAAAGCATCAGAAATGAGTTACAATACACAAACTAGACGACTTTTTACACACACACACACGCACACACACACACACACACACACACACACACACACACACACGCATTATAATGAAATTCGGGGAAGCCCTGGAAACTAGACTTTGTTTTGTTTGGTGGTTTGCTCGCGCGTGTAGGCGGGCGACATTAAACGACTAAGCAGAGTCTCCCACGGGTTTGCCTCGGTTATAAATCGGTTCATTTAAAGACATTGAGCCTCGGAAGGGTTGCGCAGGGTGAAAAGATGGCTGCTGAGAGAAAGAGATTGATCTTGGCGGTAAGAGCATGCCGGCTCATTAACTTCGAGTCAGAGGCGCGAGCGCAGCTGATCAGTCTCCCGCGTCAGCACACGCACGACCCCGCCAACGCGGTAAAATGGCGAGGGTGGTATAATGGCAGTAGAAGGCTTCACAAACAGATGGCTGTTCATTCTCTGGAGTTTTAAAGACCGTTATGTAAACAAATGACAGGCTCTATGTAAAGTCCCCCCCGACAATCTACACCGACAAATCTTCCCCGACAAACATACAACACTGTCCCCCATTTCCTGTGCCCACCTGGACATTTATCATGTAGTTATTAGTCAATCATTTGGAAGCAGCTCCATGCAAACACTCATGCAGATGCAGGTCACTTTGATCATATGGTTGTTGGTACCAAAAGTGATGGCATATCGAGTATTTCAGAAACTGATGATCTCTTGGAATTTTAAAATGATTAATGAGAATGGTGTAAACACTGACAACAGCTCACCTGGCACCAGTAACCATGGCACAGTTGATGATAATTCTCATTGTATATTAATCAACACAATAAAATGTAACAAAAGAATCTAAAGAAGTTTTTGACATTCTGGGTCTTAAAATACTGACACTATAAAAACAAGTATAGTGTAATTCATAAACACATCCTTTTTTGTAAGGAAATCAAACACTCCACATGAGCTTAACCCTATTACAAATTTTTACAAATATGTTACATCACTGATGTTTGGCACATTATTTATACCCTGTGTGGCTAAATCACAGTAAAAAGTACTTAAAGATGTTTTGCTACTTAACAACTTCTCATCCATCAACAACTTAAAGACTGGCTTATTGATTTGTACTGTCTTAGCGATGGCTGTCAATGTGGCTACATAGTGGGCATGTACTGCTTAAACAGGCCTTGCCACTCCAATTTCTACTCCTACTGTGTTCTCAAATAACACCACAGATGCTTTTTATGCAGACTAAATAAAACAACTACTTTGTGTTGTGGTTGTGTATATTTATCGCAAATTTCCAGAATTTTAGAAAGTAGCTTATTGATTTGCTATGAAGTAAATACCATAATGTTCCAATGTGACCAATGAGTTATTTTACAAATCCAATTTCTTACTATATATAAAATATGGTTGAAGTGAAAACACAACACTTTTTCATTTCAATTATCACAAAGGCATCTAATATACCAGGATATCTTGCCACTTCAAGTTTAAACAACATGAGGTTACATTTATGATTGAAAGAATAATACAATTCTGTCAAAGGGCTCTCAAACATAAAACCACTAAATGGCAGAGCATACTGGGCTAGACTAAACTTCTGCACTGGAGCTGAGCCTATCGCCTCCGGTCAGAAACACTAAATCAATACTGCTATGTGAGCTAGCAAAACCAGGCAATGGCTTCACAACCAGTGTAATGCCATTTGTCACGCGTGGGTCCCTTTTCCAAATAAGACGATTTAATGTGAAAAAGCAGCGCTTGAAATATGACTTAAATGCCAATCTGTACCACATTCGCATTCATCACAGTGGCTACAAGCTGGAAAGAATAGAAATAAATAAATCCATTACCAGATTATATTCTGACGGGCCTGCATTTATGTCTTGAAGCTACTTCTGTTCATTTTCTATCCAGCAAATACAATATATTGCGTGTTTGAGTGCAAATGTAAGAAGAAAGAGAGAGAGAACGAGAGAGATATATAGAGAGAGCAAAAGAGAAATAGAGAGAGAGAGAGAGAGAGAGAGAGAGAGAGAGAGAGAGAGGGGGATGAGTCACCGTGTGTGAGTAGGAATTTCACTAGTGCTGAGCGGGTGTCAATAACCTATAATATATTAGAACCTATGCATCATTGGCAACAGCTCTTTTTCCTGCAGTAACATAGGGAATACCGGTGTATAATTATGTAAGAGTTAAAGTTTTCCTGTAAGTTACAGGTGCACACAAATCTCTACTAACGTGCATGCATTACGTAATATTTCGTGGACAATTAATAGGCAACATCATACAACGAAGAGATTAAAATATTATTAGCATCAACATACTGTTCTTGGATTGTTGTGTCTGGTTTGTTTTTTCATTTATCAATAGAGCAATTGACACTAGTAGAAGGTGGCCCAATTTAAACATTGCTGTCCCATTTCAAACATATGACAGAAGTGATAGGATATGCAGTGAGAACCTGCAAGTGCGTTCATTATAGCCTGCAAATAAATACTATGTCAATAACAAAAAAAAAGAAAAGTGGCAATCGGTTCAATGACGCCACATTTGCTACAAAACTGATGTGAAGCGAAACATCCTCAGGGTTGTTGAGAGATTCAATAGATTAGATTTACACCTACGAGTAACAGTAAACCTTCACAGACATTTGCTGTAGCAGTATTCTTCTGTCCAGCAGTAACAAATAGTCAACACTAATTGATCGTCGTGCCCTTGATTTCTTCCTTTTCAAACTCTGATAAGCTCCATTTGCTTACTCTCTTTATTAAGTGGGCTTTATTGCTCGACAAATAAGCATTGGGGAGAAATAAATGTGTTACAAAAAAAAATAATCATATATCGTAGACTGCAACGGCTCCTTCCGAGAGGGACTGGCCCCCTCTCCTCCAGTAGTAGTGTTATCTCCAGACCACCCTCCGGCAGGAAAATGCTTTATTTCATTCATTTCGCTTCCTTTCATTCATCAGGGCACTGCAGCATAGCGAGCGCCCGGGCTTAGAGCCACACCGAAATTCTTATCAATGGACTGCTGACGTCAATGAAACAGTGGTGACGCGCGGTCACGTGGGATCGAGGGGGCCGAAATATAAACATGAGGAGCTGGCCGTGGTTCTGAAAATATCTCCAGCGCCGTCACGAAGACGCGAAAGCTAAGGCGTGACCACACGGGTCTTATGCCGTTTCATTCAGCAAGTTTAATAAAAGCTATACATTTATTTTCTTTTTAAAAAGAAAGCATATGTATTAGAAAAGAGAGAGAAGACAGCGTCCAATCGCGAAGTTCGGAGAACAAAGAGCAAAAGTGCGTCGGACCACGTCACGCCTGGGATCCCGGTAAGTCCTCATTTTCATGCAATACCTTTAAAGCAAAGTAGCGGAAGCCACCCTATTCTCTACTGCGGTGAAAGTAGTCTTTCGTATTTTTATAACGTTTAAAACAAATCCATTAGGAAAATTGTCAAAGTAATGGGAATGTCAATAATATTAACGAAACCTAAAATAAATTCTGTTCCTTACCAAAAAAAAAAAAAAAAAAAAAAAAAAAACCAAAAATAAAATTTTAAACAAAAAAAAAAAAAAATTCTTTTCCTTCCAAAAAAAAAAAAAAAAGAAAGAAAAGAAATCCACAATATAATTTATAACACAAAAAAACAAAACAAAAAAAACAACATAAATCATACATTAACTGTATTTAAATGACAGATGATTTATGCCGTTTTAATATGGAACTTGGGTGGAGTCGGAACTGATGCATCATCATCATCATCATCATCATCATCATCATCATCATGTTAATTTTAATAGAGCTCAGATGTGCCAGTAAATGACGCCATTACTGATTGCTGATGCATATCATGATAACAGCTGTGGGAATTATGCTGATCAATAGCATGCTCAATATACCAACTATCAATCCCACACTTTATTACATTATATTTCCCATCAATGTAGCACATTGTCTCAGTTGTCCTATCCTGGGGTTCATTTATATATATCTTTGGCAAAAACAGACAAGGAATAGCGCGAAAAAATAAATATTAGTTAGCTCTCTTTGAATATATTTGAGTCTCATATTTCTGAGGGTTTTCAACTAAGGTCATTAACTTTATATGCTTTATGAAAAAAAGACAACGTTCAGTTTTTAACCGAGGATTTACCATCACAGTTAGTAAATGGTAATATGAACTGATAACTGTGTTCAGTTTATATTTCCAGAATACTGCGCCAGGGCTTTCCCCGATCTTTAAAATAGACCGGTTTAGCGTTGATGATTACGTGAATAGACGGCGTCTTAAAGGCGGCTTATGTGCATTAGCACCTCCCGAGTATATAAGATTTGAAGCAATGATTAGTGGCAGAAGCAGATGATACTTTCAAGCAATGTTTATTCAAGTTCAAAGCATTATTCGGGGCTGCAAACACAATATTAAGAGTAGACATAAGAGTGCTTTAATCTGCAAACGCCAAAAAAAATAAATAAAAAAGTACAAATTTGAGCTTCTGTTTCTTTGGTTTTAAAAGTATTAAAGCTATTAACAAATGCTTATTCTCTGCCACTGATGTTAGTCAAAATGTGTACTTTTTAAGCCGTTTAGTTTACTGGCATTTTACTGATTATTCATTTAATTTACTGTAAGGAGATGAAATACTATTAGATTCTTAAAAATGATCACACGTCTACGTCCATCTTTTACCTTGATAACCAATCAGCCCCCATGCTCTATTATGTGCGGGTGGTCACTTGCGCAAAGTGCCTCCGAAGACATCTACTTAATTTTTTTTGCATATTCTTGAATATTTACGAAAATCCGTAGACATTGATTTAAAATTTCAACATGATGTCAATTTGTTGATGTTGAAAATCTGTTGCTATGATCTATGGACACAAATCCATAAAGAACGATATTTTTCAAAAAATGTGGGTACTGACTAAAAACACAAAAAACGCTGATTTTTAAATAACAAAACTGAATTGCTTTTGTTTGTTTTTGTCTGTGTATGCGTGTGTTTTGTATAAGAGAAAAAGAGAGATAGAGAGAAGAGAGAGAGAGAAAAACAAAAAGGGAGAGAGAGAGATAGAGAGAGAAAGAGAGAGAGAGAGAGAGAAAGAAAATAGTGAAAGGGAGTGAATAATATAAAGAATTATGAAAAAAAATAGGGTTATCATGATGTGACCGTACTAAAAAAGGTCAAATGATTATGGTTTTGTCTATTTTTACATTGTGTTATCAGCATAATTAGTGGTTGTAATTTGTTACCTATCATCAAATAAAGACCTGTCATGTTTAAAAAGCAAAATAGTATGCTGCATAGCCTATAGTTAATATATTTTTTCTTCCTATGTTAGGTGCATCACCTTTTTCCTCACTCCTAATCTGCATGGTCATGATTCGCTGCCAACAAGTCTCTAGAGCTCCAGTTGTGCTTCTATTCTTCTTCTTCAGTCTCGCATTTGAGCCTACAAGCAGCCTCCCTGTGACTGAAAATAAAGTGGGCAATCAATATGAACCCTCCTCTCCTAAACCTGCAAAGGCACAGACCGATACTGGAGATGTTCTTCCAGGGATACAGAATGAAGGGGAGGATGAACTTTTCAAAGATGTTGACCCAAAAACCCTAGCGGCAGTCCTCTTAGAAGCCCTCAACAGGCCCCAGGAGGAAATTTTTAAACAAGAGGTGGTTGGGGGTAAGAAGGGCAAGGCAGAGGAGGACAGTAAGACCCAGAGTTTTGATAGAGAGATAAATGAAGATGAGGACCTGGAAATGGTGCGAGCAGCTGTCGAGACAAGGGAGAGAGAAGAAAGAGAAAGGGAACTGGATGAGGAGAGGAAGAGGGAGGAAGAGGAAGAAGAACGCCTCACAGAAAAGGTAACCAGTCACACTACCAGTCTAACTGTGCCTGTAAAGGAACATCAAGCAGTAGAAAAGGAGATGGCAAGCAAAGAAGATCAGCACGAAGCAGAGGAAGCCACTGAAGGAGAAAAAGATGAGCAGTTGAGTCCAGAGGAGTTGAAGAGTCTAGAAACCATGTTAGAAGAATTTCAGAGCTACAGTACAGCCATGAAAAGAGAACATGATTCAGTATCTGGCCAGAGAGAGAGTCGTGGCGATTACTTTGACTATCTGGATCGTAATGGAATCATGAACAATGCGATCAAGCCCAAACCTAAGGGTTATGACTTGGCTCTGTCTAAGAAAAAGCTTAAGTGGCAGGAAGAGCAGGAAAGGAATAAAAATCGGCCACTATATAAGGGAGGTAATTTCATGGATGATTTTAATAATAATATTGAAGACCAAAAAGAGGAAAATGGAGAGGATGAAGAGGAACTGCTAAGTCCAGAAGAGGAAGAAGCTAGAGCTAAAGCCGAACAGGAAGAAGTGCGCAGACAGGCAGCTGAGGCCCAGAGAGCCAAGGCGGAGGAAGAGAAGCTTGCAGATATTGCATCAGACATGATCTTGCAATACATGGTAAAGCAAGATGGGAAGAAATACCGAAACAATAATGCTGCAGAAGACAAACGCTCAGAGGAAGATGGTGCCAATAATGATGATGATGATGATATTGATCCACAAACTATTGACAAGTTGATAGAGATCTCCAGTAAGCTGCATTTGCCTGCTGATGATGTGGTAGATATAATCAGTGATGTGGAAAAGAAGAAAAAAAAAGATGCCCCTTTAAGCCTGCAATGGCAACAACCTCTTGTACCGCCTTCTGCACCTGATGTCCCATCTACAGTCTTAAGAACATCACCCCCCTTAAAACCACCAAGGCCTAATACTAATTTGCTAAAATCATGGTTTAAGGACAGAGCCTCTATTAAGCCCAGTCAGCAAGATTTTTGGATCAACAACAAGCAACAGTGGCCTTTTTGGACATACCCCTCCTACCGGCGTTATCAAAAGCCCTACAGTAATTATTACACCATCTATTTCCCACCTCCTAGGCCTAAACCACGTTACTATGCCAGCCCCTCCTACTCCCTTAATGAAATACTGGGAAATTCACTAGACTATGAGTTTGACTACCCTCTCAAACAAAGGTCTCGTCCCTGGAAACCAAGTCGTCCAAGGTCTCCTCTGGCCTTCCGGAGAAACCTCTACTTCCCTAACTACATTGTCCCTCATCCTCGGACTTTCAAAGCTGTACCTATGCCCAAACCTCGTTCACCCCTGCGTCATCGCCCTGCTTTCTATTATCCGCCCACAGCTTCTGTAGTTGCCCCACAGGATGGCTTTTACAGCCAGTTGGAGAAGCCAGAGCTAGATAGCAATGAGAAGCTAGGGAACTTTATTGAGAAAGTTTTCCTGAAACATCCCAGAATGTTTCAGTGAAGATGTAGATAAAGAGAAAGAAAATAGAAAATGTAGGTGAGCAAGAAGAGTATAACTGTGAGACTGTTTTTTGCCATACCACCATATTTTCTTTTTAATTTCAGAAATAAGTTTATCCAGTTTGATCTCCCTATCTTCCACACTTTTTTTTTCCTAAGAATGCCTGAAGACTGGTGACTGTTGCCATTTTCAATGGTGTTTCTCTGTTCCTCATTTATTCCCATCCTCCCCTACATGTACTGATAGACAGTGGAAATGAGGTGAAGAAAGCGTGATTTTTCTAAATAATTTGGGGTACACACATGACTTAAGCACCCAACAACAGTCCTAAAATATGTATACACTTCCAGAAGGCCTTTCAAAAAACAAAGGAAGAAAAAAATACAATGGGACATGTTTTATAAGCCTTATATTTGATTATTGCTTATCATTTGTGACATTTAGGAGCCTTTTATTCCATGTAGTCATTTTCTCTAATTATGGAAAAAAATATAAAAAATATTTAAATTAAA
This sequence comes from Silurus asotus, assembly GCA_024362625.1. Classification (NCBI taxonomy): domain Eukaryota; kingdom Metazoa; phylum Chordata; class Actinopteri; order Siluriformes; family Siluridae; genus Silurus; species Silurus asotus. The sequence goes on from MU574796.1 coordinate 1,530,620, forward strand.
ACCTTTAAAGAATGCATGCAAAAACACGTTTAATCCATGGAACTCAGTCATGATGAAAGTGCCATATTCTTTAGAAAAGTTTGGTTTATCAATTCAACAAATGTCTGAAATGTACCCAGTATTATTCTGACACACTTAGTCCTGTACATAGAATTGTCTTTAGACTGACACCTAATTTTATTTTTGAAGTGTTTTTAACATTGCTTTTCTACACAGATCATTAATAGCTGGTGCAATGAATGCTCATACATTCCAAATATTTCTTAAAACAAAACAAAAAAAGCTTTTTTCATATCAGATCAGCTGTTTTGACAACAGTTATTAATTGCCTTATTTCCCTCTCAAGACTAGCAGCATTTTTGTCATTGATAAAATGGCAGACATGTGAGGAAAAATTCATATTAACTTCAACTACAAATCTATGTATTTAATGGTATAATGAGATTCATATTTATGAGGTGTCAATGCAACAACAAAACAACATGCACATTCCAAATTACCTAGTTCTCACTTTGTGTTTCTACATTAAAAAAAAGCATTGACAATCTTTTAATTGAAATCAGTCCTAATTCCCGAAATATCCCTTGAAACAGATGAAGACCAGTCCCTTTACACAAAATGTTAGTATATGGTACCAAAAAATTTTATAAAGTCAGAATGATTAGTGCACAACAAATTGGATAGAGCACATAGAGTGCATGAACACATATAGGCATGTTAAACTATGCTTTAGTGATGTTAAGGGAACTGTGAACAATTTTTCGCTACACATAACTTCAAAGAGAAGTCAAACCAAAAAACTGTTAAACAGATGAACATGGTGAAATGTTCACAATTTAAGTACCCACACTGTGTGATACCTTAAGAATTGTAAGACAATGATATGAAAAGATAAGTGAAGGGGGAGGTGCTTGACATTCTAATTAATTTAAGCAAGCTGTGGATAGATAAATGAACGTAGAGGAACAAGTGTCTGCACGTTTATGTGAACTTGCATCTAAAATGTGTTTTTCCTCCTTGAAGACATTAAAGCATTAAAAAAAGAATAAAAATACAAAAGACAAATGTTTAGCATACCAGAGGTTAAAAAAACTGTCAAGTCTTGTATACGGAAAATCAGCTGTTTGCCAGTTCTAGATGTATCTTGTATGTACCTTAATAAACATGCGTTTGCTGGATGTAAATAATCGCATGTTGATGACTAGTTTTGCTACACAGAGATAATTCAATAAAATTTACTATTTTTTATTAATATTGGGTTTTTAATTGTGTCTGGAGGAACATGTGAGTCTGAGATCTCATTTGTAGTAGATCTGTCACCATCCACACATTTTTACCAACTACAGTTTTGTTGACCACAGGAAAGAAAAAATATGATATACTTAGTTTTTTGTGTGTGTTAGAAAATGTGAAGGTAAACAATGTGTAAAACATGTAACATTGCAGACAATATGTGTGCTTTTTAGTTTTTTTTTTAAACTTCTTGAAGAACTAACCACAGATCATCTGTGGATGTAATCCCAGACGGATACAATTATTTTGAGATCTGGGCTGTATTGGGGCACTTCCAGAACTCCTTGTTCTTCTTTATGATGAAAATGGTCCTTAATGACATTGGCTGTATGTTTGGGGTCCTTGTCCTGCTACAGAATAAATTTAGGGCCAATCAGATGATCCCTGAAGGAACTGCATGATGGGTAAGTATCTGCCTGCATTTATCAGCATTGAGGATGCCTTTAATCCTGACCAAATCTCCAAATTCATTTGCAGAAATGCAGCACCAAATTTGCAAGGAACCTCCACCATGCTTCACTGTTGCCTACAGCCAAGAATTTCAGAACACCTGCGGCCATTTTCTTTGCACCCCAGATCCTGGGTTTTCATACAAGTCTCTTAGCCTTGTTTCCATGTTGGAGGTATTGCTTTTTGCCCGCAATTCTTCCATGAAGTTCATTTCTGACCAAACATATTTGGACAGTTGGTGGGTTCCACCAGTTCTTTGCTAATAGCACTGCTGGATGACATCTGATGCTTAAGAAAATTATTTTCAACATTACCTGTTTCTTTGTGCTTCTTCAAAATAGCTTGAACAGCACATCTTAAAACACCAGTTTAGTATTCTTTGCCTGGAAGAGACCTTCCTGATTGAGTATAGATAACTTATGTATTGTTACTGTGCTCAGTCTTGCCATTGTGTTTAACCTGTGGAATAAAAGTAACAGAGTTTTTCATCCAGGTTTAAGCCTTCTACAGCTTAAACTTCTACAGTTTCCATTTTAGTTAATGACTGTTTCAACTTATGTATCAAATTGATGATCATTTGCAGATGCTTGGTATAACTGGTTAATCATACACCCAACTTTAATCCCCCAAAATGCCTGATTTTGTGCAAATGTACACATTACTAGTCAAACTTTTGGACATAACTTCTCTATCAGTGTTTTTTAAGTTACCTGAAATGATTTTTCAACAGTCTTAAGAAGTTTCCAGAGGTGTTCAATGCTTGTTGGCTGTTTTTCCTTTACTTTCCAGTCTAACCTATCCCAAATCATCTCAAATGGATTTAGATCGGTTGACTGAGGAGTCCAGGTCAGCAATCCATAATTTCTTATACAAAAAGCTTTTAAAAAATCTAGAAGTTTGTTTTGGGACATATTCCTGTTGGAAAACAAATTATATTCCCACTAAGTGCAAACCAGATGGGATAGCATGTTGCTGCAAAATGCTATCGTAGACATGCTGATTAAGTTTGCCATAAATTTTGACTAAATCACCAAAAATGTTGCCAGCGAACACCCCCACATCATCACACCTGCTCCATGCTTCACAGTGGGAACCACATATTTAGAAACCGCCCCTTCCACCTTTGAATGCATAATAAACACATGGATGGTTAAAACCAAAATCTCATATTTGGACTCATTAGACCATAAAACAGTTTTCCACTGATTTAATGTCCATTCCTTGTGTCTCTTGGTCCAATCAAGTCAATTCTGCTTGTTGTTCTTCTAAATGTTTTTTTTTATGCAATTTGACAATGAAGGCCTGGCTCTCCGAAGGCCTGCCTCTCCTCTGAACAGAGGATGTTGAAATATGTCAAGAGTCAAGTCAAGTCAAGAGGCTTTTTATTGTAATTTCAACCATACATAGCTGGTGCAGAAAACAGTGAAATGAAACAACGTTCCTCCAGAACCCTGTTGCTACATACAACAACACTGCCATATTTCAACATTCTTTAGAATAACATTTTAGTCAAAATTGAGAGCACATGTAAACAGCATGACTGCCACAGCATTTTGTAGCACATGCCATCTCATTTGGTTTGCACTGGTGGGACAATAATTTGTTTTCCAACAGGACAATGTAAAAAAAACCAGAAATCTAGGTTATGTAAGAGTTATTTGTCTAAGACTATTTACAGCCCACAAACAACAAAGAGACTATTCTGTAAAAAAAAAATATATATATATAAACAGGAGTTCAGCAGTTTTTGAAAAAACTCAAACCATCCTAGTACCAAAATCAATGTCATGGTTAAAATAAAGAAAAGGTCACTCTTTTCCAATTCTGTTTTATTATATTAACATTAAAAAAGGCACAAGACCTACTGTATATCTGCTCTGCATTCCATTCCGTTCTACTGTACTGTGCTTTTAACAATAGACATTGCCCCAGTGCAGCAGTGAATAAAAACAACAAAGTGAACAATGAGTGCAAATGACTATATGGCTTTCTACTGGGATGATAATCGGAGTGAACTGCACTTCTTTTAGTGTTGTGAATTGTTAATTTATTAAAACTAAATTAATGAATGCTGGCTGTTTGTTCCCTTGCTTTGTCTTGGAGATATTGAGCACACAAAATGGCTCCACATCGCCATTCTGGGCTGAGCCAAACCAGGTTATGTGGGTAAATTTGTCACCAGATGCTTGCCTGCAGACACTAAGCCAAGGTGGGGCACTGAGTGTGGGTTGTAGTTTGGGAAGGGTACATTGTGATTTGACCTGCATTTCCCTTCAGATTTGTTTCAGTAAAAAGTGGCTCCACTGGGAGCACTAAGTGGAAGACAAACAAAAAAATTATAGACCAGAAGGTCACAAAGAAAATAGACAATGTTGCAGTAAACAATAATAATAACAATAAATAATAATCATAATAATAATAATAATAATGAAGAAGAATGATAAAGAGAATTATAAAGAGAAAAAAGCAAGAAGTAAAGCCAACTAATAAACACACAGGGAGAAAACGAGAGGGTAAGAGTGTGGGGGTGGCGAGGTTGATGAGAACAGCACAGCCCACGGAGGTGCAGTGATTCATGAGTCACGTGGTTGAGGTGTGAGTCATACCCCTTTTACTGCAGAACCCCCATCCACCAACACATAAAGCTCGTACTTTCGTATTTTGTATAGATGCAGGCACTGGGTCCTTTTGGTAATGTTTTTGCGAAATTATGTACCATTATATTTTACTAAATATTTACAAAGATAAACATCTCACATTGCGTTTATAATTCATGTGTATTACTTCATGGCTTGATACACAAAGGAATCCTAGTAGGCTTACTTTTTCTCTATGGATGACCTCTTTCAGGCACACACACACCCAGACACAAATCCAGGCACAAACATTCTCCATTATAAGATATAATGGTTATCATATTAAATAGTGACTGAATCATGCAACAAAAGGCACTTTGTTGTTCTCTTCTAATATTGATTTTTTTCCCCCACATTCCGTATGAGTCAACACCAGAGAAAGAGAGAAAAAAAAAAACATAATGGAAAAACCCACAGAATGTCAATTTGTCCAGCCTCCAATAAACCACCAGTTCATCAGCATCAGTCTTGAGGCGAATTCTTCACAGTTTGTAATGTTTCTAAGCAGCTACAGCTGCCAAAAAAAAATAAGATATTTGGATTCCTGAGAAAGAATGAAAATATAGTGGACATACATTATCTCACAAAAATAAGTACACCCCTCACACTTCAGGAACCATTTTATTTACACTCTCAAGGGACAATACTATATAAATAAAAGTTAAATATACATTAGAATAGTCAATGTGCAGCTTGTATAGCAGTATAGATTTTATGTCCTCCAAAAAATATCTCAACATACAGCCATTATTCTATTCTATTCTATTCTATTCTATTCTATTCTATTTAGTAACTGGCAAGAAATGTTAATATACCCTAAGGGAACATCAAAGCTGTGCCCAAAATTGTCAATCTGTTATCTAGCACTGCCTGGGCATGAAATTCACCAGAGCTGCACAGGTTGTTGTTGGGTTCCTCTTCCACTTCCTCTTAATGACATCAAGGAGCTGCTGGATGTTAGACATATGGCGCTTCTCACCCTTCCTGCTAAATCATTCTTAATAATGGAGACATACTTAGCCACTCCACTCCATCACCTTCGACCTTCAGCTTCCTCAGCAAGAAAGTTTTTATCTTGGCATTGTGCTTGGGGTCATTATTATGTTTGAAAACTGCTGTTCAGCCCAGTTTCTGAAGGGAGGGCTTTATGTTCTGCTTTGGAATGCCAAAGTACATGTTGGAATTCATGTTTTCCTCAATGAAATGCAGCCCCCCAGTACCAGCAGCACTCATGCAACCCCAGACCATGACGCTACCACCACCACCATGCTTGACTGTTGTAGGCAAGACACAATTTTCTTGGTACTCCTCACCAGGGCATTGCCACACATGCTGGACACCATCTGGGCCAAACAAGTTTATCTTAATTTCAGCAGATCACAGAACATGGTTCCAGTAATTCATGCTCTTGGACAGGTTGTCTTCAGCAAACTTGGGTTTCTTGTGATCCAGCTTCAGTAGAGGATTCCTTTTAGGATGACGGCCATGCAAACTGACCCTAACCCTGACTTGTTGCAGTGTGCGGCGTATTGTCTGAGCAGTTAAGCGGACTTTCTGCAACCTCTAAAGCAATGCTGGCAGCACTCATCTTAAGGGCTCAACTTCTTTGATTGACCCTTGAGATCCCTGTTCAAAGTGGAATACATCTTGGAAAACCTCTGAATGACCCTGGCCACTGTACTGTAACTTACTTTCAGGGTCTTATTGATCTTCTTATAGCCTAGGCCATCTTTGTGGAGAGCAACAATTCTAATTCTCAAGTCCTCAGAGAGTTCTCTACCATGAGGTACCATGTTGAACATCCAGTGGTCAGTATGAAAATATTGTACTCAAAGCACCAATTTTAACTGCTCTAATGCAAGATACACAAATTTGTATGGTCCTGTCAAGCAGACAAAAACATGAACATGATGAATAGGACATGTGGCTTTGCATAGTTACATGATGTACAGCTGTTATCACTTAGGGTGTACATACTTTTGTTGCCAGCTATTTAGGCAATAATGGCTGCATGATGAAAGGACAGTAAATCTATAATGCTATACAAGCTGCACATTGACTATACTAAAATATATCCAAGTTTTATTTCTACAGTATTCAGAAAATAAACTAAAATGATTGCCGAAAATGTGTGGGGTGTACTCACTTTTGTGAGATACTGTATGTGTTATGATGTTCTTCAGCTAAAGACACTAAAGCCAGTTACAGTCCATATGCATAATATGGGCAGGCTGTAAAACCATGACATAAAAAATTCATGCTGATGAGTGTGGAAGCAGCAGAGGGCAGAAAAATTTGGCAGAGTCTCAGTCACCACTGGAGCTGAGCTCATGCCAGATTAATATGGATATGCAGAGGAAGGAAAAGACAAGGTGATACTTATCTCTGTTTCTGGAATTTCACAGTGGCCTGATGTATAAATAAAAAAATGTTTAGAGACCAAATATGTTTTATAATCTATACATGTATATTCATTGTCTGCATACATTTGTATACCCAATATAATCATGTCCATAATATTGGAATTCATAAAAAAAACATACAATCTAATGTAATATGCTACATACTATAGTTTCCTACAAGTGGAGTATCTTGAGATTTTACACTTGTCTTTTTACAATCCTTCGTCTTTTACAAAGGTATAAAATGGCAAAGTTGATTTTGTATTTGTTTAAACAACTAAGTAAAAATAGAAAGCTGGCGAGATAAACACTGTGCTGCAATGTACAAAGGTATTCAGTTCTGCTATAGATGTATCACATGGCATGATATATCCCTATGTAACATTTCTTTCAGCCAATCAGGAGTTTTGTTCAGAGGTATCTAAAACCTCTAAATAAACATTAAGTCTCAAGAACTGGCACACTTTGTGTATGAGGCAACAGCTCACAGTTGATTTCACAATTATTAGTTCCATTCAAATTACAGAAATTTTGTATTTTGATTTACACATCAATGTAGTTTAATGTTGTAACGCTGCATTAAATGTTGTAACACTGCATGAACCCAGTAAAGTGGGTTAATTAGTTATGTCATTTGTTTTATTTTATTAAATGAGTTACTTTTGCTCATAAGAATACAACAACCTACGCAAAAAAAATTAAAAAATTAATAAATAAAAAGACTTTACATTTGTGGTAACTTACTAGTAGCAGGTTTTGGATGAGATTAGAATTTGAGATATTATAAGACATTTATTGCTTTATTATGCTGTTATAAGCACTGTAATTTTTATGGCTAGCTCAGTCAGCACAAAAACAAGACAGAAATAATAGCTCTCATCAACTACACACTATTTCTTCCCTGACTATTAAAGTACTTTTAGCCAAAAGCTTATTATGCCAACATGCTCTAATGGAGCATTGTAAATATTCAATGACATTCAGATGACAATTTATCTAATCAGATTTTTGTTTATTAATCATCTTTATAAATCAAGCTGTTATTATTGTTAAGCCCAATTTTTATGCACAAACAGAATAGTTTTTGTATATTTAAACCACGCCTTCATCAATTTTTCTATGTAATCAATATCTGACACATTCTCACTCTAATGTTGCAATTGACTTTATTATATCAATATCAGGGGAATTTTTACAAAACATAATATCAAATTACAATGAACCTACTCCAGGCAACTGCTACTACAATAAAGAGTTAGAACAGCAGTGACAGAATCAGTGGGTCATTATACTAGGCTCCAATATACTGAGGCAGAGAAAGACACAGCTTTTTTAATAAGGGCAACTTATGTGCATATTCAAAAATATGAAAGAGAAAAGAGACATATTCTGTACTGCTGATTGATCCAGGATCCCTTTACAAGTTTTCTTTAACCTTGTTAGACATTACAGTTAAAGACAAGGCTTTTCAAGACTGACAATTTTTAAATGTGGATGTAATTTTGAAACTTTTTCAATACAACATTTTGTATTTCGCAGAAATGTGCACATGCACTAGCAAAGTATGCTTTTAAAGCATATTGCTCAGCTACACAACTAATTGATGTATTAAATGTGTATGTTATTATTTATTTATTTTTTTTTACAGAATATGATGGTGTGTAGAAGTGAAAGCTAAATGTATGTGGATTATTTAATTTAGCATCAGGCATGTTAAACACTATGCTTTAAAAAAAATGAAGAATACCACAATGATATAAATTTTTAGGCATTAAGTGCATAATATGCATCAAATTCACTTGCATCATTTTGATTGTGGTGTGATAGTTGGTACCAGATATGCTAGACTGAGTATTTCTATAACTGCTGACCTCCTGGGATTATCACACACCACAGTATCTAGAGTTTACTCAGAATAATGCAATTAATGCAAACAAAATCATCAAGTAAGAGAAAGTTTTGTGAAGAGATGTGTCTGGTTGATGAGGGGAATCAACTGAAAATGACTACACTGCTTCAAGCTTACAGAACGGCTACAGTAACTTAGAAAAGCATCCAAGAATGCAAAACACGTTAAACCTAGAGGTGGATTGGCTATAATAGCAAAAGAGCAGGTCAGTTTGCATTTCTCTTATCCAAAAACAAAAAGCTGAAGCTACAGTGCACACAGGATCACCACAACTGAACAGACTGTAGACCAATAAAATATTTGCCTGGTCAGTTGAATCTTAATTGACTATGATTGAATCACCTTCGGGTTGTTTAATGCCTAGAATCAATGATTAGAGAGAAAAAACTAGCATGATCATACAAATGGCGCATGAAGTGAGGTGAGCGCCAGCTTCTGCTTGTTCACAAAGCACTCTGTGTGTATGTGTTGAATTTTCTGTCAACTGGTTGGCAGAAAAGAAAAAATGTTATTATAACAAAGCCACACTGCCGGCATCCCTGCAGCACTTCTTCTCCCTTACAGAAGCGTTACTTATCTCCCTTACTTATTTTCCTCAAAATCAACTTGTTTACCAGATCCTTTAAAATATAAATCCAGTAGCAATCAAACTTCTTCTAAAAAAATAATACATTTTTACCATAACACTTTTGACATATTTGATCATGATATTCTCCTTGATATGTTTTATAGTTTTTGTGAGAGTTAAGTGAATGGCCCTCTCTTGGTTTAGTCAAGTCAAGTCAAGTTTATTTGTATAGCGCTTTTCACAACAGACATTGTCTCAAAGCAGCTTTACAGAATTCAACAGTTGAGGTGAACGGTGTGCATTCATCCCTGATAAGAAACCTTGAGAGGAACCAAACTCAAAAGGGGAACCCATCCTCATTTGGGTGACATCAAGAGTTTGATCATAAATCTTTCAACAATACAGAACACTGGAGAGTGAGAACTAACATGAGCACTGAAGTGTGTAATTATAAGTAATGTTCTTTCTACAGTCTTTTACAGTCTTTATGGTTATAAAACTAGGAGCTACTGAGCTCAACATTTGTGATCATCCCAGATCCAACACCAGCTTCTCCATGCCAGAGCCTTTAAACACTCCAAGAGGTCCAATGTCAAAACTTCACACATGTAGCGGGATCCAATTGGCACTGGTACGTCCCTAGATAGTTCGGGATGTTTGCGAGTTCGGGTTCTACTTCTTTAAAGGTCCATAATCTTCATGAGGTGTGACGTGACTGGAGATGGCCAACGCTCAGCACGGGGAGAGAAAGAGCAGCAGTGGAGAGAAATTAGCGTAGCTGATGTTCATAATATTAACAGCACAAGTTGATAATTAACATGTGATCAGATGTTCTGGAGCACAAGGTTATGATATGTGATGTGTGTTATGTGTAGGCTCTGCTAAAAAGATACGTTTTTAATCTGCACTTAAACTGGGTGAGTGTGGAAAGACTATTCCAAAGTTTAGGAGCTAAATGTGAAAATGATCTACCGCCTTTAGTGGACTTTGCTATTCTAGGAACTACTAGAAGTCCAGAGTTTTAAAATCTCAGGGAGCGTGATGGATTGTAGCATGTTAAAAGACTGGATAGATACATGGGAGCCAAACCATTTAGTGTTTTATAAGTAAGAAGTAGTAGTTTGTAGTCGATTCGAAACTTGACAGGTAGCCAGTTTAGAGACGAAAAGATTGGGGTTATATGATCCTATTTTCTTGACCTAGTGAGAACTCTGGCTGCTGCATTCTGAACTAACTGAAGCTTGTTTAATAATGATGCAGGACATCCACCTAGTAATGCAATACAATATTCCAGTCTGGAGGTCATGAACACATGGATGATCTTCTCTGCATCAGATATAGATAACATGTTTCTACATGTTAGGTCTTATTTGACCAATTGTTACCAGTTTGTAGATGTAAATTGTGACTTCTCTACACTTTACTGAGTTGTATGTTTTAACAAAGACAGTTTAGAGACATCAGCTTAATAACATTGCGGATTAAGCAAAGAAATTAGACAGTGTATGTGTGTTAACATTCTATTATTAAAAATTCTGGTAATATAGAAGCTATTTTAGTAGGACCACATGCAGATTGATGTAAGTTTTCTGATTACATGGTATCGCTGGATGATCATTAACTAGCAGTAAAAGTCCTTGTAGACAGTATAGATAATTATTTAGATATAATTACATTAAAAAGTCTTCTTTTTTTTTTAGAAGATAAAGAATAAGGTGTTGTTACATAATGCAGAAAGACTAGATTTTGCTTTTAATACCGCTAGTTTAAATGATTGTAATGACCCAACTTAAATACTACTAATAAAATACTACTATTGACATAAACCACTGAATAATTTCACACAGTGCCTGCTTGCTTCATCATGCCTACTTCAATCAAAATGTTCAGGCTAATTATTGGTACCTCAAATATTAAAGGTTGCAGAGATTTCTCTTTCACAGCTCCACAGTTACAGAAGTGCCTTTGATTTAGTGTTGATCTCATTGTTTTAGTCTAGGTTGAAAACATATTCGTTTAGTCCATGTTTCCCTCTAATTCTTGCTCACTCTTCCTTCTCTCTCTGTTGAGCTACACATGCTCCTGAGATAGCAGTAATCTTGTCCTTTACTGAGCTGACCGATTCATCTTGATGACCTACTTCTATAGACTACTTGCTGCTTCATACTTAGGAGGACTCCACATGAACAGCCTAAAAATACATGAGGTTACTGTGGAAAGTTAAATTCTAAATCCCTGAAGATGGATTTGTAACTAATATGAACAGAATGCTGCAATATCTAAGGGCTATTTTGCTAATTGCCATAAACAACAGACTTTTAAAATGTTTGGGTTTCTTCATAATCTGGTACCTCAAGGTTTCTTCTTTATATCATCCCATGGGGCTTTTCCTGGACATCCCCAATGGTTTGCCCATTAGAGAAAAACTTATAGGGATGAATTCCTGATATTCATAATTTTTATAATTTAACGAGGTCCATTGTTAAAAGCACTATATAAACAAAATAGAATACAATTAATTTTTGTTACAATATTTAGTATTTGAATAGTGCACTACAATAAAAACTACATAGGCCTGAATACAAAAACTAATTTTTAAATAAGTAGCCCTTTGTAGTTTGCAATCTATTATGAAGCTTTAGTTGAGTTCAGTTATATGCAACGTTTAGAGCAGGGAAATGTAAAAGTGGCATATGGGGAAAATCAAATACCTCAGTGCCATATTCCAGATATCTACAGAGTACACATTGGCACTATCACTGTTTTCAAGTTAGACCATGCCATTTCCGTAATGAATATTGCTCTGTTTGATTTCTTTGGTTAAGGAAAGTGCAAAAATATATGATTCAGCTGCACCAAATAAGATATGTGTACGCCCACAGATTATTAACGAGAATCCTGTGCAAGTGCATTACCACCAAAGCAATGCATCGACTAGGTTTTATTAGAGTGACAGGAGTATTTACGTCACCAAAGTGAAATGTGTAAAAATGGCTTTTTCACAAATACCAATCTAATGGAGAGTTCAGACCACTGTATATGAATATATAATCCATATTCTTTAAGGAAAAGCTTAATAAGTTTTCTCGTATTTAACCCCACATTATATTTAGAAGCATTACATAGCTGAGATACCAATGGAATAAATCACTAAGTCTTTAAAAAAAAAAAAAGAAATTAGAACTTCAAAATGTGCTCTGCCAACTTTAAATTGACAGAATTTACATTTGCATTTAAAGCAATTAGACAGAAATCAAAGGACTTGTTCAAATGTTGTTTAACAAAGGAATTGTTAAAATATGGAGTATTTTAATGTGATCATGCCGTCAAGCTGGATTTTTGTCAAACTGCAAATGAGACATTCACTTTTTTAAAGCAAGGACAGAAAGCAAAGAGAAAATGTTAAAAGGTAAAAGGACAATTAAAATGAAAACACTACCCATCTCCAAACAGTAGCACATAAGAAATTTAAATGTGTTCCAGTTAATGTGAAAATAGATTTTTTCCACTCTTCCTCACACACTTATCCTATGTCTTTCTTGTCATGATGGTGCAGTCAGTTTCACTGCACCACTGTGACAAAACACTGGTGACTCATCCACTTACATGCTCAATCTCTCTCGATTCCATTTTCTCAATCGCCGACTCTAACACAGTGTTACATCTCCGCTCCACACAAACAGAAAGTGGCATTCTTTTTTGTCAAATGCTAATTTTGCACAAAAAAAAAGAGAAAAAATAAATAAATAAATTGTGGACCATGTAGACCAAGATTTTACAGTAAATTTGGGTTTATTATATATACACACACACACACACACTACATATAATATATATATATTCTATTATATTCGATTATAAATATAAATATTCTAGATACATTTATTTTCACATTAACTGGAACACATTTAAATTTCTTATGCGCTACTATATATATAGTATTTAATAATTTAATAAGTAAGTATTTAATAATTAACTCTGCATGAGGACATGTCTCTCTGTCCAGTTTGTGTGTGAAAGGTATTTATATAAATAAATACCTTTCACACACAAACTGGCCAGAGAGACATGTCCTCATGCAGAGTAATTAAGTACTTTAGTCTTAATCATCCACACTGACTTGAATCTGTATCTGACTTTGCACTTTATTTTAAATAAAAATCTTTACAGAATTGAAAATTAAAAATGCATAAAATTTAACAATATTGTGTTTCTCAATTTTTACACAATAAATCAATTTGGAACCAAGCCTAGCTATTTTTCAAATGAAAAATCAAATTAAAATGTTGAAATAAAAAATCATATTCACATAATGTACTAGCCTATTAATTAAAGGAAGAATAAATCATAACTACCTCCATACCTCTGTATAATGACTATAATTATGCTGCAAGACTTGATGTGAGCTTTTAGTGTTCAGCTTTTGGTTTCATTTGTGCAATTTGCTATGAACTTTTAATAGAGCTTATCGTTTCTAAGTGAACTTTTCTGCATTTTGCACCTAATTTTTATATTCTTTCAATCAGTGTAAACAGAATCTGCATCTTTATATACATTCTTTGAATCAGCTCTGACACATGGGACAGGTGGTGAAAGCACCAGCAATTTCAGACATGGCATGCTATTAAGAAAAAAAACTACACAGATCTACTCAAAACATTCTTTTTATTTCAGACAATACATTAAAAAACCTTTTTTGTTTTTAAATTTTTATCCTAACTACGTCACACATGATGCCAAAGCCCTCATTTTTAAAGGAGTTATTCAAATATTATTCCCTTTTATTCCAAGACTACGGATTTACAGTCAGACGCTTCTCTTTGGAAAGCAGGACGTAGAAACAGACAAAACAGGAAAGAGGTTAGGTACCATTTTGTGGGTATATTTTTTTTTTCCCTCTTGTATTAAAATAAACTTTCAGAGACTTTGCAGATGTGGTTCATAGAACTAGAACTGAATGAATAGACCATATGCTTCAGTCTATTCAATATTCTACCGACTCAAAGGCCTATTCAATATTTCTCTTCTATTTCCTATGTCACACATTACAGTTTATTTTTAAATCTGGCTCATGGAAAACTGCTTCAACAGTAGACTGTGCAAGTGAAGAGCACAGATATGCCTCCTGCTTACTATAAACATACATATACACACTTTTTATTATTTATTTTTTTAAACACACACACTCATATACAGATTTACTATGTGGTCCTTTTACTGCAAAACAGGTCAGGCCTGATAGGTCATCTACTTGAAATCTTGCATCACATTTAAAAATAGACATGCATGAACGGATACAGCCAATTTTTCCTGAGAAGCAAAAATACAATCTTAGTATTTCTGAATATATATTAATTTGAGATTGCAGAAATAAGTAACTGCTCCTCATAGTCTAAAAGCATATTGTGCAATTGTCTCCTTTTGTTAACATGGTAAGGCTTGATGCACTTTCAGTTCATTACAAATAATGGCTGTGTATCGAGTTCAAGTGTCTATCTGTAGCCCGCACAATAATCTGTATAGTGTGTCCTCTGAAAGAGAGTCCTGGTTAGACGCAGCTATTTTAACATTATGAATACAAATGGGCCTGAAAAAAGTACAATCACATGCGGAACTCAGTAGTATAAAAACAGTATACACACTTTCAAAACCTCCCTCTATCCCGTGTGTCCTTTTTTCAAGCCATCATTGACCCTCCCTCCCCAAACATACTCTAACAAAGTCCATTCCCTCGCCAAATGCAGTAGTAGTAGTACCTAAAGCTGTCGGTTCTAAAACTCAGTCGATTCTATGCCAGACCCATCTCTTCCAGTACACTTCTTGGAGACTCATCCTCCTGAGACAGACAAAAAAAAAGTTTAGGATGTGCTGGAATATCAGCCATCAATCGGTTTATGGTGTTTTTGACACTGTTCATTTTTTTAAGATATCAACACTAAATAAATATGTACTAATTATTTTGATCATAATAAAGGTGCTTCAGAAATATCTTGCACATTGCAAACAAATTCATACTAAAACACCACCTTCTTCAGTATTGCCACATTAGGCATCATCCGCTGAGATTAGGATATTTTTAAACACACTTGCTGAATAAAAAAGAACTAGGGCAGGTAGCCATAATTTTTTAACAATACCCACCTGACAGCCTTCAGTAAACGTTTTTTTTTTTTTTT